>JANAVB010024994.1:6188636-6601586 GCA_029216955.1 Iris pallida
AAATAATGGTTGGATTAATTTATTGATGGACTACTTCACTACTTATAGGGAGTCTAGCTCCTCTACATACTACATATTCCGATGTGGGACTAAAAGTCCCTTATTGATTCTCAACACTCCCCCTCAAGATGGACGATAGATATTGATCATCCCCATCTTGTTACATAGCTTCGACAGACTTAATGAACTAAGACCCTTAGTCAGACAGTCTGCAACTTGTTCTTCTGAGCGGACATGGTCAATCTTCAGTATCCCTTGTTCCAGCTTCTCCTTGATGAAGAATCGATCAATCTCGATGTGCTTCGTTCTGTCGTGCTGAACTGGATTGTTAGCTATACTTATTGCAGCTTGACTATCGCTCAGAAGACGCAATGGTGCTCCCTTATCCAGCTTCAACTCTGTCAGCAATGCTTTCACCCATAGCAACTCTGACACTCCCAGAGCCATTGCTCTGTATTCTGCTTCAGCTGTCGACCGTGCTACCACAGACTGTTTCTTGCTTCTCCATGAGACCAGATTTCCTCCTACAAAAATACAGTATCCCGTGGTAGACCTTCTGTCGTCTATGCAGCTCGCCCAGTCTGCATCACAGTATCCCTCAACTTCTATGCGTCCATTCTTCTTGAACCATAGCCCCTTTCCCGGCATTCCTTTCAGATACCTCAAGATCTGAAATACTGCTTCCATATGACCCTTTCTTGGATCATGCATGTAGCGACTCACTACACTCACCGCAAATGAGATATCAGGGCGAGTGTGTCCCAGATAAATCAATCTCCCTACAAGTCGTTGATATCTTTCACGATCAACGGGCTCTCCTGCTTCTGCTCCCAACTTGCACTTCTGGTCAATTGGAGTGACCGCTGCTTTGCATCCCAGCATCCCTGTCTCCTTCAGCAGATCTAGTGTGTATTTTCTCTGTGAGAGAACAATTCCTTGTTCGCCTTCACATACCTCGATACCTAGAAAGTACCTCATCGCTCCTAAATCTTTCACTTCAAACTCCTTCGCGAGTTTTGACTTCAGTTTAGTGATCTCGACTTCATCATCACCTGTTATCACTATATCATCCACATATACAGCAAGTATAGTGATGTGGCCTCTTGCATGCTGAAGGAAGACCGTATGATCTGTATTTGTTTGACGGTATCCCATGCCTGTAACAGCCTTTCTGAATATGTCAAACCAGGCTCGAGGGGATTGCTTGAGCCCGTATAGTGACTTCTTCAGTTTACACACCTTTCCTTGCGACGTCCCTCCGTTTGATTCCGTCGCATAGCACCCAGGCGGGAGCTCCATGTATACTTCTTCTTGCAGGTCCCCATGAAGAAAGGCATTCTTCACATCCAACTGGTACAGCTTCCACCCATAGTTCACTGCAATGGAGACCAGAGTTCTTACGGTGCTCATTTTTGCTACTGGGGCAAAAGTCTCATCATAGTCTATTCCATATGACTGTGTGAATCCTTTTGCAACCAACCTCGCCTTGTACCGCTCTACTTTTCCTTCTGGCGTCTCTTTCACTGTGTACACCCATTTGCATCCCACAGCTTTCTTCCCTTTGGATAATGGAACCAGCTCCCATGTCTTATTTTTCTCCAGTGCTCCAAGTTCTTCCATCATTACAGCTTTCCACCTTGGATCTTTCTTTGCTTCCTGCCAACACTTGGGCAACGAAGTAGAGTCTAACGATGCAATGAAGGCTCGATAATTCGAAGAAATATTAGAATAAGACAAGAAGTTGGCAATGTCATGTTCGTAATCATCAAAACGAGCAGGAGCCTTACCCGCATTGATGCGAGAAGATCTCCTTAAGGGAGCAATAGGTGGTGTAGAGATCGTACCATCTGAGTCGGAGAGATCCGCATCAGAATTCGAGTGATTCAGTGCGGGGGCAACATCTTCAGGAGTTGGAGCAGGAGTAGACGAGGGACTTGGTACAGTAGGCACAGGGCATGGCATAGGCACAATACTGGACTTCTGTTGTCTTTTTTTGTAGACTTGGAGCTCCTTTTCCCTTGTCTGCTGCTCCCCCTGCGTAACATATGGAACTTCTTCTTCATTTTCTGTATCTGAGTCACTGTGCCCTCCCCCTTTCGTCCAGTTTTCTACAACCGGACACGGAACCGATCCGACGACCACATTTGGGCTTATTATCTCCCCCTCATATCGAACACCATCTGTGTTAGGTGTGTCACCAAATACGGAACCTTCATCCGAACCATAGTATGGTTCGAGTTCTCTGAAAGTAACGTCCATGCTGACAAACATCTTCCGCTCGACTGGACTCCAACAGGCATAACCCTTTTGAGTCGCCGTGTAACCGACAAAGACACATTTAACTGCCCAAGGATCCAGTTTGCCAACGCCTGGCCGATTATCCTGGACAAAGCATACACATCCAAAAACTTTTGGTGGAACAGTGTATGTATTAGCTCCAGTAAGCATCTCCAATGGTGTCTTCCAGTCCAATACCTGAGATGGCATTCTGTTGATGAGATAAGAGGCCGTCAATATAGCCTGCCCCCATAAGTGCTTCGGGACATTCATAGCCAGCATCATCGTCCGTGCAACTTCCAGCAAGTGTCTGTTCTTTCGTTCCGCCACACCATTTTGAGCCGGAGTATAAGCACATGAAGTTTGATGAAGTATTCCATGAGTTGAAAAATACTCAGCAACCCGCTTATTCGTATACTCCGTCCCATTGTCGGATCTGAAATACTTAATTTTAGCGCCATATTGTGTTTCCACTCGTCGATGAAAGTCCTGAAAGGCCTCAAGGACGTCACTTTTATTCTTCAGAAGGTAGACCCATGTGACACGGGTATAACAATCAATAAAGGTGACGAACCATCGAAAGCCGTTAATCCCGGTTGTAGGACAAGGGCCCCATACGTCTGAATGGATCATATCAAAAGCAGCTGAACTCCTATTCCCTGTGCTCACATACGAGCTTCTGGTATGTTTTCCCAAAGCACAAGCATTACAAAATAACTTCTCTTTATTAGCCTTTTGATATAAGGACGGATACATTCGACCAATAACCGGAAAAGAGGAATGACCGACACGCTGGTGGTGGAGTAGCAAGTCGGCTTCAACACTGCGACAGGAAGCTTCTGGTGGTGCGTCTGCTACCAAGGATGCCAATGCTTTGTCCAGTCCAGTCCTGTCTAAATACCACAGCCCCTTATGCCATGTGCCAGTCCCAAGTCGTCGTCCTGTCCCTTTCTCCTGAAAAGTCACCTGAGGAATGTCAAAGGAAATAGTACAGTTAAGATCAAGTATAATGGCACTAATGGATAGAAGATTGACAGGAAAAGATGGAGCATGAAGGACATTGGTTAGAGTGATGGAAGGGGTGCATGCGACAGTGCCTTTACCCATTACAGGGCTGGATGTACCATCAGCGGTCTGAATACTCTCCGGCAATGGTAGGGGAGTATATTCCCGAAACGCACCACGGGACCCCGTGACATAGCGAGATGCCCCAGAGTCCATAATCCATCTTGGCTGATGGATAGATGCAAGAGCACGTGTAGAATCATCGGTGCTGGTTTGGGCAAAGCAAGTGAAGTGATCTCCCGAGGTGGAAAACGTCCCAGGATTATCGGCCGAACCCAGCTTCGTGCCACGCAACCTCTCAAGGAACTCCCGCTCAAGCGGGGTTATTTCAGCCAGGTGATGCTCTCCCCCTTCTTCCGCCAGATTTGCTTTGTGGCCGCCCTTTCGACCAGCATATCCTCCTCTACCACCACGTCGGCCTCCACGACCCCGTCCTCGATCAGTAGACGGATTGCACAAGGGTTTTGGACAAAATCGGATGTAATGTCCGGAGTCACCACAATTGTGACAAACACCACCCATAGATGGAGGGTGATTGAAGGCAGCAAGGGCAGACTTTTCAACTGCGGCTGGCTCCCCCTGGAGGAGCCCTTGTTGGGCATCAACTTCAGTCGAGCTTCTTCCTGTGTCATAACAGCTATAGCTTCTTCCAAGGTCGGGAGCGTGGGTTGGGAAAGGAGGATATTCCGTCGCTGCTCAAATACAGGGTGTAGTCCCTTCAGGAATTTTATCATACGCTGCCGGGAAATATAAGCCAGAAACGTCTGAAAGTACTTTGCGAAGGCTGGTTCGACTTGTGCATCTTCCATCCCAAGAGGATCATAATGATCCAGATCAGACCAATACTTCTTCAACAGGGCCGCGTACTCAGAGATGGTACGGTCGTCTTGGGCCACCCTATCGAGTTCATCTTGCAGTTGAAAGACTCGCATAGGGTTGCCGGAGCCATAGTACATATCTTTGAGAGTCTGCCATATATCAGCAGCAGCCTCCATAGCCTCGACATTGCCCGACACCTGGTCGGTTAAAGAGGCAGTCAACCACCCAGCCACGACGTTGTTGACAATCTCCCACACAGCAAACTCCTTGGTGGAGTGATCGGCTGGCGCCTTGGCTTGGCCATTGACATAGCCAACCAAGCCACGTCCCTTCAGTGTCCGCATCGCCTGCCGCGACCACTTCAAGTAGTTGGAAGTTCCTTCCAACTTTGTCTCCAGTTTCTCCAGCTTCCCAATTTTGTAAGGCGACGGATCCACATCAGTATGGATCACACGTGGGGTTACCTCGGTTAATCTCTTGGATAAGATATCATCAACCAAGGCCTTCATCTCATCGGCCGTCAGTTTGCCACTGATCGAATCCATGGCGTCTGCAACTGTGAACTCAATTCGTCGTCTTCTTCGTCGTCGTCGGAGGCTGCAACTGACCCAACGTCGTCGTCTTCGTCGTCTTCGTCGTCGACGTCGTCTTCTTCAACGCCAGAGACTTTACTAATGCGCTACGAATTTGTCCAGCACCGACGCGTGCATGTAAAGTGAACACGTCAGGACACCAGAGAAGACATGATCAGTCTCTGCATAGATCCCGATGTGAAGAAGGAATAACAAATAAAGCATTTGTTAGTTCCAAACGGCGTAAGCACGAAACAGAGTTGGTGCAAATAAAGATTTGACAGCCGTCTCTATTCGAAATACGTGGTTTTTTTTTTTTGTTAAAAGCTAGGGTTAGGGTTTGATGGGGCTGCTAGGTGATCGGGGGGGTTGCTGCTGTGGGCGGGTGGGGGGGGGGGGGTCGGGAGGGGGGGTCGGCTAGGTTGGAGTGGCTAGGGGGGTGCTGCTGTGGGCGGCGGGTGGGGGGGGGGGTCGGCAGGAGTGGTGGAGGCGGCGGGTGCTGAAGTAGGGTGGGCGGCGGGTGCTGGAGGAAGGGTGGGCGAGTTGCTGCTGTGGGCGGGTGGGGGGGTCGGGAGGGGGGGGGGCGTCGGCTAGGGTGGAGCGGCTAGGGGGGGGTCGGCTAGAGAGAGAGAGAGAGAATTTTTTTTTTTTTGTGGAGAGAGGGAGAGAGTTATGGCTCTGATACCATGTAGAAAATAATGGTTGGATTAATTTATTGATGGACTACTTCACTACTTATTGGGAGTCTAGCTCCTCTACATACTACATATTCCGATGTGGGACTAAAAGTCCCTTATTGATTCTCAACAAATGCCCTTGAGGGTCTTTCTTTTAATCAAATGTTGCAATCAGTTGGAAAGCATCGACCTTATATGAAGGGCCCAATGTCTAATGAGTTGAGGCAACATAGATGTGGAACATACGAAGGAGTTACAAACATTTGTCGAGACCTGTAAGATGAAAAGTTGTAGTCTTATGATTGATGCATGGACTAATCGGAAAGGAAGAAGTCTCATGAACATAGTGGGGCACTCAGCTACCGGCACCGCATTTGAGAAGTCGAAGAATGTCTCATTTGTGGTACATGATGGAAAGTTATCTTTGAATTTGTGGACGAGGCGATTGGTACTGAAGATGGCCCTGGAGAGGAGAATGTGGTGCAAGTTGTCACGGACAACGCATCAAACAATATAAAGATGGCAAAGATGCGAGAGTTAAAGAGGCCGAAAATCTTCTGGACTTCTTGTGCAGCACACATAATTAACATATTGCTTGCAGGCATTGGGAGGCTAAAGCAAATCAAGGATGTCGTCACTATGTCATGTTACCGTATTTATCTATGGTCATACCAAATCACTCGATATGTTGAGAGATGCTTGTAAGAAGTAACTCTCAAGATATTGTTCAGTCGGGAGTGAGTATATTTGCATTGTGCATAAGGAGTTGAAAGAGTTCAGAAGTGAAGAATGGAGTGAGCTTAAGTGATCCAAAACAAGGCAGCAATGATAAAAAACTTGTAAGTCTTTAAGCAACTAGATTAGCTAGTTATCTATTATTGAATTCTTCAATCTTAATATTTAACTATTTTGTCTAAAATTTTACATTTTATGGGATCATTCTAAGAAGAAAATTTTGGAAGAATGTGGATCTTGCAGTTGCCATATTTGCCCCATTGGTTAGAGTGTTGAGAAGAGGAGTTGGTGATACGCATTCGATAAGGGGTTGTATGGAAATATCTTGAAGGCCAAGCATGAAGCTGTTGCTGCTCTTGATAATAATGAGAAAAAAATATAGCCATATTTTGAAGGTAATTGATAGCATAGTGAATAGCAAGATAAGTAGCCCTATGAATCCAGTTGGATGCTATTTGAATTCCAAATTCTGCTACGCTCTAGTAAAGGAAAGATGGAGAAAGATTCAAATCTTATTGGTGGAATTGTTGATTGTCTCGAGCATGAATACAAGTGATATGGAGGCTTTCACCTGTATTACTGAAGAGCTTGATAAATATATACCAATGAGAGACTTTGCGAGAGACAGGGCTAAGAAGCATCTTAAGGTCAAGATTCATCTTTTAATCCAGGTATATCTATTGCTATCTAAGCTGCTTGAGTGATTAATTATGTATGTTTTAACTTTTAAATAATTGTCTAATTTCAGTCTTTTGGTGGAAAGTCAACGGACAAGACACTTCGTTATTGAGGAGCATGGTGATAAGTATATTGAGCTTGACCACTAGTTCCTTACGTTGTGATAGAAACTGGAACATATTAAGATGATAACAATATATATTTAGTTAACAAGTTATTTATTGAAAATTGACAATTTGTATGGTAAATCGTTTTTTCGTAACAAGTGTAAAATTATGTAGATTCACTCAAAGAGGAGGAATCGACTAGAATCTAAAAGACCAGATGGTCTACTTTTTGTGAAGTTCAATGCCCTTCTTAAAAGCGAGTATAATGATCCGAGTAGAGATTTGATCGCCGCCAAAAGTTTGAAGGAAAGGTCTCGGAGTGGACATCGGGTCGTATATCTCGTCGTATATATGATGTTGTTGAAGATGAGGTATTTCCTAGAGAGGGGTTGACTTGAAAGGAAGTTAAGAGAGAATGGATGCAGATCTAGAA
Organism: Iris pallida; assembly: GCA_029216955.1. Classification (NCBI taxonomy): domain Eukaryota; kingdom Viridiplantae; phylum Streptophyta; class Magnoliopsida; order Asparagales; family Iridaceae; genus Iris; species Iris pallida. Next base: position 6,196,000 of record JANAVB010024994.1, read on the forward strand.
CCAAGCAGTAGTTCTAAAACAAATATTATGTAGAGAATAATTGTTGTATATTTTAATGATTGGCTACTCTACTACTTATAGGGAGTCTAGCTCCTCTTCATACTACATTTTCCAATGTGGGACTAAATCCCTTATTAGTTCTCAACACTCCCCCTCAAGATGGGCGATAGATATAAATCATTCCCATCTTGTTCCATAGCTTCGACAGACTTAATGAACTAAGACCCTTAGTCAGACAGTCTGCCACTTGTTCTTCTGAGCGAACATGATCAATCTTCAGTATCCCTTGTTCCAGCTTCTCTTTGATGAAGAATCGATCGATCTCGATGTGCTTCGTTCTGTCGTGCTGAACTGGATTGTTAGCTATACTTATTGCAGCTTGACTATCGCTCAGAAGACATAACGGTGCTCCCATATCCAGCTTCAACTCTGTCAGCAATGCTTTCACCCACAATAACTCCGACACTCCTAAAGCCATTGCTCTGTATTCTGCTTCAGCTATAGACCGTGCTACCACTGACTGTTTCTTGCTTCTCCATGAGACCAAGTTTCCTCCTACAAAGACACAATATCCCGTGGTAGACCTTCTATCGTCTATGCAGCTCCTCCAGTTTGCATCGCAGTATCCCTCAACTTCTATACATCCATTCTTCTTGAACCATAGTCCTTTCTCCGGCGTCCCTTTCAGATATCTCAAGATCTGAAACATTGCATCCATATGACCCGTTCATGGATCATGCATGTAGTGACTTACTACACTCACCGCAAATGAGATATCAAGGCGAATGTGTCCCAGATAAATCAATCTCCCTACAAGTCGTTGATATCTTTCACGATCAACTGGCTCTCCTGCTTCTGCTCTCAACTTGCACTTCTGGTCAATTGGAGTGACTGCTGCTTTGCATCCCAGCATCTCTGTCTCCTTCAGCAGATCTAGTGCGTATTTTCTCTGTGAGAGAACAATTCCTTATTTGCCTTCACACACCTCGATACCTAGAAAGTACCTCATCGCTCCTAAATCCTTTACCTCAAACTCCTTCACGAGTTTTGATTTCAGCTTAGCGATCTCGACTTCATCATTACCTGTGATTACTATATCATCCACGTATACAGCAAGTATAGTGATGTGGCCTCTTGCATGCTGAAGAAAGACCGTATGATCTGCATTTGCTTGATGGTATCCCATGCCTGTAATACCCTTTCTGAATCTGTTAAACCAGGCTCGAGGAGATTGCTTGAGTCCATATAGCGACGTCTTTAGTTTGCACACTTTTCCATGTGATGTCCCTCTGTCTGATTCTGTAGCGTAGCACCCTGGCGGGAGTTCCATATACACTTCTTCTTGTAGATCCCCATGGAGAAAGGTATTCTTTATATCTAACTGGTATAGCTTCCACCTATAGTTTGCTGCAATGGAGACCAGAGTTCTTACGGTGCTCATTTTCGCTACTGGAGCAAAAGTCTCATCATAGTCGATGCCATATGATTGTGTGTATCCTTTGCAACCAACCTTGTCTTGTATCGTTCCACTTTTTCTTCTGACGTCTCCTTTACTGTGTACATCCATTTGCATCCCACAGTTTTCTTTCCTTTGGATAATGGAACCAGCTCCCACGTCTTATTTTTCTCTAGTGTCCCAAGTTCTTCCATCATTGCAGCTTTCCACCTTGGATCTTTCTTTGCTTCCTGCCAACACTTGGGCAACGAAGTAGAGTCTAATGATGCAATGAAGGCTCGATAATTCGAAGAAATGTTAGAATAAGACAGGTAGTTGGCAATATCATGTTCATAATCATCGAAACGACTAACAGCCTTACCCGCATTGATGCGAGAAGATCTCCTTAAGAGAGCAATAGGTGGTGGAGAGATCATACCATCAGAGTCAGAGAGATCCGCATCAGAATCAGATTGATTCAGTGCGGGGGCAACATCTTCAAGAGTTGGAGCAGGAGTAGACGAGGGACTTGGTACAGTAGGCACAGGGCACGGTACAGGCACAGTACTGGACTTCTGCTGTCTTCTTCTGTAGACTTGGAGCTCCTTTTCCATTGTCTGCTGCTCTCCCTGTTTAACATATGTATCTTCTTCATCTTCTGTATCGGAGTCACTGCTTTCTCCCCCTTTCGTCCAGTTTTTCACGACCGAGCATGGGACCGATCCGACTACCACAGATGGGCTTATTTTCTCTCCCTCACATCTAACACCCTCTGTGTTAGGTGTGTCACCAAATGCTGGACCGTCATCCGAACCATAATATGGTTCCAGTTCTCTGAATGTAACGCCTATGCTTACAAACATCTTCCGCTCAACTGGGCTCCAACATGCGTATCCATTCTGAGTTATCGTGTACCCGACAAAGACACATTTAACCGCTCTAGGATCCAGTTTGCCAACTCCTGGCCTATTATCTTGGACAAAACATACACATCCAAATACTTTCGGTGGAACAGTGTACGTGGTTGCACCAGTATGCATCTCCAACGGTGTCTTCCAGTCCAATACCTGAGATGGCATTCTGTTGATAAGATAAGAGGCCGTTAACACCGCCTGCCCCCATAAGTGTTTCGGGACATTCATAGCCAGCATCATCGTCCGTACGACCTCCAGCAGTTGTCTGTTCTTCCGTTCGGCCACACCATTTTGAGCCGGTGTATAGGCACATAAAGTTTGGTGTAGTATTCCATGAGTGGATAAATACTCAGCAACCTTCTTATTTGTATACTTCGTCCTATTGTCAGATGTCACACCCCAGAACCAGAATACTGGAGAGCGGGGGCAGACATAGCCAGCTACGTATAACAAAATAGAATTCACCTCACTATGCGGTCACGGCTGTCTAGATATATGAGGGTTTAACTACAATCCATCAGTCTCCTATGGTCAAGAACAAGCCTAGTGTCTCAATCACAAGCAAGCAAATAAATGTTACAAGATGTAAGATCACCAAATATACAATAGTAAGGCGTCCCAAACATTACATATTCAGCTGATCATGAAGCTAGTCGTTACAAAATATGAAGACTAGCAAGAGTTTTAGTCATACATGATCAACCCTAGGATCTGTCAATCATGTTACAGTCCGTAGACAGACAGTAAATAAAGTTACAATACGAGCTAATACGTGCTCGTCGGCTAAACGACTCAAAAGAATATTTTTACAATAGAGTGGGAGAGCCAAAATAAACCCACTCGTTGCCAGGATTCCTTCTAGTGGTCACCATCTGGCTGAAAAACTGGTAGATCCTCTGGAGCTGCTCTGGAATCTGGCCATACAAAACCAGCTGGATCAGACCCCAGAAAGAGCAAGTGCCACAAAGGAGGCTTCACTTAGGAACTAAAACCAGCAATTAGCACAAGAATAATAATATATAATAAAAGACAGAAATTAAGGAAAAGCATGACAGGTGATATACGATGAGATAACCATGGGACTATTCAGATAACCAGGTTACAACCCGTAAACCAAACAAGGACCAGGATTATAACCCTTCGTCTGAACAGAACTTGGTTTCTTCCACCATTTATCGGCAAGATAAAATAAGAAATCAGGACATGTAATAATCTTGTACAGGATCAAGACAAGACTAGACTGATTGAACTCCATCCAACATCTCACGGCCAAGCAATAAATACGGCTTGATACTTTAACTAACTAGGGTTATCACAGGCCTAGTTACTAGCAAGATGCAGTGAGATTATTCCACAACCACAAGCCCTGCAGACCATCCAGGTTATCCAGGTCGAATATTAGGGGTTGAATTCAAGTGGGTACATCGTCCAGAAAACGCATGTACCCTTAGGTGACATAGAGGGTGCAACACATGACAGTGTGCTGAAAATGTGCCCTACTCGACGACAGGCTACAGATTCTAAGTTGGGCGCCCAGATAACGGGATTGCCTGTAGCTGGAAAATCTCTTCATGACTACTGTGTTATTCTAGTTATTAGCCTTAGTCCTTTTTAGTGGGTACCCCTGACCGTGGTACTCAGGGGTTCCTGTCCTAGACATGATGCAAGACAAGACGGGTTCATTTGTACAAGCACAATCGTCCACGGTGTCCAGGTCATTTATTCTTGTCATGTCAAGTTAGCCGTCGCAACAGCATGTCGAGATATATCATGTCAAGTTTATCATGTCAAGAGTGTGCCACGGCGGACCACTATCATGTCAGATATATCATGTCAATTATATTATGTCAAGTTCACTGTCAGGAGTGCGCCACGATGGGCCACTATCATGTCAGGTCAAAAGTGCACCACAACAGGTCACCATCGTATCAGGGAACACACTTAAATTAATGTGGCACAAGCATACATGTGGTAATTAAATATTAGCAGGGGCAAGGACGTGGACTCATGCGGCTTAGAAAAGTTTTCATGCGGCCAGCAAGTCACTAGGCCACTATCATGTCATGTTACTTGCTACTGGTTAAGAGTGCGCCTTAACAGGCCACTATCGTGTTCTATCATTACATCATCATAAATGAGAAAACTTGCATAAATAGTTAGTAACATATTCTTGAAGCCAACTAAAAGATCTACAACTTTTATGTTGGAAGTTGTGAGAAATTCTGGCCATAAATCAGCCAAATAGGACAAAAAAAACAACCAACGTAGGCACTATGCGGCCAAGGGTGGATGGGGTCTCATGCGGCAGTAGATGGGTACCCATCTATGCGGCTGGATAGATGGATACCCATCTATGCGGCTGGGTAAACGAGTCTCATGCGGCAAGGTGAACGGGGTCTCATGCGGCTGGTAGATGAGGGTCTTATACGGCAGTAAATGGGTACCCATAAGCGGCTGGGTGAATGAGTCTCATGCGGCTGAGTAGATGGGTACTCATCTATGCGGCTGGGTAAACAGAATCCCATGTGGCTGAGTAGATGGGTACTCTTCTATGCGGATGGGTGAACAGAATCCCATGTGGCTGAGTAGATGGGTACTCATCTATGCGGTTGGGTGAACAGAATACCATGTGGCTGAGTAAATGGGTACTCATCTATGCGGCTGGGTAGATGGGTACCCATCTTCTCCGAAAATCTGCGAAGGATGGCCATGGAACCCATAGCTTCCAAGCTCCATAAAATCTTCATTATAGGTCCAAATTTGGACTTCCATAGGTCAAAATGGGGTGGAACAAAATTCTCTACAACATGGAACCATTAAAACTTGAAAATAACAAGGTTTAACAGATCAAAACCCAAGAAATCCGAAAATACAATAAGCTCAGATCTACAAGAAATAAACCATAGAAATTAAAAATGCTAAGTACTAAAGTGTCTTAGAATCTCGTGAGGAAGAAAATGGAACAATAAAATTTGTGTTCCTCCATGAAGCAAGTTGCACTTGCCTAAACCTCTCTCTCTCTGGTTGGTGAAGAGTAATGGTGAGGAAGAGAATGAGTAAAATCAGGAGAGAGAAAAGGGTTGGGGTTAATAAATGGTGATGGTGGTGGTAGGTAGGGGTTCATGCTAACCCAAACCCAACCGAACCCAACCAAACAAAACCAAGCCAAGCCAAGCCACACCAGGATGAGCCCAAAATAAGCTAAACCAGGATCAAGACAAGCATGGCAAGTCTAACTACAGGTCGGGACTCCGTACACGTATACAAAATACGTAATACGAACCACATGCATTACAACTCTACCCACCTTAAAAGAATTCCGTCTTCGGAATTTAATCAAGAAAGAATTCCGTCTTCGGAATTTAATCAAGAGGCTAGAGATGCAAGGACAAGCTATACTAATCACAGACAAGCTATAACTGAGCAATCAATCAAGCAATCACTCATGCAAGCAAGGAAGTCAAAGGAAGAAGGAAGAAGGAAGAAGGAAGACATCCTGCTAGAAACCTCTCTGCCGGTTCTGAATTCGAGCTTGGGTCGGGTCGTACTGCTGGGGTCTCTGCTGCTGGAAGACTTGAGTCTGAGGCGACAATGGCCTCGGAGGCTGGTACTGCTGCTGTACTGGTGTTGGGGCTGGTCCCCTAACCGGAGGACTAGTCTGGGCCGATGAGGAGGAACCGGCTCTATTCGGACAGGACCCTATCTTGTGATCCGGTGCCCCACAAGCCAAGCACAATTCCTGTGCTCTGCGACACTCTACTACCACATGTCCTGGCTTTCCACAATGAGTGCAGCCCATTGCGGAAGACTGCTTCTGCTTCTGTTGCTGAGGGGACGTCGGAGTCGAATGCTGAACCGACGTAACCGAATCCGCCCTTCGGGGAACTCCAATAGTCAAAGTCCTAGCTGCCGGGGCTGGTACTGAAGACTGGGTCATCTGGCCGTGAGACCGCTTTCTGCTTCCGGTCCTGTCCACTATCCTCTGGGAGGTATACTCGTGCCTCCTGGCTGCTCTCAATACCGCATCGAAAGTCTGATGCTCAAACTGCTCTACTGCTAACAAAATCTCGAGATGGAGTCCCTGCTGAAATCGTTGAGCTCTGTCAAACTCGGTTGCCACCAAGGTGGGAGCAAACCGACTAAGTCTCGAAAACTCGGCCGCATATCCGTCGACCGTCCTGCCCATCTGCTTTAGGTTGGTGAACCTCGTCTGTAGATCGTACCGAGCTACAGCATCGAAGTACTTGGTCCGGAATCTTTTTCGGAATACTGTCCACGCAACAGGTGCCACTAATCCAACGGCCTGAGCCGTCCACCAGCTACGGGCAAGATCCAATAACTGTAGGCGTACTACCGCCACCTTCTCATCTTCTGGGGTCCTGGCAGCTTCTAGAATGACCTCAGTGTCCTGAAGCCATGCATCAGCAGCAATAGCATCTTCGCTGCAGTCAAAGAATGGAGGGTTCAGGCACTTGAAATTGTTCGTGCACTGTTCCCATGATGACTGCCTCTGTTCAGATCATCTGCCACTGCCTGATGCAAGGCATCTCCTCGGCGATCTTGAGAAGCTAACAATGATCTGATGAGACCTACTAAAGTGCCATCATCAGGCTCTGTGGGCTGGACGGACTGAACTGGTGGCTCTTCTCCGGTAGGCACGACTCTGGAGGCTACTCCTGAATGCTGGACTTGATCTCCAGGTTGCTGCTGGTCCACGGGAGGTGCTCCGTCTTGCTGATCGGCAGGGCTAGGAACAATGCCGCTGAAGAAGACGACATAGGAAACAATAAGGAAGGACCAGGACAGATCAACGATTACAAGCATGTGATCAGGACAAGAATTTCAGGTATTCAGAGAATACGAACAGAGATCAAGGGCGAGTACTGATTGAGACATCTATTCAGAAAACCCTCATATATCTTGATTTACAAGACCATGCATGGGCCACCACTAGACCATGTCACGCCCCAGAACCAGAATACTGGAGAGCGGAGGCAGACATAGCCAGCTACGTATAATAAAATAGAATCCACCTCACTATATGGTCACGGCTGTCTAGATATATAAGGGTTTAACTATAATCTATCAGTCTCCTATGGTCAAGAACAAGCCTAGTGTCTCAATCACAAGCAAGTAAATAAATGTTACAAGATGTAAGATCACCAAATATACAATAGTAAGGCGTCCCAAATATTACATATTCAGCTGATCATAAAGCTAGTCGTTACAAAATGTGAAGACTTGCAAGAGCTTTAGTCATACATGATCAACCCTAGGATCTGTCAATCATGTTACAGCCCGTAGGCAGACAGTAAATAAAGGTGCAATACGAGCTAACACGTGCTCGTCGGCTAAACGCCTCAAAAGAATATTTTTACAATAGAGTAGAAGAGCCAAAATAAACCCACTCGTTGTCAGGATTCCTTCTAGTGGTCACCATATGGCTGGAAAACCGGTAGATCCTCTGGACCTGCTCTGGAATCTGGCCATACAAAATCAGCTAGGTCAGACCCCAGAAAGAGCAAGTGTCATAAAGGAGGCTTTACTTAGGAACTAAAACCAGCAATTAGCACAAGAATAATAATATATAATAAAAGACAAAAATTAAGGAAAAGCATGACAGGTGATATACGATAAGATAACCATGGGACTATTCAGATAACCAGGTTACAACCCGTAAACCAAACAAAGACCGGGGTTGTAACCCTTCGTCTGAACAGAACTTGGTTTCTCCTACCATTTATCGGCAAGATAAAATAATAAATCATGACATGTAACAATCTTGTACAGGATCAAGACAAAGACTAGAGTGATTGAACTCCATCCAACATCTCATGGCCAAACAATAAATACGGCTTGATACTTTAACTAACTAGGGTTATCACAGGCCTAGTTACTAGCAAGATGCAGTGAGATTGTTTCACAGCCACAAGCCCTGCAGACCATCCAGGTTATCCAGGTCGAATATTAGGGGTTGAATTCAAGTGGGTACATCGTCCAGGAAACGTATGTACTCTTAGGTGACTTAGAGGGTGCAACACATGGCAGTGTGCTGGAAATGTGTCCTACACAACGGCAGGCGACAGATTCCAAGTGGGGCGCCCAGATAACGGGATTGCCTGTAGCTGGAAAATCTCTTCATGACTACTGTGTTATTCTAGTTATTAGCCTTAGTCCTTTTTAGTAGGTACCCCTGACCGTGGTACTCAGGGGTCCCTGTCCTAGACATGATGCAAGACAAGACAGTTTCATTTGTACAAGCACAATCGTCTACGGTGTCCAGGTCATTCATTCTTGTCATGTCAAGTTAGCCGTCGCAACAGCATGTCGAGATATCATGTCAGGTTTATCATGTAAAGAGTGCACCACGGCGGGCCACTATCATGTCAGGTATATCATGTCAATTATATCATGTCAATTATATCATGTCAAGTTCACTGTCAGGAGTGCGCCACGACGGGCCACTATCATGTCAGGTCAAAAGTGCACCATAACGGGTCACCATCGTGTCAGGGAACACACTTAAATTAATGTGGCACAAGCATACATGTGGTAATTAAATATTAGTAGGGGCAAGGACGTGGACTCATGCGGCTTAGGAAAGTTTTCATGCGGCCAGCAAGTCACTAGGCCACTATCATGTCATGTTACTTGCTACTGGTTAAGAGTGCGCCTTAACAGGCCACTATCGTGTTCTATCCTTACATCATCATAAATGAGAAAACTTGCATAAATAGTTAGTAACATATTCTTGAAGCCAAGGAAAAGATCTACAACTTTCATGTTGGGAGTTGGAAGAAATTCTAGCCATGAATCAGCCAAATAGGACAAGAAAAACAACCAACATAGGCACTATGCGGCCAAGGGTGGATGAGGTCTCATGCGGCAGTAGATGGGTACCCATCTATGCGGCTGGGTAGATGGATACCCATCTATGCGGCTGGGTAAACGAGTCTCATGCGGCAAGGTGAACGGGGTCTCATGCGGCTGGTAGATGAGGGTCTTATACGGCAGTAAATGGGTACCCATATGCGGCTGGATGAATGAGTCTCATGCCGCTGAGTAGATGGGTACTCATATATGCGGCTGGATAAACAAATTCCCATGCGGCTGAGTAGATGGGTACTCATCTATGCGGCTGGGTGAACAGAATCCCATGCGGCTGAGTAGATGGGTACACATTATGCGGCTGGGTGAACAGAATTCCATGCGACTGAGTAGATGGGTACTCATCTATGCGGCTGGGTGAACAGAATCCCATGCGGCTGAGTAGATGGGTACTCATCTATGCGGCTGGGTAGATGGGTGCCCATCTTCTCCGAAAATCTGAGAAGGATGGCCATGGAACCCATAGCTTCCAAGCTCCATTAAACCTTCATTATAGGTCTAAATTTGGACTTCCATAGGTCAAAATGGGGTGGACCGAAATTTTCTACAACATAAAACCATCAAAACTTGAAAATAACAAGGTTTAACATATCAAAACCCAAGAAATCCGAAAATACAACAAGCTCAGATCTACAAGAAATAAACCATAGAAATTAAAAATGCTAAGTACTAAAGTGTCTTAGAATCTCGTGAGGAAGAAAATGGAACAATAAAATTTGAGTTCCTCCATAAAGCAAGTTGCACTTGCCTAAACCTCTCTTTCTCTGGTTGGTGAAGAGTAATGGTAAGGAAGAGAATGAGTAAAATGAGGAGAGAGAAAAGGGTTGGGATTAATAAATGGTGATGGTGGTGGTAGGTAGGGGTTCATGCTAACCCAAACCCAACCGAACCCAACCAAACAAAACCAAGCCAAGCCAAGCCACACCAGGATGAGCCCAAAATAAGCTAAACCAGGATCAAGACAAGCATGACAAGTCTAACTACAGGTCGGGACTCCGTACACGTATACAAAATACGTAATATGAACCACAGACATTACATCAGACCGTAAGCACTTAATTTTAGTGCCATATTGTGTTTCTACCCGGCGATGAAAGTCTCGAAACGCCTCAAAGACGTCACTTTTATTCTTCATAAGGTAGACCCATGTCACGCGAGTATAACAATCAATAAAAGTGACGAACCATCGAAAACCGTTAATACCGGTTGAAGGATAAGGTCCCCATACGTCCGAATGTATCATATCAAATGCAGCTGAACTTCTACTTTCTGAACTCACATACGTGCTTCTGGTATTTTTACCCAATTCACATGCATTACAAAATAACTTCTCTTTATTAGCCCTTTGGTATAAGGACGGATACATTCGACTAATAATTTTAAAAGAAGAATGACCGACACGCTGGTGGTGGAGTAGCAATTTATCTTCTACACTGCGCCGTGAAACTTCCTGTGGTGTGTCTGCTACCAGAGATGCCAATGCTTTGTCCAGTCCAGTCCTATCCAAGTACTACAGCCCCTTATGCCATGTGTCAGTCCCTAGTCGTCGTCCTGTCCCCTTCTCCTGAAAAGTCACCGTAGGAATGTCAAAGGAAACAGTACAGTTAAGATCAAGAATAATGGCACTAATAGAAAGAAGATTGACAGGAAAAGACGGAGCATGTAAGACATTGGTGAGAGTGAAAGAAGGGGTGCATGCGACCGTGCCTTTACCCATGACAGGGCTGGAGTTACCATTAGCAGTCTGAATGGTCTCCGGCGTCGGTAGGTGAGTATAGTCCTGGAACTCACCATGGGACCCCGTGACATGGTGAGATGCCCCAGAGTCCATAATCCAACCTGGTTGGTGGACAGTTGCTGCAAGAGCACGCGCAGGAATACCTGTGCTGGTTTGGGCAAAGCAAGTGATGTGATCCCCCGAGGTAGATGATGCCCCATGACTGTCATCCGAACCCAGCTTCGTGCTTCGTAACCTCGCGAGAAACTCCTTCTCAAGAGGGGTTAACTCAGCCAGGTAATTTTCTCCCCCTTACTTCGCCAGATTAGCTTTGTGTCCTCCAGAATAATTTTTCCTTCTACCAACATAACCGCCTCTACCACCTCGACGTCCTCCGCGGCCCCGTCCACGATTACTCGACTGACTTTGCAGGAGTTTTGGACAAAATCTGATGTAATGTCCTGAGTCACCACAGTTGTGGCAAACACCGGCCACAGAGGGAGGCTGATTCAAGGCGGCAAGGGCAGACTTGTCAACAGCGGCTTGCTTCCCCTGGAAACAGTCCTTGTTGGACATCAACTTCAATCGAGCCTCTTCTTGTGCCATGGCAGCTATGGCTTCTTCTAAGTTTGGAAGCATGGGCTGTGCGAGGAGTACATTCCTTTTATGCTCAAACACAGGGTTAAGACCCTTCAAGAACTTCATCATCCGTTGTCGTAAAATATAATCCAAGAACTTTTGGAAATGTTTTGCAAATGCTGGTTCGACTTGTGCATCTTCCATCCCAAGAGGATCATAGTGATCCAGATCAGACCAGTACTTCTTCAACTATGCTGCATACACAGAGATGGTACGGTCGTCCTGGGCCACCCTATCAAGTTCATCCTGCAGTTGGAAGACCCGCATAGGATTGCCTGAGCCTGAGTACATATCCTTCAAAGTCTGCCATATAACAACAGCAGCCTCCATCGCCTCTACTTTGTCCGACACCTGGTCGGTCAAGGAGGCTGTCAACCATCCAGCCACAACATTGTTGACAATTTCCCAAATAGCAAACTCCTTTGAGGAAGAATCATCTGGCGCATTGGTTTGGCCATTGACGTAGCCAAACATGCCTTCCGCATTGCCTGCCGTGACCACTTCAAGTAGTTGGACGTCCCTTCCAACTTCGTCTCCAGCTTGTCCAGCTTTCCCATTTTGTAGGGTGACGGATCCACATCAGTATGGATCACACGTGGGGTTGCCTCGGTTAATCTCTTTGATAAAATATTATCAACCAAGGCCTTCATCTCTTCTGCTGTCAGTTTACCACTGATCGAATCCATGGCGTCTTCAACTGAGATTCGTCGTCGTCGTCTTCTTCGTCGGCTTCGCCGTCATCGTCGTCTTCGTCGGCGTCGTCTTTATGTAAGGTCTTCAACAGAGACCTTACGAATGCGCGGTTAACGTGGCCAACACCGGCGCGCGCATGTAGATCCTAATTTGCAGATCGAGAACGGAAAAACAAAAAAGTATTTTGTAATTCCGGAGGGCGTAATCTAGGAACAGATGGTGCAAATAAAGCATTTGACGTCCATCCGTCTTCGAATAACCGCCCACGTAATCTCTCACGCAAATTAGGATTTTTTATTTTTTTTGAAAAAGGGGGGGTCGGCAGCAGTTGGGCGGAAGAGGGGGGACGTCGGGGGGGGGGGGGCAGCAGCAGGGGGGGTTCGATGGCGGCAACAGGGGGGCGTCGGGGGGGCAGGGGGGTCGTCGGGGGGGGGCAGGGAGGGGGGGCGTCGGTGACAGGGGGGGCGTCGGGGGGGGGGGGGGGGGCAGGGGGGCGTCAGCGGCAGGGGGGGCGTTGGGGGGGGCAGGGTGGGGTGGGTTTACCGGGTTGGGGAAGGGGTGGGAAATTTTTTTTTTGTGGTTATGGCTCTGATACCATGTAGAGAATAATTGTTGTATATTTTATTGATTGGCTACTCCACTACTTATAGGGAGTCTAGCTCCTCTTCATACTACATTTTCCAATGTGGGACTAAATCCCTTATTAGTTCTCAATATATTATATCCTCTAAAGGAAAACGAAAAGCATCGGAGAGGTAGGAGGAAGAGGATATAGGGTCAAGTTCTTCATTGGAGGAAGTTCGTGACTATGCAACTGATGAAGACTAGAAGACTTGGATTGTCTTTAGTTGTTCTTGTCTTCTTGTTGACTATGTTATTAGTGTTCTAGTCCTTTTCGATGTTATTTGTGTTCTGAATGTTATTTGCTAAGGCCTAAGTATCTAATATTTGAAAATATCATTTTTATTTTGGATGAATGTTTAATTTCTATAAGTTAATTAATGTTTTGCTGTATTATTTGTAATTTTTCATATTTTGTTAATGTTTAATTTGATGAAGTTGACTAATGATTTATTTTTTGTAATGTATTTATGTTGTTTTCTTGTTTGGAGTGAGTTTAGTGAGGGTATAATACGAGGACTCGAATCTGAGAGTGTGCAAAGGTACTTGTAATTTTATAATTGTTAGATGTTATTACTTAATTTTAGCCCTTTATGATATTTAGAACATTTAGTACATCTAGAAGATTAAATTTGATAGAACATTTAGTATATTAATATATAACATATTATATATTGGTATCTGATATTTCAACATATCGCCCGATATATCTCCAATAACCGATATCTCAAACCAAACCACGGTTTTGGAATTGATATACCCAATATCTCGAACCTTGCTTTTTCATCTATACCTATTCTGGGTATCCATCCTTTTATTCCAAAGCATAACTTTTATCGTATAGTGGAGTGAGCATAACCATTTCCCAAAAGTGACGAGCATTCTAAGCTCCTTTACCATTTTCCCTTTGATAATCTTGTCTTCTAATTGTCAGAAAGAAATAATCTTTGGATGTGAAGTAGACAGATGGCTTCACCTGTTTGTGTGCGAGATAAAAGACTTCTATAAAATAGTCTTCTGCATATAAGAACCACCAGATTATATCTCTTGTTGATTTCACAACAAAGGGGCGCCCTATATCGATCACCATAAACATATTGCAAGCTACATATTTGAATTGAAAGTTTGAAACAAGGTGACAATGTCAATACCAGCTGGAACTCATGGATGCTCTGAGCTATCATGAAACAAAGAACATAGAGATTTGTGTTTCTCCTTCCTAGAGTCTGCCTAATATCTCAGTCACCCCTAGCCAAAAGCAAATGAACAGGTTTAGATAAACCATAGTTGCTACTGTTATTTTTATTAGCAATCTACATATTAGTTTTTCACATAAATTAGTGAATTGTTGGCAATTTAGTTAATATAACAATAAACTTTATACCTCCAAAATAATGAGCAACACTCAAATACTTTGGACTAGGAGAACAGAGAAGCCTATTCTTGAAGGTAGAAAGAGATGTCTTCTTGGTAACTGAAACTTAGTTTTTCACACAAATTAGTGAATTGTTGGAAAATTTAGTTAATATAACATTATACTTTACGTCTCTTACAGTAATGAGTAATAATATTCAAGTACCTTGGACTAGGAGAACAGAGAAGCCTATTCTTGAAGGTATAAAGAGTTGTCTTCTTGGTAACTGAAACGTTTCAGAAATATGTTAGTTCTGTTGGGTAAGTGTGATTTTGGTCCAACCCACCAATCCATCTTCTTAGACGGACTTGGGTATTAGGGCTAAATGGATTCAAGCATAAACAGGTCGACCTGCATAACCCATTTAATAAGCGGATCGGATCCAGGTTTAGGGTGTTGACTGGTTTGACCCATTTATTTAATTGGTTGAATTTTAGGCTGGCCCAGTTTGAATCCATTTTATTTATAAACTCTAAAAATCCTCACTCAGATCTTCTTATCACATTTCACATTCACGTCTCCTCTTAAGAAATTATAGCCTTAATTCTTCTCTATATAATCTTATTACTTCCTCGTTTGTCAGCATGTCCTTTTGAAATCAACCATATCTCCGTTTATAACCTTAATGTCCGGTCAACGACTGAAGTCGACACCTCCATGAAATCTCATGTACTCCATTTTCAAGTCCAACAACACCACCACCACGAAGAACATCATCTCATCTCTCTTTCAATGTTCAAGGGCACCATCACCTAAGTGCATATAATAGTTTTTGTTTTATATAATATTTTTTACAATGAAAGGGTACATTATCTTCTAAGTGTATATACTAGAATCTGCCCTTTCATGTAAGTACAAAATTGTATGTATTGTGCTTGTTTTTCTTCTCTTCTAAAGTTTTTCATTTCTAAATTTATACTTTTAAGTTATAACTAGTTTATTTCCATCGTCTAGCTTCTAAAGTTCTTCCTTCTAAAAGAGTAAAATTTAGAGGGGAAAAAGACTTTTAGTATATACACATAGAAGATAATTTTCTTTCATTATAACAATACTAAATAAAAGAAAAACTATTATATACACTTAGGTGGTAGGGCACTTTCAATTTTGAAAGATAATAGGAGGTGATGTTCTTCTAAGTGGTGGTGGTGTTAAGCTTTGAAGATATAGCACAATAGATTCCATGGAGGTGTTGACTTCAGCCGCGGACCAAAGATTTAAGTTTATGACCGAAGATGTGGATGATTTCGAAAGAACCTGCTGACAAACGAAAAAGTAGTTGAATAGTAGTAGATCATATGGAGAAGAATTCAAGATACCCTAAGGTTTCTTAATTGACGAGGGGGTTGTGAAATGTAACAAAAGAGATTAAGTGAGAATTCTTAGTTCATAAATAGAATAGATTTAAACATAGACAAGCCCAAAATCCAACCAATTAATAAACATGTCAATTCAGATCAAACCAATCAGCACCCTAAACATGGACCCAAATCGCTTATTAAATAGGTTATGTGGATCAACCCGTTTATACCTGAACTCTTTTAGCCCTGACCCAAATCCATCTAAAAAGAGAGATTGACGGGTTGGACCCAAATTGCCACCCTTACTTCTTACCCGCATAACACGAGCTCCAGGTTTTACAGCTTTACTCATTGTTTATGAAGCAAGATCTTGAAACGAGCTACAAAAGTAACTTTGTAAATCATTGCATAGTCCGACAATAAGACACCCTTGAGTCATAGTGGACCTTCATCAAACGTACACCTACTCTTCTCAAACTTTTCCCGTCTCCTTTTGATCTTCTTTGCCACTAGGGGTGTAAAGTTGAGGACAATTTATTGGGAGGGGATCAGGAGGCACAGGCTTGCAAGCATTACAATGCTGATACATGTATAAACACAACCTCCACGGTATGAAAGGAATATTAAGGACAATAAAGAAGATACATATAAACATAACGCTTGCAAGCATATTACTCTCCCCTGATCCTGCAACAACAGGAGGTTCTGGTGGAGCGACATCATTACTTTAAACCTTGTTGAAATAGTTGTTATATTTTATTGATAATCTCTTGGCTATTTATAGCCTTACAACCTCCTCATTACATTAACTCTCTATAGAAATATCCTATGGCATATTCCAACATATCAAATATACTAATAGGATATTCCAACACATATTCCAATATACCAAAAATATCAATAGGATATTCCAACACTCCCTCTCAAGATGGACGAAAGATATTCACTAAGCCCATCTTGTCACATCCTCTCATCATGCTGACAGAGCTAAGCCCCTTGGTCAGTCCGTCTACTACCTGATCTTTGGTTGGAACATAGCCCAGCTCTAGTAGTCCACTATCCAGCTTTTCATTGATGAAGAATCTGCCAATCTCGATATGTTTGGTCCTGTCATGTTGTATTGGATTGTTGGCAATACTAATAGCTGACTGGTTGTCACACCATAGCTTCATCTTGGCTCCCTGGTCCAACTTCAGCTCCATCAGCATATTCTTCAACCACAATAGCTATGTGACTCCCAAGGCCATAGCTCTATACTCTGCTTCAGCTGTTGATCTGGCCACCACTGACTGCTTCTTACTCCTCCAAGAGACTAAGTTGTCTCCTACAAATATGCAGTATCCCGAGGTGGATCTCCTGTCGTCAGGACAGCTAGCCCAGTCAGAATTACAATAGCCCTCGATGCTCACATGATTATTCCTTCTGAAAATCAGTCCATTTCCGGGGCCTCCCTTCAAGTACCTTAAAATCTGGTACACTGCGTCCATATGATCCTTCCGAGGGTCATGCATGTAGCGGCTCACTACGCTACTGCAAAGCTGATATCAGGTCGGGTGTGGCTCAAGTAGATCAACTTTCCCACCAATCTTTGATATCTATCCCAGTCAACTGGTTCTCCGGCTTCAGCATCCAGCTTGAACTTCTGGTCTATCGGTGTCATAGCTGGTTTACATCCCATCATCCCTGTTTATGTAAGCAGCTCCAATGCGTACTTTCTCTGAGAAAGAACAATTTCCTTTGTATCTCGAGCAATCTCAATCCCAAGAAAGTATCGAAGAGGGCCAAGATCCTTCACCTCGAACTCCTTGCCAAGCTTCCCCTTGAGTTGGGCGATCTCCTGCTCATCATCGCCTATGATAATCATATCATCCACATACACTGCAAGCATGGTGATGTAGCCTCCACTTTGTCTGAAGAACACAGTATGATCAGCATTGATCTGCTGATATCGTATCCCTATCATTGCTCTCCTGAACCTGTCAAACCACGCTCGAGGATACTGCTTCAGTCCATAGAGAGACTTCTTCAGCCTGCAGACCTTGCCTTCTGTCTGATTGGTGTCGAATTCTGGTGGTATCTCCATGTACACCTCCTCCACTAGATCCCCATGAAGAAATACATTCTTCACATCCAGTTGGTGTAGCTTCCATCCTCCATTGGCTGCCAGAGAGATTAAGGTCCTGAAAGTACTCATCTTCGCCACTGGTGCAAAGGTTTCGTCATAGTCGATGCCATACGTCTGACTGTATTCTTTTGCCACCAGTCGAGCTTTGTAGCGCTCAACCTGTCCATCTTGGTTCTGCTTCACAGTAAAAATCCACTTGCACCCGACTGCTATATTCCCTTCTGGCAGTCTCACCAGCTCCCAAGTCGGTTCTTCTCCTGAGCTCCGAACTCCTCGTGTATCGCTGCTTTCCACTTTGGATCGTTCTTGGCTACCTGCCAATTGTTAGGTACAGTAACACTATCCAATGATGCAATAAAATCTCTATAAGAAGAAGAGAGATGATTATATGAGATAAATTTAGCAATGTCCCGACCATATCTATCAGAAGGTTTTCCCGTATTGCTGCGAGTGGACCTCCATACTGATGATGGTTGGAGAGGAGGAGAAGGAAGGATATCACCTGAAGGGGAAGGTAGTGGTATAGGTATCTCAGGAGTCAAGACGGGTACATGTAAGGGACTTAGCACTGGCACTGTAGGAACTGATCCTGCAAGTTGCTTCTCTCGCCTGCTGTAGGTGAGTATCTCCCTCTGAGCTGTGGGCCTAACACCTCTTACTTCCTCCTCCTGTCCCTTTTTACCTTCATGTACCCTATTTGTTCCTCCAAGCCATACTCCGAGATCAGTCGAAATGCTTCCCAACAACTCCCCCTCTCGCCTCATACTTGCAGTATCAGGTGAGATATTTGGGTTTCCCTCCTGACAGTTGTATGGCTCATGTTCCCTGAAGTGAACATCCATACTTATAAATTTTCTTTTTTCCACTGGACTCCAGCATACGTAGCCCTTCTGAGTTCCCAAGTAGCCCACAAAGATACACTTGATTGCTCGAGGATCAAGCTTCCCTACCGACGGTCTGTTGTCCTTCACGAAGCATACGCAGCGAAACACCTTTAGTGGGAGCATCCCACAATTATTTTCCTGCAACATCTCGCATGGAGACCTCCATCCCAACACCTTCGAAGGCATCCTGTTGATCAGTTGAGCTGCTGTCAACACTGCAAATCCCCACAGACTCTGTGGGACATTCATGTCTACCATTATACTTCTCGCCACTTCTAGGAGGTGTATGTTCTTCCTTTCCGCTACTCTGTTTTGTGCTGGTGTATATGCACAGGTGGTCTGATACCGTATCCTTTGGGCGGACAAGTATTCTGCAAGTGTCTTGTTGGTGTACTCCATTCCATTGTCAGATCTCAGTACCTTCACCACTGCCTTGTACTGAGTCTGGATATGTTTGTGAAAGTCCCAAAAATCGGAGGGGACCTCACTCTTATTTTTTATCAAATACAGCCAAGTAGTATGAGAAAAATAATCTATGAAGGTAACAAAATATTTGTAACCATTCATAGGAGTAGTACAAGGCCCCCAGACATCAGAGTGTACCACATCAAAAACAGACGAGCTCCTATGACTGCTACTCACATATAAACTCCTAGTAAGTTTGCCTAACTCACAAGCATCACAAACTAGTTTCTCTTTATTAACTTCTTCATAAATTGCATGGTACAATTTGCTTAAAATACCAAATGAAGAGTGTCCCAACCTCCTGTGGTGGAGTCGCAATGTATCTTCCGCACTCATCTTCTTTATTCCTTTTATTCCTGCCTTTTCTGCCATAGATACTAATGCTGAATCCAGCCCTTCTCGATCCAGGTACCACAGTCCATCATGTCAAGTGCCAGCCCCAAGTTTTCGTTCCGTCTTTTTCTTCTAGAAGATCACCTTGGAAATATAAATGGAAACAATACATTTTAGTTGAAGGATGATGGAACTAATGGACAAAAGATTGACTGGAAAATAAGGAGCATGCAAAACATTGGATAATTTTATCGAACCCGTACAATTTATAGTACCCTTACCAACCACTTGCTGGAATGTTCCATCAGCTGTTTGAATGTTGTTTGTCGATGGTAGATAAGTGTAGGAGGAGAACTCACTAGCCTTCCCCGTCACGTGTCGAGATGGTCCCGAGTCAATTATCCAGTCTGACGGTCGAGGGGAATACATAGATGCAAGAGCAAGTAGATCATTAGTACCTTCAAATGGATGGGCATACATGACAGAGAATGAGGTAGAAGCCTCCTCGCTTCCCTCGTTTGATGCCCTCTGCTTTCTTCTGAGTGATTCCAGCATGCCCATCAGTGCCTGGTCCTACTCAGTAAAAGTACCACTAGCTCCTTCATTGTCTTCTGCTACCAGTAGGTTTGCTCGATAGCCTCCTCGACCACCTTGTCGACCTTCACGACCATGGCCTCATCTGCCGAAGGTTCCCCGTCCACCGAATTGCTCGCATCTACCGTCTGAATCCCCCTCCTTAGGTGGTTTGGTGCAAGCATGCCGATGATGGCCCATCTCTCCGCAGTTGTAACACTGCCGATTGTGCTGCCATACTCCCCTTTCGGATCTGTGTCGCCCAAACTGGTGGCCACTAGTGCTGACTTCTCTTCAGGAGGGCCACTTGTCCCTGCTTGATGTTTGATGCGTGTTTCTTCTTGGATCATTGCCGAGATAGTCTCCTCAAGGGTAGAGATCTTCGGTTGGGCTAGAAGTAGGGTTGTCCTATAAGCAAATGCTGCAGTCAGTCCTTTAAGGGACTTCATTGTCCTCTCCTGCAGATATACCTGTCTCTTCTTGCACTTCTGGTCCCCACAGCTTGTTCGATCTGAGGAGTGATCATAATCCAACCACAGTCGCTCTAGCTCTGTGGCGTATTCTTGCACCATCTTCTCTCCTTGAACGGTGTCATCAATCTCCCCCTTGATCTGAAAAACTCGTAAGTTGTTCCCCACGCCATTGTATGTCCTCCTCAACTTCTCTCATAAGTCCTTCACCATCTCAATGCCGTCTACTGTGGCGGCAATAGACTGGACTAAGGAGTTGAGAAGCCAGATGTAGATCACCATATGAGTGGACTTTCACTCGTCGCGTCCCGCCGAGCACTCGTCCGGCTCTGTCTTCTCGTCCGACAGGAACCCCTCCAGGTTCTTTCCTGCAAGGGTTCTTCTCACCCGCCGTGACCAACTCAGATAGGTGGATGGTCCATCCAACTTCAGATCGATGGAGGGAAGCTCCAACTTCGGCAACGTTCGTGCCGTGCTCTCTGTAACGTCCTAGAACCAGAATACTGGAGAGTGGGGGCGTACATAGCCAGCTACGTATATTGAAGTACAATCCACCTCGCTATACGGTCACGGCTGTCTAGATACATGAGGGTTTAACTATAATCCATCAGTCACCTATGGTCATGAACAAGCCTATTGTCTCAATCTCAAATAAGCAATAATAGTCACAAGATGTCAAAGCATCAAATATACAATAGTAAGACGTCCCATACATTACATATTCGGATGATCATGAAGCTAGTCGTACAAAATGTCAAGACTAGCAAGAGTTTCAGTCATACATGATCAACCCTAGGATTTGTTAATCATGTTACAGCCCGTAGGAAGACAGTAAATAAAGGTGTAATATGACCTAACACGTGATCGCCGGCTAAACGCCTCAAAAGAATAATTTTACAATAAAGTGGAAGGACAAAAAGAAATCCACTCGTTGCCAGGGTTACGCCTGGTGGTCACCATCTGGCTGGAAGTTAGGTAGATCCTCTGGTGCCGTTCCGATATCTGGCCATACAAAACCAGCTGGGTCAGACCCCAGAAAGAGCAAGTGCCACAAAGGAGGCTTCACTTAGGAACTAAAACCAGCATATCACAATAGAATATTAAAGATGATTATAAACGAAACTGATAATAATAAAAATATCAACAGTAAATTGAGTACGAGGAAACCATAAGTAGCCAGGTAACAACGCTTAAACAAAACAAGGACTGGGGTTGGAACCCTTCACCTGAATAGAAACCCGTCTCAACTACTTGTTGGTAAGTAAAACATGATAAGCTCGACATAGGGTGAAAATAAGGCAATAATCGAAGAGAGGACACAGAACTGCTCCGGGAGCCAGGTTACAACCCTTAAACCAAACAAGGACCGGGGTTGTAACCCTTCGCCTGAACAGAACTGGACCCCTGATCTTTATTGTTAAGGCCAGTATAAATCATTATGCTATTGAAGAAAGGTAAAACCTGACAAGCATGGCATGGGGAGCAATAAGACAATAAACGAAGAGAGGATACACAACTGCTCCGGGAGCCAGGTTACAACCCTTAAACCAAACAAGGACCGGGGTTGTAACCCTTCGCCTGAACAGAACTGTACCCCTGATCGTTATTGTTGAGGCAAGCATAAGTAATCGTGTCATGTCACAATCTTGTACAGGATCAGGACAAGACTAAGCTGGGTTAGACTCCATCCAATCAATCACCGCCAAGCAAAGAGTACGGCTTGATACTTTAACTAACTAGGGTTATCACAGGCTTAGTTACTAGCAAGATGCAATGAGATTATCCTAACAGCCACAAGCCCTGCAGACCATCCAGGTTATCCAGGTCGAATGTTCGTTTATGAAGGATGCAACACGTGACTGTGTGCTGGAAATGTACCCTACTCGTCGGTATGCTACAAGTCCACTTAGTGCGCCCAGATAACGGGATTGCCTGTAGCTAGAAAATCTCTTCATGACTACTAAATTATTCTAGTTTATTAGCCTTAGTCAATTGCAGTAGGTATCCCTGACCATGGTGCTCAGGGATCCCTATCCTAGACATTATGTAAGACATTACTAGCTTATTTGTACAAACACAATCGTCCACGGTGTCCAGGTCATTCATATTTGTCATGTCAGGCTAGCTGTCGTAACAGCATGTCGTGATATATCATGCCAGTTTACTTGTCAACGGTGTGCCATGGCGGGCCACTATCGTATTAATGGAACATAGCAGAATTTACATGACATAAGCATAATGTGATATTTCAGTTTAATAATAACAATCATACTGATAATATAATAATAATAATAAAAAGACAAAACTGTGGAAGGAGCCATACGGCAGCGGGGAAGCAATACGATGCGGCTGAAAGGAGTCGGGCGCATGCGGCTAAGGATGCGGGTCTCATACGGCTCAGTGACAATCGGATTCATGCGGCAGGAAGGAATGCGCGCTCATGCGGCTGGAAGTGGGCGGACGCATGCGGCTCAGGAAGGATGGACTTATGCGGCTGGAAGGTGATAAGTTCATGCGGCTGGAAGGTAATGCAGGGCTCATACAGCAGCGGGGATCTCAAGCTTATGCGGCAGCAGGATCAAGGGCAGCTCATGCGGCTAAGGACCAAGGCCTTATGCGGCTGCGGGGGGAACGGGTCATATGCGGCTACGGATGATCGGGTTCATGCGGCTGGAAGTTAATGCGGGGCTCATGCGGCAGCGGGGATCTCAAGCTTATACGGCAGCGGGATCAAGGACAGCTCATGTGGCTAAGGACCAAGGCCTTATGCGGCTGCAGGGGGAACGGGTCATATGCGGCTGCGGATGATCGGATTCATGTGGCTGGAAGTTAATGCGGGGCTCATGCGGCAGCGGGGATCTCAAGCTTATGCGGCAGCGGGATCAAGGGCAGCTCATGCGGCTAAAGACCAAGGCCTTATGCGGCTGCGGGGGAAACGGGTCATATGCGGCTACGGATGATTGGGTTCATGCGGCTACGAAAATGAAGTCTTATGCGGCAGTGGCAGGGAGCCCATGGCCTATGCGGCTGAGAAAGCTTGCCGCATGGAAGTCCATGCGGTCAAGTACTGCCATGCGGCCAGGAAGGCTATGCGGCCATGAACTTCCATGCGGCTGCACTGTTCTTCTTCTCCACTGATCCGAGAAGAAGAGTCATGGACTTCATTCTTTAAAACTTCATAAATCCTTCATCCCAAGTCTAAATCCAGACTTCCATAGGTCAGAATGGGGCAGAACGAAGTTCCCTACAACATGAAACTCTTAGAACTTGGAAATAATAATGTTAAGTAGATCAAAACCCAATAAATCCAAAAATACAATAAACTTAGATCTACAACAAATGAGCCATGGAAATTAGAAATGCTAAGTATTAAAGTGTGTTAGAATCTCGTGAGGAAGAGAATAGAACAATAAAAATAGAGTTCCTCCATGAAGCAAGCTGCACTTGCCTAAGCTCTCTCCTTGGTAGGTGGAGAGTAATGGTAGGAAAGAAGAGTAAATGAGGAGTTAATGAGAAAAGAGAGAAAGGAGTGGGTTAATAAATGAGGAGAGTGGTTGTAGGTAGGGGTTTTTCTTTGGTTCATGATGAACCCAAAATAAACTAAGCCAAGCCAAACCGAGCCAAGCAAGCCGAACCAAGCAAGGAGACATGCAATACGAGTAAAAATACGTACACATATACCAAGATACGTAATACGAATCACGGTTATTACAACTCTATCCACCTTAAAAGCATTTCGTCCTCGAAATTTAATCAAGAGGCTAGAGCGGCAAGGACAAGCTATACTAATCATATGCAAGTTATAACAAGCAGTCTATCATGCAGTTATTCATTCAAACAAGGATTTGAAAGCATAAGGCATAAGGAAGACATTATACCTTACGAGTCAAACAGGTCGGGATATCGCAATCGAATATCATCCTCACGCTCCCACGTTGACTCACCCAAAGAGTGATGACCCCAAGCAACACGGACTAAACTAATAGTCTTGTTCTTGAGTACCTTCTCTCTTTGGTCCAATATAGACCCGGGCCTCTCCTCATACGAAAGGTTGGTACCAACAACCAATTCCGAATAATCTAGGATGTGGCTCGGGTCCGGGATATACCGTCGTAGTTGGGATACATGAAATACGTCATGCACCTCATGTAGCAACGGCGGAAGAGCGAGACGATAGGATACATCTCCTACTCTCTCCAGAATGTCGAATGGTCCTATATACATAGGACTAAGCTTTCCCCGTACGCCGAAACGAATGACGCCACGGTTAGGCGAAATCTTCAGGAATACATGGTCGTCGACAGAAAACTCAAGAGGGCGCCGATGAGTATCGGCCCAATGGTGCTGACGATCTTGGGCAACTCGAAGATAATCTCTGACTCTCCTGACCACTTCAACGGTCTGAGCAATCATTTCTGGACCGAGTATCTGCCTCTCTCCAACATCGCCCCATGCTAGCGGGGATCGGCACTTCCTGCCATACAGTGCCTCGAACGGTACCATCTGGATGCTGGCCTGGAAACTGTTGTTGTACGAGAACTCCACCAGGTGCAGGTGATCTTCCCACGAACCACCGAAGTCGAGCGTACAAGATCTCAACATATCTTCAAGAGTCTGGATCGTACGTTCTGACTAACCATCTGTCTGCGGATGATAAGCTGAGCTGAACTGGAGGTGAGTTCCCAAACTCTCTTTCAAACTACGCCAAAAGTGCGACATAAATCTTGAATCTCTGTCTGAGGTGATACTGAATGGTACACCGTGAAATATGACAATCTGCCTGTGGTACATCTCTGCTAGCTGAGCCGTCGGCTGACTAACTCTAAACGGGAGAAAGTGAGCCACCTTCGTGAGCCTGTCTATAATAACCCAAATAGCATCTCTGCCAGCCGGAGATCTAGGTAAGCCAGTCATGAAGTCCATGGTTATATGCTCCCACTTCCATTCTGGAATCGGCAAGGACTGAAAAAGTCCAGCTGGCCTCTGATGTTCAGCTTTAACTTGTTGGCAAACCAAACATCGAGAGACAAACCGGGCTATCTCCCTCTTCATGCCATTCCACCAAAAGTGCTGACGAATATCACGGTACATCTTCGTACCACCGGGATGAATAGAATACTGAGAACTGTGAGCCTCTGCCATGATCTCCTGTCTGATATCTCCACTGGGTACACAAAGACGCCTTCCATGTCGAAGTGTACCGTCTTCATGAATGCATAACTCCGACCTTCGTCCTGCCTCGCACTCTGCTCTGAGTTGCTGAAGCTTGGAATCTGTTGACTGCGCCATCCGGATCCTTTCGACTATAGTGGACTGAACTTACATATTGGCCATCAATGTCACACTGGAAGGGAGAACAACTTCTACACCCATCTTCTGAAGATCTGCTAACAGCTCTGGTTGTGCTGTTAGGTAATAAACTCCGGCTCTCCTGCTCAATGCATCTGCAACGACGTTGGCCTTCCTGGGTGATACTGTAGGTTGACATCATAATCCACAAGTAGCTCTAGCCACCTTCTCTGACGCATGTTGAGATCCTTCTGGGTGAACACATACTTCAGGCTCTTGTGGTCGGTGAAAATCTCCACCCTATCTCCATACAAGTAGTGTCTCCACAATTTAAGTGCAAACACTACTGCTGCTAGCTCCAAGTCATGGATTGGGTAATTCCTCTCATGATCACGAAGTTGACGTGACGCATAAGCTATTACCTTCCCATGCTTCATCAAAACACATCATAAGTCTCTGCCTGAAGCATCACAATACACTGAGAATCTCTCGGTTCTATCTGGAAGCGTGAGAATGGGTGTCGTCATCAAGCCTCGCTTCAATCTCTCAAAAGAATCCTGGCACTCGGCTGTCCAAGCAAACTGTACATCCTTGCGGGTCAACTGGGTCAATGGCGCTGGAATCCGAACAAAGTCTGAAATAAATCGCCGGTAGTAGCATGCCAAACCAAGAAAACTGCGAACTTCTGCAACTGTGCTAGGCACCGGCCAGACTCAATAGCCACGATCTTCTGGGAATCCACTTCTACTCCTCCTCTGGTGATGATATGCCCCAAGTACAAAATGCGATCGAGCCAGAACTTGCATTTACTGAACTTGTCATATAACTGGTGCTCTCAGAGAATCTGGAGGACAACTCTGAGATGTTGCTCATGCTCTGCCTCACTCTTACTGTAGACCAGGATGTCGTCTAGGAACACAATCACGAACTGATCCAAATAAGGCATGAAGATGCGATTCATGAGGTCCATGAATACAGCCGGCGCATTGGTTTCTCCAAATGGCATCACAAGGAACTCCCAATGTCCATATCTCGATCTAAAAGCTGTCTTCGGGATGTCTTGCTCTCTGACTCTGATCTGATGATATCCTGAGTGCAAGTCGATCTTCGAGAATACTGCTGCCCCCTTGAGTTGATCAAACAAGTCATCTATCCTTGGGAGAGGGTATCTGTTCTTGATTGTCACTGAGTTCAAGGTACGATGATCTACACATAATCTGGACGTACCATCTTTTTTTTTTCACAAGAAGCATCGGGGCTCCTCAAGGTGATCCACTTGTACGAATAAATCCCTTGGTCCTGAGTTCTTCAATCATCTAGTACAATATCTCTAGCTCTGACGACGCCATCCTGTAGACTCTCTCTGACACTGGGGCTGATCCGGGAATCAAGTCGATGGTGAACTCCATCTCTCGCTCTGGCGGCATCCCTAGAAGCTCTTCTGGGAAAACATCTGGAAACTCCTCGACTATCCGGGGCAACTGCACTGCTGCTACTGCCATCCGCAACATTGGAGGAGAAGGTTCAACTTCGCCTCGGGAGAAGGAAAACTTTGGCTCGTCTGGAATGTTAAAAACAACCCTGCCAATGTGACGGTCTATCCTAGCATACTGGTCTCTCAACCAATCTATCCCTAAGACCACATCATAATCGGCCATCGGGAACTCTATCAATCTAGCGGAAAATTCTCTACCGCTAACTACGATCCGACACGAGGAAAATACTCTATCTACTCCCACAAGTTTGTTACCAGTAAGTATATTGAGCCTTACTGATAATGACTCGGGCTCCAGTCCTATCCGTGTCGCAAATCGTACAGACATAAATGAATGCGAGGCACCAAAATCAAATAATACTGAAGCTGGAAAGGTGTTGACGAGAATAGTACCTGCCACCACCTCACCTGGTGTTATTCCTTCTTCTTCCATGGTCAAAGCCAGTACTTGACCATGTCCTCTGGGTGCGGGTCCCCTCTGCTAAAAATTTCTCTGCCTGCTCTGGATCAGGGCTTGGGCCTGGGCATGCTGCTGCGGTCTCTGCTGCTGGAATGCCTAGGCCTGCGTCGGCAATGGCCTCAAAAACGGGTACTGTTGCTGCTGCTGGACTGGTGCTGGTCCTCTAACTGAAGGACTGGAGAAAGCTGATGATGAACTCCCCCTGTTCGGGCAGTTCCCAACCCTGTGGTCCGGGGCACCACAAACCAAGCAAAAACCCTGTGCTCTGCGACACTCCGATACCACATGCCCCGGCTTCCCGCAGTGTGAACATCCCACTGCGGAAGACTGCTTCTGCTTCTGCTGCTGAGGGTGCATCGGGGTTGAATGCTGAACTGACGTCACTGAGGCCACCTGCCTCGGAGCTCCAATGGTCAAAGCTCTGGCTGTCGGGGCTGGTGCTGAAGACTGATTCATCTGGCTGTGGGATCGCTTCTGACCACCGGTCCTATCCATGATCCTCTGGAAGATATACTCATGCCTCCTAGCCGCTCTCAATACCGCATCAAAAGTCTGATGTTCAAACTGTTCAACTGCGAATAAGATCTCCAGGTGAAGTCCCTGCTGGAACCGCTGGGCTCTATCGAACTCGGTCGCTACCAAGGTGGGAGCAAACCGACTGAGTCTCGAAAACTCGGCCGTATATCCGTCGACCGTCCTGCCCATCTGCTTCAGATTGGTGAACCTCGTCTGTAGATCGTATCGAGCTACAGCTTCAAAATATTTGGTCTTGAATCTCTCTCTGAATACTGTCCATAAAATAGGGGCCACTAATCCAATGGCCTGCGCCGTCCACCAGCTGCGGGCAAGATCCAATAACTGCAGGCGCACTACGGCCACCTTCTCGGCTTCTGGAGTCCTGGCTGCTTCTAGAATCACCTCTGTGTCCTAAAGTCATGCATCAGCAGCGATAGCATCTTCACTGCCATCGAAGAATGAAGGGTTCAAGCGCTTGAAGCTGTTGGCCGCGTTATTTCCCTAATGACCTCCTCTGGTCAAGGCATCTGCCACCGCCTGGTGCAAGGCATCTCTTCGACGATCCTGAAAAGCTAATAATGACCTGATGAGACCCACCAAAGTGCCATCATCAGGCTCTGCAGGCTGGACGGGCTGAACGGGTGGCTCTCCTTCGGTAGGCACGACTCTGGAGGCTACTCCCGAATGCTGTACTTGATCTCCGGGTTGCTGCTGGTCTACGGGAGGTGCTTCGCCTTAATGATCGGTAGGACCAGGAACAATGCCGCTGAAGAAGACGACATAAGGAACAATAAGGAAGGACCAGGACAGATCAACGATACATACATGTGATCAGGTCAAGATTTTCAAGAATTTAGAGGATACGAGCAGATATCAAGGACGAGTACTGATTGAGACATCTATTTGGTAAACCCCCACATATCTTGATTTTTAAGACCTGCATGGGCCACCACTTAAACCATGTAACGCCCCAGAACCAGAATACTGGAGAGCGGGGGCATACATAGCCAGCTACGTATATTGAAGTGCAACCCACCTCGCTATACGGTCACGGCTGTCTAGATACATGAGGGTTCAACTACAACCCATCAGTCACCTATGGTCATGAACAAGCCTATTGTCTCAATCTCAAATAAGCAATAATAGTCACAAGATGTCAGAGCACCAAATATACAATAGTAAGGCATCCCATATATTACATATTCGGATGATCATGAAGCTAGTCATACAAAATGTCAAGACTAGCAAGAGTTTCAGTCATACATGATCAACCATAGGATTTGTTAATCATGTTACAGCCCGTAGGCAGACAATAAATAAAGGTGCAATACGAGCTAACACGTGCTCGCCGGCTAAACGTCTCAAAAGAATAATTTTACAATAAAGTAGAAGGACAAAAAGAAACCCACTCGTTGCCAGGGTTACGCCTGGTGGTCACCATCTGGCTGGAAGGTAGGTAGATCCTCTGGTGCTGCTCTAATATCTGGCCATACAAAACCAGGTGGATCAGACCCCAGAAAGATCAAGTGCCACAAAGGAGGCTTCACTTAGGAACTAAAACCAGCATATCACAATAGAATATTAAAGATGATTATAAACGAAACTGATAATAATAAAAATATCAACAATAAATTGAGTACGAGGAAACCATTCAAGTAGCCAGGTAACAACCCTTAAACCAAACAAGGAACGGGGTTGGAACCCTTAACCTGAATAGAAACCCGTCTCAACTATTTGTTGGTAAGTAAAACATGATGAGCTCAACATAGGGTAAAAATAAGATAATAATCGAAGAGAGGACACAGAACTGCTCCGGGAGCCAGGTTACAACCCTTAAACCAAATAAGGACCGGAGTTGTAACCCTTCGCCTGAACAGAACTGGACCCCTGATCTTTATTGTTAAGGCCAGTATAAATCATCATGCTATTGAAGAAAGGTAAAACCTGACAAGCATGGCATGGGGAGCAATAAGACAATAAACGAAGAGAGGACACAGAACTGCTCCGGGAGCCAGGTTACAACCCTTAAACCAAACAAGGACCGGGGTTGTAACCCTTCGCCTGAACAGAACTGGACCCCTGATCGTTATTGTTGAGGCAAGCATAAGTAATCGTGTCATGTCATAATCTTGTACAGGATCAGGACAAGACTAAGCTGGGTTAGACTCCATCCAATCAATCACCGCCAAGCAAAGAGTACGGCTTGATACTTTAACTAACTAGGGTTATCACAGGCCTAGTTACTAGCAAGATGCAATAAGATTATCCCAACAGCCACAAGCCCTGCAGACCATCCAGGTTATTCAGGTCGAATGTCCGTTTATGAAGGATGCAACACGTGACTGTGTGCTGGAAATGTGCCCTACTCGTCGGTAGGCTACAAGTCCACTTGGTGCGCCCAGATAACGGGATTGCCTGTAGCTGGGAAATCTCTTCATGACTACTGAATTATTCTAGTTTATTAGCCTTAGTCAATTGCAGTAGGTATCCCTGACCATGGTACTCAGGGATCCCTATCCTAGACATTATGCAAGATATTACTGGCTTATTTGTACAAACACAATCGTCCACGGTGTCCAGGTCATTCATACTTGTCATGTCAGGCTAGCTGTCGTAACAGCATGTCGTGATATATCATGTCAGTTTACTTGTCAACGGTGTGCCACGGCGGGCCACTATCATATTAATGGAACATAGCTGAATTTATATGACATAAGCAAAATGTGACATTTTAGTTTAATAATAACAATCATACTGATAATATAATAATAATAATAATAAGACAAAACTGTGGAAGGAGCCATACGGCAGCGGGGAAGCAATGCCATGCAGCTGAAAGGAGTCGGGCGCATGCGGCTAAGGATGCGGGTCTCATGCGGCTCAGTGACAATCGGATTCATGCGGCAGGAAGGAATGCGCGCCCATGCGGCTGGAAGTGGGCGGGCGCATGCGGCTCCGAAAGGATGGACTTATGCGGCTGGAAGGTGATAAGTTCATGCGGATGGAAGGTAATACGGGGCTCATGCGGCAGCGGGGATCTCAAGCTTATGCAGCAGCGGGATCAAGGACAGCTCCTGCGACTAAGGACCAAGGCCTTATGCGGCTACGGGGGGAACGGGTCATATGCGGCTGCGGATGATCGGGTTCATGCGGCTGGAAGTTAATGCGGGGCTCATGCGGCAGCAGGGATCTCAAGCTTATGCGGCAGCGGGATCAAGGGCAGCTCATGCGGCTAAGGACCAAGGCCTTATGCGGCTGCGGAGGGAACGGGTCATATGCGGCTGCGGATGATCGGGTTCATGCGGATGGAAGTTAATGCGGGGATCATGCGGCAGCGAGGATCTCAAGCTTATGCGGCAGCGGGATCAAGGGCAGTTCATGCGGCTAAGGACCAAGGCCTTATGCGGCTGCGGGGGGAACGGATCATATGCGGCTGCGGGGGGAACGGATCATATGCGGCTGCGGATGATCGGGTTCATGCGGCAACGAAAATGAAGTCTTATGCGGCAGTGGCAGGGAGCCCATGGCCTATGCGGCTGAGAAAGCTTGTCGCATAGAAGTCCATACGGTCAAGTACTGCCATGCGGCCAGGAAGGCTATGCGGCCATGAACTAACATGCGGCTACACTGTTCTTCTTCTCCACTGATCCGAGAAGAAGAGTCATGGACTCCATTCTTTAAAACTTCATAAATCTTTCATCCCAAGTCTAAATCCAGACTTCCATAGGTCAGAATGGGGCAGAACGAAGTTCTCTACAACAAGGAACCCTCAGAACTTGGAAATAACAATGTTAAGTAGATCAAAACCCAATAAATCTGAGAATACAATAAACTTAGATCTACAACAAATGAGCCATGGAAATTAGAAATGCTAAGTATTAAAGTGTGTTAGAATCTCGTGAGGAAGAGAATGGAACAATAAAAATGGAGTTCCTCCATGAAGCAAGCTGCACTTGCCTAAGCTCTCTCCCTGGTAGGTGGAGAGTAATGGTGGGAAAGAAGAGTAAATGAGGAGTTAATGAGAAGAGAGAGAAAGGAGTGGGTTAATAAATAGAGAGAGTGGTGGTAGGTAGGGGTTTTCTTTTGGTTCATGATGAACCCAAAGCAAACCAAGCCAAGCCAAACCAAGCCAAGCAAGCCGAACCAAGCAAGGAGACATGCAATATGAGTAAAAATACGTACACGTATACCAAGATACGTAATATGAACCACGATCATTACACTCTCCCCAGCCGACATCTTCATCAACTTTATCAACATCGCAACCTATGCAGGATCCAGCTTCTTAATGATCTCCTCCATCGATGCTTCTCCTCTCTGATCACGTCACGCCCACTCCAGGACTTATGCTCGTCTTCGTCGTCCGCTCCTAGATCCGAACATGTCTATTTTTTTCAGATCTAGGCATCGGTGTTCTCTTTTGGAATGATCCAAACCACGGCAACAATGGTGTCGTTGCGTGCGGCGGGGAGGGGGGATGCGCGCACGTGCCACAACAGCGGCGGCAGCAGCAGCAGCGATAGTAGTAGCGGCGAGAAAGGGGGGATGGGGCTGTTGTGCGCAAGGTGGAGGGGCGTCTGCTGTGGAAGAGGGAAAAGAGGAGGAGGGGAAGGTTTGGTGGCAGCTAGGGTTAAGGTTTGTTGAAAGGTGGCTCTGATACCATGTTGAAATAGTTGTTATATTTTATTGATAATCTCTTAGCTATTTATAGCCTTATAACCTCCTCATTACATTAACTCTCTATCAGAATATCTTATGGCATATTCCAACATACCAAATATACTAATAGGATATTCCAACACATATTCCAACATACCAAAAATACCAATAGGACATTCCAACAAACCTCTACTTATTATTAAAAGATAACACATGTATCCTCAATCTATTTATTCATGTATTATAATTGCCTGCTACTGAACCAAAGCTCTAGAATTGTGGTTGAGGATTAAATAATTATATTATTCTGCTATGCCCCCACACTTCGAAGGCCCATTTCTCTAGAGATGTGGTTGAGGGTCAAATAATTGTATTATTCTGACCCCACAGTTCAAAGGCCCATTTTTGTGGGATGGGAGCTCTTTGATATCCCCTTAAAATGCGTGTCATACGAGATTTGCACCTGGGTTGCTCTGATATCATGTTAAAAGTCCTTGCCACTACTACACCAAAATTCTAAAGCTGAGGAGACAGTTGAGGATTAAATATACATATTATTCCAATAGCAATATATGCAATGATGGTTTTATTTGTGAAAAGTACGATACCACAAGAAATTTAATTAGTCTTCATGACTCGGGTATTCAATTCCAAGCTAAATTTTGAGGACAGCTACTACAAAATAATTCCCTGAACCTGTTTACGTAAGTTTTTAACATGCAATATCCAATTGTTTCGGACATCATATGTATACCATACAAGTTTGCACATCCTCAACAGAGAGATCAAAGGGGGGGCACACAGGGCAACACAAAAATACAATTATTTTTGTGTATCATGTTATGGTTCTTTGATTTGGGGTGATTATATTAATGTTGGGTTTTGGATTAACTAAAGAAATTACTGTAACTTATGTACAGAATCGTGAAGTCGTCACTTCTCTCACACAGAAAATGACGGTGAAAAAGGATTGATCAAAATGTGGAATAATGCAGCTTACTGAGCACAATACAGAGTTACAGGTAGAATGGTGTAAGCAACAAACTTAGAAACTACTTGAAGTCGGCCAATAAGCATCTATCACTAACATGACATGCAAGGAAAGAAAGATAGAATCTGCTACTTACATCAATGCAGAAAGATAATTATATCAATGGAAATAACTACCATTTAAGGATCCAGTAAATTAATAGCAATCTCTAATTGGCTGACTATAATACTACACTAGCAAAAGAATGAGAGAGAAAAAAATGGCATATGTACCTTGATCAATCTAAGATCATGTATGGAAAATGTGCCATCATCACTTCCAGATGCTATCATACAAC
Organism: Iris pallida; assembly: GCA_029216955.1. NCBI lineage: Eukaryota > Viridiplantae > Streptophyta > Magnoliopsida > Asparagales > Iridaceae > Iris > Iris pallida. Next base: position 6,230,216 of record JANAVB010024994.1, read on the forward strand.
TAGCCAGCCTATTGACATGGTAAAGAGATCAATAAAGAGTGGCATAATTTCAAAAATAATAATAAGCAGGTTTGGTAGCAATAACAGATGTGAACATTTTACTCTTACCGGTTCCATGAGATAACATTGACATCAGTATTGTGTGCCTTTACAGATACTGCTGGTTTTCTACCTAACCGTGTATCCCATATTGAAATAGTGCCATCCACGGAACATGAAGCAAAAACATCTGCTTCTGTAGGACTCCACTGAAAAGGCAAAAGGGATAAAACATAGCAAGTATAAAACTACACATGCGCCGGAAATCATTTTTTCAGTTACATACTTGTAAATCTTCAACACTTGCAGTATGGCCTACAAAAGGATTTTTATCCCCAGTCCATGTCTCAGAGGAAGGTTCCCACAGATGAATACAATTTTTGCAATCACCTAGATATACATATGGAATAGCCGTTATTACATTGAAATGTATTCTCAAGAGTAGCAAACAAAGAAAATAATTTACTTCTTGTCACTGGTTACATGTATAAATCTTACCAGATACAAGCCTTCCAGGAACAACTGGACTCCAGTCTATCGCATAGCCTTCGTCTTTGTGTCCACCAAATTTCATAATTGGAGCTTGATTGTGTATGCTATTACATCCCCTGCTGGTATCCGTTTCAGATTCTGCTAAAACATTTAGGAAGGAGCTAAAGTCCCACACATGTTCATTGGAAGCACTAACTGAATCAGAAATACTACTACGTGGCAATTGCCTTTCCCCCCTAAAACTTCAATACATTGTTGTATACCGCATAGCTAATAGAATTACATTAAAAACCATAATAGAGAAAAGGATTTCTGTTTAGAGTATTAATGGGCTTTTAGTCCTGTTAATGCCGGGGCACAATTTTTCGATGGAAAACTGAGAATTCGTAACAATTGTAAAAACAATCGTTATTACGTAACACTTCATAGAAGGTACGTAACAGAAATTCTACTAATGCAACACTTCACAGAAGGTGCACAGATTTCTACCAACGCAAACACTTCACCGAAGGTGCGCTAATAGAATTCTGATAAACGAAGAAGGTGACAGGCGAAAGATGGAAAAACTCCTACTGGGGTGAATGATCACCGTTGCTCAAAGCTTTATTCGCCCCACACGAATAGCTTCCAGGAACCAGCAAGTTGGTCGGAGAACTTGGAACACTCTTGCTCTTCTGACTCCTCGGATGAAGACGAACTCCCGTACAAACTCAACGCTGGTACAATACCTCTCTTCTCTCTCACAGCTTCTAAACACTTGTAAACTTTTTGTCTACTACCTGTATCTTCGTTCCCTACTGTGAGAGAGAAGGAGGAGACCTTATATAGGCCCCTGCAACAACTGCCCGATTAGCATAATGTTAGGGACGTGGTAATAACTACCCCGAACATGGAGCAACCGCTCAGAACATGCAAAGACACGTTCTGCTACAAGTTGTGCCACTCGCGTAACCAGCATGATTTGCACTTTACGCACACAGCCCTATTACGCAACTTGCGCATACTATGCACTATACGCTACGCTACGTACACTGCGCACTCTACGCACGCTGCGTACACTACGCACACTGCGCGTACTGGGCTACGTAACTGGGCTGACATAACTGGGCTCGCGTAACTAGGCTCGCGTAACGTGGCCGCGCAAGTGGCTCGTGCAACGAGCGCAACTTAAGCGCACTATGCGCCTAGCGACGATGCTGACGTGCTAAGTACAAAGTGTGCCAACAAAATGCAACATTATGCCTCATGAGCCCTTGAGCCCGAGTTCGAGCCCGAGCCCGAGTCCGTGTCCGAGTCCGAGTCCGAGTCCGAGTCGCTAAGCCCCTATGGGGCTTAGCTCTCATGGAAATAAATTTCCCAAGAGCAAAAAGCTAGAAGCTTACCATAGAGCCTTATTCTTACCTCTTAGTAAAATCACCCACATGGTTCCCACCTTTGGGTCACCACCCATGTGCACATCCCAACAATACATAGAAGCCTATATATGTTGAGATACCACATGCTGCATTTCCGATGTGGGACTAAAACTTCACTAAGCATATAGAGAACAAGTTCTCTACATGTTAAGAATACAAATGTCCCAACAATCTCCCACATATCTCAATATATATGGGTTCGAGTGTTCCCCACAGTGACTGTCCATCATGCATTAGGAGAGATGTTGCGATGACTTGAATCTTCCCGCATGGGTTAAACAACAAACTATAATACAAGAATGGACTAAGCCTTGAATTCTGCACCATACATGAAGTTGTTCCCACTCACATAATGTAGTCACATGTACTTCTGGCTATGCACATTAAAGGCCCTGTTCCAGCCTGGTTTCAGTGTATACTTTTGGGCGTCTACAAGTTTACCCTCAAGAGATGGCCTGATATCTCTGTCCATAAACTATAGGTGAGTTCATTATAAAGAGACATGGCATGGAACGCTTTACGCTCCCCTTGCGGTGCTACGCCGCTATGACATGGCCCGAAGCCAAGGCATTACCCCTCCATGGGAATCACCCCATATCTGGGAACCTTTGTAGTGTCATACTACTGTAGCATGAGGCAACTGCCTCTTTGTAGTGCCAAACTACCCAGCATGAAGCCTTAGGCTTTCTTGCGGTATTACGCCGCAACGACATGGCTTGCAAGGCCAAGGCTTTATCCTTAACCGGGTACCTCATCGTGGTGTCGTGCCACTGTAACATGAGGAACTCCTCCTCTTTGTAATGCTGACTACACCCCTCTTTATTTTTAACATACAGCATTAGGCTAACTGCCTATTTGCGGTACTATGCCACTGTGACTGGCCTGCAAAGCCGAGGCTTTATCCTATTCCTGGGCAGCACTCCATATATAGGAACCTCATCGTGGAATCATCCTACTGTAGCATAGAGTTTCACTCCTTGTAGTGCTGCTCTACCGTGCTTCCTGTAAAGCACACCAGGCATTCACTCTGCCTGAGAACTCATTAAGGCAATTAAGCCAACCTTTCCACAGGAACCGTTTTCTGCAGAAAACAACAGTAGACAATAGTGGTTATAGGTCCGTAACCTCTCCATGCCCAATAGAATATGTATCCACCATTCCTGATATTCTTTCAGTTAATGGCCTTTCCTTGAACCAAAAGCTAGATGCCTAGTAGATAAATCTTTGAACTAATAGCATAAAACTTTATGGTAGGAATACAATAACTAATATCAGAATGCCTTCAAGTCCATTTTATATGCTGAGTCATTGACCAGCTGGCACTTGAGGCCTTTGGTGAACGGATCCGCCAGGTTTTTCTGACTCCGAACATCAATTACTGCAATTATACCTCTCTTAATAAGATCGTGTACTGTCCTGTGCTTTAACCGTACAGTCCTCTTTTTTCCGTTAAAGAGGTCATTTGATGCCACCGTCGCAGTCGTCTGGTTGTTGCAGTATATCTGTATTGTCGATATTTGCGTCCCAACCACTGGAAGATCATACATGAGCTCCCGAAGCCATTTTGCTTCTTCGACTGCGGTGTCAAGTGCAAAGAACTCAGATTCCATGGATGACTGCGAGAGCATTGTCTGCTTCTTCGACTTCCATGATATAGCAACTCCACCCATTGTGATAATATATCCACCTGTGGACCTCTCGCTCTCCAAATCTGAGCACCGGCTGGCATCACTGAAGCCTTCCACTACCTGCGGATCTCCGCTGTAGTACAGTGCATATATCTGAGTCTTCTTGAGATATCTCATAACCCGTTTCACAGCCTTCCAGTGTTCAACACTAGGGTTGCTTGTGAAACGACTCAGCATTCCCACGACGAAAGCTATGTCAGGCCTTGTGGCAGTAGTAGCATACATCAAACTCCCGATTACGCTTGCATACTCCAGCTGTCTGACGCTTTCCTCTGAATTAGGCTTCAGCTTCAAATCACACCTGTATGGCGTATCGATCCCTGAAAGATCCCGATACCCATAACGAGTGATCATCTTCTCAATATAATGAAACTATGACAGCGCTAGTCCAGTGTCTGTCCGGATGATCTTGATCCCTAAGATCACATCAGCTTCCCCCAAGTCCTTCATACTGAACTTGCTCGAGATGAACCTCTTTGTCTCCGTGATACAGCTCATATTCGTATCTAGAATAAGCATGTCGTCCACATACAGACAAACGATCACACCTTTTCCATCAGCAAACTTCGTGTAAACACACTTGTCCGTCTCGCTGACCATGTAGCCATTTGACCTTATAATCTTGTCAAATTTCTCATGCCACATCTCGGGAGCCTGTTTAAGACCGTATAAAGATTTCACCAACTTGCAGACTTTGTCTTCAAGACCCTTGACGACAAATCCCTCTGGTTGTTGCATATAAATCTCTTCGGTCAGCTCGCCATTTAGGAAAGCCGTTTTCACATCCATCTAATGTATCACCGTCTTATGTATCGCTGCGAGAGCAATCAACATTCTGATAGTAGTCATCCGGGCTACTGGAGCATACGTGTCAAAGTAGTCGATTTCCTACTTCTAAGAAAATCCCTTGGCTACTAGCCTAGCCTTAAACTTGTCAATAGTTCCGTCCGCTTTCATCTTCTTCTTGAAGATCCATTTGCATCCAATGGGTTTTGCTCCTTCAGGAAGATCAACCAACACCCAAGTGTTATTGGAGATGATGGATTCAATTTCATTGTCAATTGCCTCCCTCCAGAAAACTACGTCTTTGGTCTTCATCGCCTCATCATAGGTAAGCGGATCTGCTTCCACATGATAGGTGACAAAGTCACTTCCGAAGTCCTTCGGCCTCCTCACTCGCTTCGTTGACGGCTCAGCGAGATCTGGTTCAACCGTTGTTTCAACAACAACATCTTCTTGGACCACATCTTCATTGAAGACCTGCGCACCCTCATTATTCTCCGGAACATCTGCAAGAACAATATTCTTGTGTCTTGCAAATTTGTCTTCAAAATATTCTGTGTCGCGAGATTCAATGATATGATTTGACTCAATATCAAGAAATCTTCGAGCATCACTCTTCTCGACATACTCCAAGAGGATCGTCTTAGTAGTCCTTGTCCTAAGCTTCTGAATCTTCAGATCTGGAAGCTTGACATATGCCAGACACCCCCACACTCGAATGACATTCAAGTTAGGTCTGACTTTGAACCAGAGTTCATGAGGAGTAATGTCAGAAGTTGCATGAGGTACCCTATTCAGAATAAAAGTGGCCGTCAGTGCAGCTTCTCCCTAGTAGCACTTAGAAAGACCCGCAGTCAACAGCATTGAGTTTATCATTTCTGTCAACGTCCTATTTTTTCTCTCAGCTACTCCGTTGGATTGAGGAGAGTACGGAGCCGTAGTCTCATTGATAATTCTATATTCTTTGCAGAATGATGCAAATTCATAAGACCTGTACTCCTTACCCCGATCACTTCTTATTCTTTTGAGTTGTTGTCCAGTTTGCCGCTCAGCTTCGGCCCTGAACTCCTCGAACTTCTCGAATGCTTCGTGTTTAGCCTTCAACAAGTAGACGAACGCATACTTTGAGAAGTCATCAATGAAGGTTATAAAATACTTCATCCCGGCCTTTGTAGAGAACTTTTTGAAGTCACAGATATCTGAGTGTACTAACTCCAGAAGATCTGTACTTCGATTAATCCGAGAAAAGGATTTCTTTGTGATCTTAGTTTTAGCACAAACTTCACATTTCTCTACCTTACCCCCACACTTGGAGATAAGCCCTAGACTAGACATTCTGTTAATTCGTTTAGAATGAACATGTCCTAGCCTATTATGCCACAACTCAAAAGTATAAACAGAATGAGTGATTGCATTAACAACATTGAACTGAATTACAAGCTAAATTTTGAACATTCCTTCGGTATAAAAAGCTTTTCCGAAATATGTTCGCCTGATAGACATCACCATCTGGCCAGCATTGATGTCCATCCTGAGGCCTGCTTTGCAGAGTAGGCCTCCTGAGATCAGATTCTTGGCGATAGCAGGTACATGCTTCACGCCTTGAAGCATCAGAGACTTGCCAGAAGTCAGCTTCAATACCACTGTCCCGATCCCAAGCACTTCAGCTTGTGCCTGATTCGCCACCATAACCACATCAGAAGTAGGGGTATAGGTGGTGAACCACTCCTTGCTGGAGCAAACATGGCAGGTGGCTCCAGTGTCTACCCACCAGTCAGCATCAGTTCCTACCGCATCAACTTGCACAATCATAGCAACAACATCAGTGATCATAGTTACCTTACTAGGCTCTCCTTGCTCCGATTGCTTGGCTTTTGCTTTGCACTCATTCTTAAAGTGGCCTTTCTTGCCACACTTGAAGCAAGCCAAGTGGGACTTTGGCTTCTTCTTCTTCATTGAAGTATCATTGACTTTTAGATTATCAAGGTCCTTCTTCTTGCTTTGGGAAGCCGCATGCTTTCTCCTTGGTTCCCTTGAATGCACCAGATTGGCGTTAGCCAATTGCTTGGACAGTGCGTCCACTTTCAGTTGAGCCCGTATCTGGTCCTCAACATAGATTTCCTGCAGGAGATCTTCAAGGGTGATCTCCAGCTTCTTCCTATGCATATTTGCATAGAACTTGCTCCACCCGGCGGGGAGCTTTGAGACAATCCCTCCAACAACAAACTTGTCGGGAAGGGACATCGCATCGTCTTCCAGCTTCTTTCGCAGTTTCAGGAACTCCTTCACCTGCGGCAGCATAGACTTTTCGTCCTCAAAGAACCACTTGTGATATCTTTCAACCACAAAGATTTTACTGCGGTTCTTGTCTTCTTCGTAGAGTTTTTCTAGAGACTCCCATATGTCTTTAGCGATATTCTTTTTAGAATAGAATTCTGCAAGGGAATCTTCCATAGCATTCAGGATAAGCAGCCTGCAAATACTATTTTCTTTTCTCCATTTTGCTTGAAGTTTAGTAGCCGCGGTGATTGCGGCAGCAGACCCAACATCTGGAACAGTAGGTTCTTCCTCCAGAAGCACGTGATCTACGTCTTTGAGTTGAAGGGTGAGATAAACATTCCTCTTCTAGACTTGGTAATGTTCTCCATCAAACTTTTCTAACTTACAAAAGTCAGAATTGAAGAGTGAAACATTAACGTTTTCTATTGTAGCAATAAAGCTTTGAGATTGTTAATGTCGGGACATAATTTTTCGATAGAAAACTGAGAATTCGTAACAATTGTAAAAACAATCGTTATTACGTAACACTTCACAGAAGGTACGTAACAGAAATTCCACTAATGCAACACTTCACAGAAGGTGTACAGATTTCTACCAAAGCAAACACTTCACTGAAGGTGCGCTAATAGAATTCTGATAATTACTAATGCAACACTTCACAGAAGGTGCACAGATTTCTACCAACGCAAATACTTCACCGAAGGTGCGCTAATAGAATTCTGATAAACGAAGAAGGTGACAGGCGAAAGATGAAAAAACTCCTGCTGGGGTGAATGATCACCGTTACTCAAAGCTTTATTCGCCCCACACGAATAGCTTCCAGGAACCAGCAAGTTCGTCGGAGAACTTGTAACACTCTTGCTCTTCTGACTCTTCGGATGAAAACGAACTCCCTTACAAAACTCAACGCTGGTACAATACCTCTCTTCTCTCTCACAGCTTCTATACACTTGTAAACTTTCTATCTACTACCTGTATCTTCGTTCCCTACTGTGAAAGAGAAGGATGAGACCTTATATAGGCCCCTGCAACAACTGCCCGATTAGCACAATGTTAGGGACGTGGTAATAACCATCCCGAACATGGAGCAACCGCTCAGAACATGCAAAGACACGTTCTGCTACAAGTTGTGCCACTCGCGTAACCAGCATGATTTTCACTTTACACATACAGCCCTATTACGCAACCTGTGCATACTACGCACACTACGTACGCTGTGCACACTGCGCACTCTACGCACGCTGCGCACACTACGCATACTGCGCGTAGTGGGCTGCGTAACTGGGCTCGCATAACTGGGCTCGCGTAACGTGGCCGCGCAAGTGGCTCGCGCAACGAGCACAACTTAAGCGTACTATGCGCCTAGCGACGATGCTGACGTGCTAAGTGCAAAATACGCTAACAAAATGCCACATTATGCCTCATGAGCCCTTGAGCCTGAGTCCGAGCCCGAGCCCGAGTCTGTGTCCGAGTCCGAGTCCGAGTCCGAGTCCGAGTCCGAGTCGCTGAGCCCCTATGGGGCTTAGCTCCCATGGAAATAAATTTTCTAAGAGCAAAAAGCTAGAAGCTTACCATGGAGCCTTATTCTTACCTCTTAGTAAAATCACCCACATGGTTCCTACCGTTGGGTCACCACCCATGTGCACATCCCAACAATACATAGAAGCCTATATATGTTGAGATACCACATGGTGCATTTCTGATGTGGGACTAAAACTTCACTAAGCCTGTAGAGAACAAGTTCTCTACATGTCAGGAATACAAATGCCCCAACAAGTCCCACATCGAGTAGAATAATAGGGAGGGGTTAGCCTATCCTATATAAGTGTAGCCCCACCTCAATAATAAACAAGTCAAATATTCTACTAAATTCTATTTGGTATCAGAGCCACTACCTCTCTCCACCAAACCCTAGCCGCCACCCCTCTCCACAAAATTCTAATCCTACTCCACAAAACCCTAGCCGCCACCCCCTCACCCCCTTCCCACCTTCTCCGCCCCCCCAGCACCGCCCCGCCTCCACACCACCGGCCCCATCGCTGCCCACCCCCCTCTTTGTCTAGCGACCCCCCTCCTTTCACGTCGGCCTCCATCCTGCATGGGACATGATGAGCGGCTCTCGGAGATGCCGCTACCACTGAAGGAGGAACAGTAGACGTGGAGAGGACGGTGACCAAAGGTACAGAAGGTCTCGATCTGCCTTGTTGATGGAAGAGGAGAAGATGAAGATAATGGAGACGATCTACGGCAAGCTGACGGCCAAAGAGATGAAGGCTTTTGTGGACGATCTCTTCTCCAGGAGGCTGACCGAGACTAGTTCCCGTTCTGCACACATAGATGTGGATCCTTCACCATACAAAATGGCGAAGTTGGAGAAGTTGGAAGTAAAGTTGGAGGGTACTTCCAACTATTTGAAGTGGTCGTGTCAGGTGATGCGGACTCTGAAGGCAAGAGGCTTGGTGGGCTATGTGAATGGCCAAACCAAGGCACCTGAAAATCACTCCTCACTAGAGTTTACTTTGTGGGAGATCGTCAACAATGTTGTAGTTGGATGGTTGACAGCCTCCTTGACCGAGCAAGTGTCAGACAACGTGGAAGCAATGGAGGAAGCCGGTAATATTTGGATGACGCTGAAGGACATGTACTCAGGGATGGGAAACCCTATGAGAGTCTTCCAACTGCAGGATGAACTTGATAAGGTGGTCCAAGAAGATCACACCATCTTCGAGTATGCGGCTATGCTGAAGAAGTATTGGTCAGATCTCGACCACTATGATCCCATTGGTGTGGAAGATGAGCAAGTAAAACCAGCATTTGTGAAACATTACCAGAAGTTTATAGAGTATATCTCATGGCAGAGGATAATAAAGTTCCTGAAGGGATTCAACCCCGCATTCGAGCAAAGGACGAATATGCTACTCGTACAACCCGGACTACCATCACTAGGGGAGGCCATTGCTGCTATGGCACAAGAAGAAGCATGGTTGAAGCTGATGCTCAGCACTACTAGCACTCCGGGAGAGAAATCAGCTCTAGCAGTTGTTAACCCAAACCTTTCAGGAGGGGGAGGGTGCTACAACTGTGGAGACCCAGGACACTTCATCAGATTCTATACGAAGCCTATAAGAGGCCAGTCTAGCGGTCGTGGATACGACCATGGAGGGCGTAGAGGTGACAGAGGAGGCTGTGTCGGTGGCAGAGGATATTATTTTGGAGGGCACAAGGCAAACCTGGCAGAAGGGGAAAGTGAGAATCAGTCATCCGATGTGACCCCTAGTGAGAGGAAAATACTAGAAATATGGAGGAACGTGAAGCTTGGAACCAGCGACAGTCGTGCTAACACCGCTAGGACATCGAATCCAACAACCTCTGGGGGTAACATCACATATTATGCCAGTACAAGCGCAGGTATACCTGCTCATGCCCTTGCATCCACCCACAAACCAGGAAGTATAAATTGGATAATTGACTCTGGAGCATCCTGCCATGTCATGGGTGCCCGTGATGAGTTCCAAGATTACACTCACCTGATGACACCTGAAAGCATTCAGACTGCTGATGGTACTGCTAGACCCATTGTGGGTAGGGACGGTTGAATGCACCCCTTCGATGAGTCTTACTGATGTCTTGCATGCTCCATCCTTTCCTGTTAATCTATTGTCCATAAGTGTCATTGTTCTTCAACTTAATTATGTTATTTTTTTATATTCCTAAGGTTATTTTTCAGGAGAAGAGAACGGGGAGACAGTTGGGGATTGGCACTTAGCATAAAGGGCTATGGTACTTAGACAGGGGTGGGCTGGATACAGCACTGGCAGCACTGGTGGATGAAGCACAACCAGAGGAGCCACGAAGTACCATAGAAGAAGAATTATTACTCCAACATCAGTGCATGGGACACTCTTCATTTAGTCTACTGAGCTAGATGTTTTCCTCTATGTATCAAAAGACTAATAAGCAAAAGTTGGTTTGTGATGCTTGTGAACTTGGAAAACACACAAGAAGCTCTTATGTGAGTTCTGGAAATACAAGTTTAGCTGCTTTTGATATGATACACTCTAATGTATGGGGACCTTGTCCTACAACTGTTGTTAATGGTTTTAAGTGGTTTGTCACCTTTATTGACTGACATACTCGTGTTACCTTGGTATACCTAATAAAGAGTAAGAGTGATGTCTTTGCATACTTTCAAGACTTTCATCATAGGGTTTCAACACAGTACGATGCTAAAGTAAAGATTTTGAGGTTTGACAATGGGACAAAATATACCAACAAAGCTATTGAGGAGTACTTATCAGTTAATGGGATACATCATCAGACTTCATATGCCTATACACTAGCATAAAATGGTATGGTGGAACGGAAGAATAGGCACCTGTTGGAAGTGGCAAGGTCGATGATGTTTGCTATGAATGTTCCAAAACACTTGTGGGGACATGCCGTGTTAACTGGTGCATACCTTATCAACATGATGCCCTTTCAGGTGTTAGGATGGAAGACACCGTTTGAGATGCTTACAGGTGAGAACAAGTACATTGTTCCCCCAAAAGTATTTGGTTGTGTATGCTTTGTTGAAGGATAATAGACCTGCAATAGGGAAATTGGACCCTCGGGCAGTGAAGTGTGTCTTCGTTGGCTATTCAGTGACTCAGAAGGGATATTCTTGCTGGAGTCCAGTAGAGCGAAGACTTTTTGTGAGCATGGATGTTACATTCAGAGAGATAAAACCATACTACCATAATAGTTCATGTGAAAGCTGTAGTGTCCCGACCCGCAAGATGTCTTATGATGGATGGTTGGTTCGATGAAGCCTTGTTGGACTTAGAAATATGCGAAAGATCGCTTGGAAGGTTATGCGATCGTGGCATGAATCGTCTTATAAATGTGAGTAGTGTTGAACCCTTCGAAGATCCTTTAGCTTCACGCTTAAAATAAGGATGAGTACGCTATTTTTCTTGTTGAGTTGCTCAATAACACCTTGCATGAAATTTGGAAAGATAATGAAAGATAATTAATCACATGACCGTAAACTGTTGTTGTTCGATGAACTGTATGCTTGTACGATGTTGTAATAAATTACATGATAGGTGAAGGCAAAGTCCCAAATACTTGGACGGTGAGTATATCGAGCCTTAGCTCGACGAATAGATGGTAACACTGATATTAAGACCCAAGAACTGGGCAGTGAGTATGCTTGAATTATGTTTGAATGAATGTATGCTAAAACAGATGCTAAGTCCCAAGAATTGGACGGTGAGTACGTTGTGTTGGTTGGAAAGATATATGGTATCAAAGATATGGGAATGGGATTGGGTAACAACATTCTATTATCCCATCGTCGATGTAGAATGTTGATTATGCCAAGACCCTGGAATGAGAAAGATGGCAATACAAATGAGGATGGTGGCTGAAGTACTTAGTTTTCCTTATCATGCATTATATGTTTCTTTATAGATAAGTTGTATATACTTGCATGGTCATGGACAACTTGTCGATAAGGTAGTTCCTTGAACGGTAATCCGAGGCCACGGACCCGGTTCATCCTAGGGGAAACAAGGATTGGTGCCGACGTACTGGCATCGGTATATGGGACCTTCAGTGGGGACAGCTATCCGTACTGTAAGGGGAGTCGTATACCTGGAAGACGGTCCAAGATGGCATGTCGCCAGTGACCTTCATATAGATAGGTGCAGTGCTAATGATGTCTTACGCAGGCAGAGTAAGTTATTACTCAATTACAGGAAAGGATGTCAGCTGTTGGTAGGAATCACCTGAACGGTGACAAATTATTAAAATATGATATTGTTCCTAACAATGTCTTGTGCAGGCTGAGTAAGTATTATAAATGTACATGAATGGCTACACGACCGTGGGTAAGAAATCACCAAAGGGTGATAACAGATACTTTACATTATGTTGGTTATATATATAAGATGTGTGCTTTACTTCTGTCGGATATGAACTACAAATTGACCCTAAGGCAACATGAAAGACCACTGTTAATAATGTTCTATAACATGATTACTTAGTGTTGTCTTCTCAGGTGAGTTGGGCCAGCACCGCTCGCTAGTACATTAATGATGTACTGACCCACGTTGTGGACAATATTACAGGTGCTTGCGTATGGGAGAAATCGTTTGATCAGTGCTTGGCATCGATAATTCGAATGTGTGTACAGAAGCTCTTCTTTCAAGGCGATATCTTCTGCTATACAGGACATAATGTATGGAACAGTGTAACTCAGTTGTACCAGTGAGATTGTAGCCAAATTGGCAAGTTCATTGTAAAGAAGTCGGCATATTCAGTTGTAGCCTAAAGGGTAAGTGTATATATTCAATTGGCTATTCAAGAGTCTTGTAATCAGTCGTAAACTTTATATTCTGCTACAAGTCTTGTAATATATTGTAATTATCAATAAAAAGATACATTTCTTCATATCTTGTGTGACTTCAATTTATCTACTTGGTTTTGCTGTGCTGTCATTATTTTCTGAAAAATACCAGGAACTGTAATGGTTTTGCCTTGTACAAGTACAATCTAGACTTGTACTGCATCACGTCCAGTGGTTAGTTTTCGATCCTCCGGTATCGGGACGTGACATAATGGTATCAGAGCATGACTTTACGTCCTTGGATTCTTATTCGATTTATTTCAAATCAATATTGCTACTAAGATGATTCAAAGCTGCTTTCGTGATGATTCAAAGTTGCTTCCGCGGTGAATCAAAATTGCTTCCGCGAATACTCAATGTTGCGTCCATGATGAATCAAAGTTGCCTCTACGATGAATCAAAGTGCTTCCACGATTATTCAGTATTGTTTCAAAATTATTCTAAGTTGTTCCCTTGGCTGAAAGTCCGTTGATCCTTCTAGCCGCTCACTGGGTGTTCCATACAATAAGTCTAAATATGTGGACTGTGATATGTGTGCTTTGTTGAATTTCTAAAAGATACCAAAACAAATAATAATGATGCGATGCGTTAATAAGTTTGTAATGTATGATGGATATCTTATGTGTGGGATTCATTGAAGTCGATTGTTATGCAGTAATGGACAGTAGATGATGGCATAGTTTGTTGGAATAGAATGTGCATGGATTTCAGTGAATGGGAATCGACAGAATCTTAAGTCAGTATTTGTGGTCAGCATAACCACTACAGGATAGATAGTCCATATTGGACGTGGGTTTGATACGAAGGGAAGATTGTGTCAGGAATTGCTTGAGCTCTGAGTGGTATATTGCATATACCCTCGTCATGATGAGACATCCCTTGACCCTGTTTGTGGCATAGTGATTGCTTTACCTGTAAGGTATTGGGTAGTATCGAGTCGTAGTTGGGATTACGTCTGATACATGACGGCTAGACGTGTCCTTTGATTATTAAGTTTGGATAACCCGTTGCAAGATTTTGACGTGTTCGGATGAACCATCGCTAGACTTTGACGGTTAGCATTATGTTGTGTAATGGGAATTGAAAATATGAAATGAATGCCTTGGTGGGGAAGGAAACGAATTACATATTCAAGCGTTACTTGGATCAGTTGGGTAAAAGGATTGAAGGCTTAGTAACGATGGTAGGGTGTTGCTATCGAAAGATTTTGCGAGAACAGCTATAGACCGAATATTGAACGATGTTGGAATTGAGTAAACCGAATTGCATGTTGGACATCGACAAATTGATGGTGATGTTAGGCGCTTATCGGGATGTTGCGAATGATTTAGAAGATTCAGAGAGTTGCATCAACGACCGAAAAGTTAGAGAATGGAATTGAGAAATAGATGACCTTAGCACGTTGTGCAGTTGTGCTTGAAAGAATTCGATGTGTTCAGAATTAACAAGTTATGACCCTTGATTATTTTGAGGCATAGAGAATGAGTACTTGTCCTTTAATGCATGAAAGAGTAGATGTTCCTTATGATAGACGAATGGCTAGGATACAAATAAGTATCGAGGTGCAGTGATATATAATAGACCCTGTCGGTGAATAATGTTGTCGCATGAATAACGAGTTTGGGTGGAATATAGAATTATTGGATTATGACTTAGCTAATGAGTTATGTTATTTCCACTAGATGACCGAAATACGAATGCTAGATGATTGGTGCCATAGAGATTGGATCGGTATATGAATAGTAAATCTTCTTATGAAATCACAAGAAGATGATGCAAAACGAATATTGATGGTTAACATGGATTGCTAAGAGATGACCGTGTTGGGTGCTAGAGAAAATTCATAAAGGATACTTTCAGAAGAAATACGATTATGTAGTTGCCTTATTTTGTTGGTTAAAAGAGTACGGACCGTATCGATGATCTAAAAAAAATGTGGGAAATGAATATGTCGTACGGAGACCGTAGAAAGATGCTAAATAGTAGACTATTGAGGTAATAATGTTGGATTATGACTCGGAATAGTTGGCCTGATTAAATTGACCCAATTTGAGTACGATATAGAATTATAAGTTGGATTGAGCAAGTTATGCTAGAGGTGTATGCAAGTGAAAACTAAGATTTGGATGTTCGATTGATAAAGTTTTATATGATAGCCTCAAGATTGACCCATAAGAATTGTCGGATTGAATTGTTGAATAGATCTTGTTGGTTGTGGGTAAATCTAGAATGACTTCGTTGGGTATGGCCCGAGTATGAGTACAGGTAGAAAGACTTGACCCTAGAATGTCGGTTGGTTGCCTAGAATATCGGTTGGTTGCCTAGAATGTCGATTGGTTGCCTAAGTTTCAGATTGGTTGCCTATGTCATTTCAGTAGTCCGTATTGGGAATAAGTTCATAAGATTGGGGTGGTGTCATATGTCCCTAAGTTGGTCAGATGATAGGTTGTCCCTGAGATAAGATAAAGTTATCCCTATAATAAGAATTGATTTCCTCTAAGATAAGAGATAAGTATGTCCCTGATAGCTATCCATCTCATATGAGTTACATGAATGTCTGGTTTAGCTTATATTATCTGACCATAGAGACTTAACTGAATGCTAAGTTGACTGTTGGAAACCCGTAGGATGTCCCTATTGATGTTGTGTGGGTATAGTCGGAATGAGTAAGATGTGTCGAAAAGTAAACTTCGAAATGGAATGAAGATTGGGAAATTCGATGTTACGACGTTGGACGGAATGACGGATTATGTTGGTTTCGGAACTTGGTTGCCTTTATTGGAATGTCGAAAATTGTTAGAGCTGGTTGGATTAATTGGTTGGTTGAATCATATTGTGTTGTGCAAACTGATGGTAGTGCTTTGAGACAGTCAGAATAAAGTCATTGATGGATAATCAGATCGGGATTGAGAATAAGTATACGACGGAATAGGATAGTGCATGTAGTCGAGATTGACGAGAGCGAATAAAATGTTGAAGTGACCCTCGTGATTAATACTGCTTAAAATAAGAGTTTCTCATGTGAGATGATAATATAATGGCTTACGAGAAAATGTTTGAGTACAGCGAGAAATGTTACTAGAGTAGAATGATGGTACAATTTGAAGGATGGATCATAATCGAAAAAAATTTATGAGTCGCAAACAAAGTGTATGGATGCGAACGATGATGAGTACAAGATTTCATTGATGAGAATCAGGGTATCAAAATAAAATGTGGCAATAGAATTTATCAACTTTGGTGGTATGAATGATAATATACTTGAAAGGGAACTCTGGATTCGTTGAATACTTGATATTACTGAGTCAGAATACTTTAGGAATATTTTGAATCGGTTGTGAAAAACTATACGAATTGGAATTTGGTAACATTCATTTGGTTATAAGTTGGTAGAGAATTGAATAAGTGAATAGCGGCTATACAAGATGCTCAGAGGATTGCTAACATTCGGGAATGAAATTATACCGTAGCTCGTTTGTTTTTCCTATTACTGAACTTGGCTGAAGTGCATATATTTCTGGGACACCTAAAATATGTGTATGATTCCAACCAAGTGGTATACTGAATTCAAACGAAGCTACGAGGAGGATTATCATGTGCTAAGGATTTGCACGAGTGTCGGAGGAAAGATCAAATATGGTAGACTATTTTGAATCAATTGGGATGCTATAACAAAGATGGTACATTACTTGAAATCAATCGAGATACTGCGAAAAAATGTTAAATGGTGCAAGTTGATCATTGAGAAGTTTCATAAAAGTCGATTGAAGTTTTGGGGATAAGTTTGGTTTAAGTTTCGAGGACGAAACTTTTTCTGAGTGGTATATATTGTAGTGTCCCGACCCGTAATATGCCTTATGATGGATGGTTGGTTCGATGAAGCCTTGTTGGACTTGGAAATATGCGAAGGATCGCTTGGAAGGCTATGCGATTGTGGCAGGAATCGTCTTATAAATGTGAGTAGTGTTGAACCCTTCGAAGATTCTTTAGCTTCACGCTTAAAATAAGGATGAGTACGCTATGTTTCTTGTTGAGTTGCTCAATAAATCTTTCATGGAATTAGGAAAGATAAAAAAAGATAATTAATCACA
Source organism: Iris pallida (assembly GCA_029216955.1). Classification (NCBI taxonomy): domain Eukaryota; kingdom Viridiplantae; phylum Streptophyta; class Magnoliopsida; order Asparagales; family Iridaceae; genus Iris; species Iris pallida. The sequence continues at coordinate 6,247,395 of JANAVB010024994.1, forward strand.
TGAACGTAAACTGTTGTTGTTCGATGAACTGTATGCTTGTACGATGTTGTAATGAATTACATGACAGATGAAGGCTGTAACACCTAGTTTCTAAAATGAGGATAATTTTAAAATTTTGTGTTTTAATTTATTTAATTATGATATTTAAATAATAATATAATTTTTGGTGATTTTTAATTATTTTAAAACTATTAAATATGATGACTTGTGAATTGGTGTGCAGCTAGTGAAACCGTAGAGACTGTCTGCCCTAGAGCCTAGCCATGTGATTAGGGTATTTTAATTATCATTTTAGCCTAGAGGGTATTTTGGTCATTTTAGGATTTATTTGAATTTATTATGATTTATGGAAAATTGTGTGAATTTAATATTAATTAAATATTGCTATGTGTTATGTTAGTCTTGACTAGTTTGAGACTTGTAGACTAGCCTAGAACCTAACCTTAGCTATGGTAACCCTAGCCTAGCTAGAGTTAACCCATTTTAGTCATTAGAGATTGGTTTTAGAATGAGGGGATTTGGTTTTGTGAAATTATGTCATGACTTATGGTTTAATGCAATGACTTGTGATTTAATGACTTGTGAATTGAACCATAGGCCCATGACTTAAGCCTAAACCCCAACAAGCCCACCCATGGCAGCCAACCTAGGGTTCTACACCCCTATTTAATGCCTCTTCCATTTGTTCTTGCCTCTTTTATTATTTTTCTCTCAAGCTTTGAAAAAAAGAGGTATAGCCATCTTCCCCAATCCATAACTTTTCCATTTTAACTCCTTTTTGGCTCAAACCACTTGCATTAGATTCTAATTGTCTCCCTCTTGCTGTTCATGGAGGATAATCCCAACCTTGGGGCAATTTGGAGAGTTTGGCTAACAAGGAAAAACCCCCCTTTTTGAAGCTTTTCATTAGAATTTCAACATATAGGTAAATCCCTATTCCCTCCACCAAATTTAGTTTTCTTTGCATGGATAGGAAGCCCTAGGTGTCCCCTAGCAGTAGGTATTGGATTTGTGTCGTTTCGTGTCCGTATCGGACACGTGTCATGATGTGTATATAGGTGTTTGATTAAATGCCACAAAGGATTTTTATTTATTATTTTTGAAAAGTGTTTGAACAAATTTGTTGATTTAAATGTATATATTGATTTGCAACTGGACTGAGTTGGTTTTCGAGCCGTGTCCTTGTCCAAATAGGACACGAACACGCTCGCAGCACTCACGGACAGTGCCCTGCTGTCCGTGTCCTGGTTTGCTTTGGACACGCCACTTCACGATACAAAATTTGACATGGGGAATCCCTACATGACTGACACGAGGCCTACAAAGTTTCGTAGGACCTCGTTGAATAGTTTGGGAGCAATCGAGCCCGCACCGATTCCTCACTGTCGCACACGCACGAAAAATCCGTACTGATACGGCCTCCAAACTATGACACAACACCACGTGGACACGTTTCAGGGACATGGACACGTACCTATATCCTAGGCGTACATGTGTCACCACGTGGCCTGTGTCGTGCACTGGACACATGTGCACGCGTGCACGACACTGTCAGTGCACAGTCCGTGTCTGTGTGTGCGTTTTGTTGTTTGGACACATTTGTGTCCACTTGGTTGGACACAGACCCTCGTGAGACACGTACACGTGTGGGGGATTAGTTACCAACCTTTACTTTGGGTTATTATCATGCTTTTAGGTTTCAAAATTCAAATTTCCATTCTCACTGACACACAACGCACTGTTTGGGATTTTCTGAATTTGATTTCTAATTTAAACTATTTTGTAATGTTTTAATCACTAGATTAATTCACCCCCACATGTATTAGTTTGCAGTTAAGGTGGATTCATGAACTGGGTTGATGTTAACACAAGTTTGGGAATTTTGATTGGGTTGGGACTGCTATGTTCCTGAGAACATCCTAAAAACCTGAGAATTCCTTCTCTTAACAGAGAACTGAGAATGGGATTTGGACTGGTTTTTGGTTTCAATATAATAGCTGATACGTGGTTATTTCAAGTTCTGAACTTTAAATCCCTGTCTTATTGATGTGTTTCACTGTTAATTGATCCCAATATAATTGCTAGTATATGTTAATGAAGTTTACTCATTCGAAATTGGCTTTTGATTGGAGAATGGGGTTTTGAACATTGTGTTGGTTTAGAATGGTGTTCATTACATAACTGTTTCCAGATTTTCCTAATTCCTGAGATTACACATTGCTATGATGTATACACACACCTACCTAAATTCAGGTACACACACTCACACACAGCCTATACCATCACACACATAGGTTCCCCCTCATCCCTGTTAACATTCTACACATACACACACATGTTTTCACCCCTTAACCCTCTCTCTATATCTATGTGAATATATGTGTATGTATGTAGGCATGTATTTGTATACACTGTTTGAATTTCCAGGTTTTCCTATCACACCAACACATAGGTACCATACCACTCTAAAACAGTCCCTAAAAACCTGTCATGGCTGTCCCCAAACAGTCCATGGTTAGCCCCTTGTTAGCCCCTCATTTTAGTCCAACATTTCACACAAATCAGTCCTAAGTAGCACTCAATATCAGTCCCCAAATACCTGTCCAATTGGCCCCCTAACCCACAGCCATGTGATGTCCCCCTTGCTTCAAATTCTAGCCAATGGCTCTCCATAAACCTGTCATTCCCTGTCCAAACTCACCCCATACAGCCCCACATTTCTAGCCCTTCAAACCACTCAAAAAAACCTATCCTAACATGTACAAAACAGTCCCCAACAATCCATTTGCAAGCCATGTTGGCTGTCCTTAAACCCATACATATTGATGTCCAATATCAGTCCCTAACCCCCTCTATCTCTATGAGTGTATGTATGTATGTATGCATGTATAAATGTATAGATGAAAGTAGGTAAATACATGTACAAATGAATATATGAAGATAGGTATGTATGGATGTATACATGCATGTAACTAGAAGTACAACTCTGCCTAATGCCACTCACACAAACCCTAGCCTATACCATGTACACACATGTTAGTATTTCCCCACACACATGCCACTATGTTAACACACACACACACATGGCACTCTCTATATGTACATGTATGTTAATAGCCCATATACATATATAATGTCTATATATGCATATGTGGCCTATAAGTGAATGTGTGTTATTATATTAAATTAGATAAATATTCAATGTATACAATATGTGTGAATATGTGATATGGCTATATGGCACATAGCCCATGGGATGTACCCTATGTGATACAGCCTATGTATATGGCTTGAATGCCCAGTGAATGTGTGTTGTTGGCTTATATAGCCTAGTTTTGATGTGTGCTTGTTAGACTAGGCTTGGTTAGGCCTAGTGAGACTTATTAGACTTGTTTGGCTTAGGCTTGACCTAGTTTGACCAGTCTAGTTGACTAGAGTTGACCGAGAGTTGACTTTAGTCTAGTTTGACCTAGACAGCATACAGACGCATCGTAGATTACATTTATCATCTCCTGTATACATCTTGACTTGTGTTGCTCTAACTAGGAGTCAGGTACCTCATCTCGGACAATACATTTACTTTAGACATTTAGATACCATGCGAGTACATTCTCTGATCATTTCATAACTTGCTTAGAATTATATTCCTGCTTTAGTTAACCATATTTGATGCTGTCACGATATTATCACGGATTGGTACTATATGGATCCCTACATTGAGATGTTATCCCCCTCGGGAGCATCGGATACATTGTGTCATGTGTTTCGTGTACATCATGTATTCCTCGCTCTCATGTTATCCATGTTTCTCATGTGCTTCATGCTCATTCATGCATGCTAGTGTACTCTCATGTGCTCCCATGAATCGGTCATGTTTCCCATGTATCTCATGTATAACCTATATTGCATGTGCACTCATTTATGAGCCTTCATGTGCACCCATTTATGGGCCCCCATGTGAACTTCATGTACACTCATGTATACTTCATGTGCACCCATTTATGGGCTTCATGTGAAAACCATGTACGTAACATAACTTGTTTGGATCCTTGTGTATTTATTGGGGTATGGGGGAGTATAAATAGTCATGTGAACAATTCCAAAGTAGTATAGCCATGTACGCCTCTTTAGTATAGCCATGTACAAATCAAGCCGTTCACATATCGACTTTGTACTCTAAATCACTAGTCACTGGTAGCTCTCTACTTATAGTAGATATTTCTATTACAGTTCTCTTCCTGTTTACATCATGTATTTCTTTCAGTTTCATGTATCGTACTCTCTTGCATGTTTATATTCTCTAACCTGTTATGATCTGCGTGAGATGTATTGTGCTCGCTCCCGTCTTGACTGGACCTGTTGAAAATTTTACAGAGGATGATGAGGAACCCTGCCCCCTTACTATGGAGCTTGCCTAGATGACACTCGCGACCTGGACCCCAGGGAAGGTTCAGGCCGCTGCTGAGGATGATACCCTTGCTTAGTGTAGATAGCTTAGACTGTTCTTCTTTTCATGTTTAGATGTTGTCCTTATTTTTCAGAGTTGTATATTCTAGAGATATTGAGACTGGTAGTTATTAACTTATGTTATTTCATTCTGTTGTACCTCAGTTGAGGATTTTCTTATCTATTTTATCGTGCCATATTCTATCTCTAGATTGTGATTGAGTTGTACCTCTGTGTTGGCCTCCTTATGGAGAGTATTTCATGTTAGTTAGTTATAGTTCATGACCTAGAACAGCGTTCTACCGCCGACACTGCGACGTAGGCTGGGCGCTGTTACGTACTCGTACCCTCACGGTGGGTGCGGGTCGTGACAAAGACAAAGTCCAAATACTTGGGCGGTGAGTATATAGAGCCTTAACTCGACGAATAGATGGTAACACAGATATTAAGACCCAAGAACTGGGCAGTGAGTATGCTTGAATTATGTCCGAATGAATGTATGCTAAAACAGATGCTAAGTCCCAAGAATTGGGCGGTGAGTACGTTGAGTTGGTTGGAAAGATGTATGGTATCAAAGATGTAGGAAAGGTATTGGATAACAGCATTCTATTATCCCGTCGTCGATGTAGAATGTTGATTATGCCAAGACCCTGGAATGAAAAAGATGGTAATATGAATGAGAATGGTGGGTGAAGTACTTAGTTTTCCTTATCATGTATTATATGTTCTTTATAGAAAAGTTGTATATACTTGCATGGTCATGGACAACTTGTCGACAAGGTAGTTCCTTAAATGGTAATCCGATACCACGTACCCGGTTCATCCTAGGGGGAATAAGGATTGGTGCGGATTGGTGCTGACGTACTGGCATCGGTATACGGGACCTTCAGTGGGGATAGCTACCCGCACTGTAAGGAACGTCGTATACCTGAAAGACGGTCCAAGATGGCGTATCGCTAGTGACCTTCATATAGATAGGTCCAGTGCTAATGATGTCTTATGCAGGCAGAGTAAGTTATTACTCAATTATAGGGAAGGATGTCGGCTGTTGGTAAGAATCACCTGAATGGTGACAAATATATTAAAATATAATATTGTTCCTAACAATGTCTTGTGCAGGCTGAGCAAGTATTATAAATGTACAGGGATGGCTATACGATCATGGGCAAGAAATCACCAAAGGGTGATAACATATACTTTACATTATACTGGTTATATATATAAGATGTGTGCTTTACTTCTGTCGGATATGAACTGCAAATCGACCCTAAGGCAACGAGAAAGGCCACTGTTAATAATATTCTATAACATGATTACTTAGTGTTGTCTTCTTAGGTGAGTTGGGCCAGCACCGCTCGCCAGTACATTGATGATGTACTGACCCATGTTGTGGGCAATATTACAGGTGCTTGCGTATAGGGGAAATCGTTTGATCAGTGCTTGGCATCGATGATTCGAATAGGTGTGCAGAAGCTCTTCTTTCAAGATGATGTCTTCTGCTATATGGACATAATGTATGAAACAGTATAACTCAGTTGTACCAGTGAGATTGTAGCCAAATTGGCAAGTTTATTGTAAAGAAGTCGGCATATTCAGTTGTAGCCTAAAGGGCAAGTGTATATATTCAGTTGGCTATTCAAGAGTCTTGTAATCAGTTGTAAACTCTGTATTCTGCTGCAAGTCTTGTAATCTATTATAATTATCAATAAAGAGATATATTTCTTTATATCTTGTGTGACTTCAATTTATCTGCTTGATTTTCTGTGCTGTCGTTGTTTTCTGAGAAATACAAAGAACTGTAATTGTTTTGCCTTGTACAAGTGCAATCTAGACTTGTACGACATCATGCCCAGTGGCTAGTTTTCAATCCTCCGGGATCGAGGCGTGACAAAGGCTCTACATTTGGTGATACACCTAACACAAGGGGTGTTAGGAATGAAGGGGAGATAGTCCCAAGCGTGATTGTTGGGTTAGTTCCATGCCCAATGATGGACGTTGGTCCAAGAAAAGAAGAGGGACATAGCGAGAGCGAGGAAAGTGATGATGATGCATAAAATCAGGAGGAAGGAAGTGATGCTCCAGTACATAGGGAGACTACAAAACAGGGGGAGGAACGGACTACAGAGCTCCAAGTCTACAGAAGAAGGAAGCAGCAGTCCACTATTGTTCATATTGCCCCTACTATGCCATGTCCCTCGCTTAACCCTGCCATAACTCCTGAAGATGTACCTTCCGTACCAGATCCCTCTGATTCGGTTGTGGATCCCTCTGATTCGGATGGTATGATCTCTCATCCATTATCTCATATTCCCTTAAGAAGATATTGTAACGCCCCAGAACCAGAATACTGGAGAGCGGGAGCGTACATAGCCAGCTACATATATTGAAGTGCAACCTACCTCGCTATACGGTCACGGCTGTCTAGATACATGAGGGTTTAATTACAAGCCATCAGTCACCTATGGTCATGAATAAGCCTATTGTCTCAATCTCAAGCAAGCAATAACAGTCACAAGATGTCAGAACACCAAATATACAATAGTAAGGCGTCCCATACATTACATATTCGGATGATCATGAAGCTAGTCGTACAAAATGTCAAGACTAGCAAGAGTTTCAGTCATACATGATCAACCCTAGGATTTGCCAATCATGTTACAGCCCATAGGCAGACAGTAAATAAAGGTGCAACCGAGCTAACACGTGCTCGTCAGCTAAACGCCTTAAAAGAATAATTTTACAATATAGTGGGAGAGCCAAAAATAAACCTACTCGTTGCCAGGGTTACGCCTGGTGGTCACCATCTGACTGGAAGGTAGATAGATCCTCTGGAGCTGCTCCGATATCTGGCCATACAAAACCAGCTGGGTCAGACCCCAGAAAGAGCAAGTGCCATAAAGGAGGCTTCACTTAGGAACTAAAACCAGCATATCATAAATGAATATTAAGATAACTTATAAAAGAAACTGATAGTAACAGGGGCAACAACAGTAATTTGAGTACGAGGAAACCATTCAAGTAGCCAGGTCACAACCCTTAAACCAAACAAGGACCGGAGTTGCAACCCTTCACCTGAATAGGAACCCGTCCCAAACACTTATTGGTAAAGTAAAATATGATGAGCTTGACATAGGATAAAATAAGACAATAAACAAAAAGAGGATAAAGAACTGCTCCGGAAGCCAGGTTACAACCCTTAAACCAATCAAGGACTGGGGTTGTAACCCTTCACCTGAATAGAACTGGTCCCCTGATCATTATTGTTAAGACAAGCATAAGCAATCATGACGATATATGATAAGATAACCATGGGACTATTTGGATAGCCAAGTTACAACCCTTAAACCAAACAAGGACCGGGGTTGTAACTCTTCATCTGAACGAAACTTGGTTTTTCATCATTTATCGATAAGTAAGGCACAAGAAATCAGGTCATGCCACAATCTCGTACAGGATTGGGATAAGACTAAGCTGTGCTAGACTCCATCCAACCAATCACGGCCAAGCAATGAGTACGGCTTGATACTTTAACTAACTAGGGTTATCACAGGCCTAGTTACTAGCAAAATACAATAAATTTATTCCAACATCCACAAGCCCTGTAGACCATCTAGGTTATCCAGGTCGAATATCCATCCTTGGTGGGGGCAACACTTGACAGTGTGCTGGAAATGTGCCCTACTCATCGGCAGGCTACAAGTCCACTTGAGCGCCCAGATAATGGAATTGCCTGTAGCGGGGGAAATCTCTCCATGACTACTGAAATTTCTAGTTATTAGCCTTAGTCAATTTTAGTAGGTACCCCTGACCGTGGTACTCAGGGATCCCCATCCTAGACATGATGCAAGACAGTGCTGGTTTATTTGTACAAACACAATCGCCCATGGTGTCCAGGTCATTCATACTTGTCATGTCAGGCTAGCTGTCGTAACAGCATATCATGTCGATTTACTTGTCAAGAGTGCGCTACGGTGGGCCACTATAGTGTTTCGGGAACATGTGCAAAAATCTACATGGTTCAAACATTCTCAGAGAAAACATGAGCATAAATATAACATTCCAATATATTAATAATAATATAATAATAATAAAAGGATAGGACTATGGAAGGAGCCAGGCAGCTAAGGGAAATAAGCTCATGCGACTATGGAAGGAAGGGGCGCATGCGGCTGGAAAGTAATGCGGGCTCATGCGGCAGCGGGGAACACATGCGCATGCGGCTGAAGACAACAAGTTCATGCGGCTGGAACTGCACGCATATGCGGTTCAGGATCAGAAGTCCATGCGGCTGGGGAAGACAGGGTCTTATGCGGATAAGATTAAGAGTTCATGCGGCTCAAGAAAAGTTAGGCTTATGTGGCTTTAAAGAGAACAAGTCATATGCGGCTGCGGAGAAGTTAACTTCATGCGGCCAGGAGACGTAGTGCCATGCGGCAACGGAATGCAGAGCGTATACGGCTGCAAGAAATGCCTCCATACGGCTAGGTCATACCAAGGCCTATGCGGCTGCGGTTCAACAAGTATATGCGGCTGGAAAGAACTAGTACATGCGGTTGTGTTCAAGTGGAGTCCTATGCGGCTGGGCAAGGGGAGAGCCATGCGGCTAGAAAAGCCAAAACCTTATGCGGCTAAGAAGACTATTGAGTTCATGCGGCAGTATTACCTTACGGCAACTATTGTCATGCGGTTGAAAGACTTGCCGCATGAAAGTCCATGCGGCCAAGTTCTGCCATGCGGCTGGGAAGCTGTTCTTCTTCTCTGCTTGTCCGAGAAGAAGAGCCATGAAGTCCATGGCTTCAAAGCTTCATAAATCCTTCATCCAAGGTCTGAATCCAGACTTCCATAGGTCAAAATAGGGCAGAACGAAATTTTCTACAACATGGAACCATCAAAACTAGATAATAACAAGGTTAAGTAGATCAAACCCAAGAAATTCGAAAATAAAATAAACTTAGATCTACACAAATTGAACCATGGAAATTAGAAATGCTAAGTATTAAAGTGTGTTAGAATCTCGTGAAGAAGAGAATAGAACAATAAAAATGGAGTTCCTTCATGAAGCAAGCTGCACTTGCCGGTGGGAGGGGGGTAGGTGGAGCTCCATGCCAGAGAGGAAGAAGAAGAAGTAAATGCTAAGTTATGAGGAGAGAGAAAGGTAAGTAGGAATATAAATGATGATGGTGGTGGTAGGTAGGTGGTTTTCCTTTGGTTCATGATGAACCCAAAAGCAAACCAAGCCAAGCCGAACCAAACCAAGATAAACCAAGTATTGAAATGTCAAAATAAACCATGCAAGGAGACAAGCAATATGAGTCAAGATACGTATACGTATACCAAAATACGTAATACGAACCACGGTCATTATAGATATTCTCGTAGTAATGCAGAAAAATCTCCTATTCGTTATATTTATGAACATGATATTGCTCATTTTCTATCATATTCTAATCTATCTCCTACTTATGGAGCATTCATTGCATCGTTAGACACCACCTCTTTGCCTAAGTGTTGGCAGGAAGTGAAGGAAGATCCAAGGTAGAAAGCTGTAATGTTGGAGGAACTTGGGGCACTGGAAAGAAATGGGACATGGGAACTTGTTCCATTACCTGAAGGAAAAAGGGCAGTCAGATTCAAATAGATCTTCACGGTGAAGGAGATGCCATAAGAAAAGATAGAGCGATACAAGGCAAGATTGGTTGCAAAAAGGATTCACTCAGTCCTATGGCATTGACTATGATGAGACGTTTGCTTTTGTAACGAAGATGAGCACTGTAAGAACTCTGGTCTCCCTTGCAGCAAACATAGGTGGCAACTTCATCAATTAGATGTGAAGAATGTCTTTCATTATGGAGATCTACAGAAGGAAGTATACATGGAGATGCCCCCTGGATTTTGTATGAAGCAGTCAACAGGAAAAGTATACAAGCTGAAGAAATTATTAGATGGACTCAAGCAATCTCCTCGGACATGGTTTGAAAGATTCAGAAAAGTTGTCACGGGCATGGGGTATAGCCAGACTAATACAGATCACATAGTCTTCTTCCGACATGCGAGAGGCCATGTTACCATACTTGCTGTATACGTAGATGATATAATGATCACAGGTGATGAGGAAGAGGAGATTACCCAGCTGAAGTCGAAACTTGCCAAAAAAATTAAAGTAAAGGACTTGGAAATGATGAGGTATTTTCTCGAAATTGAGGTAGCTCGAAGAAAAAATGGGATCATTCTCTCTCAGAAGAAGTATGTACTAGACTTGCTCACATAAACTGGTATGCTGGGATGTCGTCCGACAGTCACTCCGATTGACCAAAAAAATAAATTGGGGGCAGAGACAGGAGAGTCGGTTGATCGTGAAAGATATCAGAGACTTGTAGACGGATGATTTATCTGGGTCACACTCGCCCTGATATCTCATTTGCTGTGAGTGTAGTGATTCGCTACATGCACGATCCAAGAAAGGTCCACATGGATGCAGTTTTCCATATTTTGATATATCTAAAGGGGCTCCTGGAAGAGGGATATGGTTCAAAAACAATGGATACCTTAGTGTTGAGGGATACTGTGATACATATTGGACAAGTTTCATGGATGACAAAAGGTCTACCTCAGGGTATTGTGTATTTGTGGGGGGTAACCTAGTCGCATGGAGAAACAAGAAATAGTCTGTGGCAGCTTGATCAACCGCTGAAGCGAAATATAGAGTTATGGCTCTGGGAGTGTCAAAATTGTTGTGGGTAAAAGCATTGCTGACAGAGTTGAAGCTGGACCAAGGGACACTATTGCGTCTTCTGAGTGATAGTCAAGCGGCACTGAGTATAGCTAACAATCCAGTTCAGCATGACAGAACGAAGCACATCGAGATCGATCGATTTTCAAACCTAGACATGGCCAGTATCAGCCTATGTAACACATATATGAGGTCTTTGAGTCATCGAGTGTATCCGATTTATGCATCCTTGGTGTGCCACTTTATGAAACTATTATATATAATATAGCAAACATCACTATTGCTTCAAGCCAAATGTGAGAGCAAATGGAAGAGAACAAAAGAAACCAAACCTCTAAAAGGATACCACCATTCTTACCTGTAAAATAGGCAGTACAGATTGTAAAACCCCTAAATTTCTACTATAATTTTTTTAATAAATATGGTATTGATTTGTGTACTTCATATTTGTACGTCGCGTACGAGTTTGCGTTTTATAAATTTTTCGTCAAGTGCGAATAAGTACGAAGTACATATATTTATAAAACGTTTTAATTATATAGATGTAGAAAAGATTTCAAAATAATAGATGATAAATATTTTATATTGCTTGAAGTTATAAATACGTCGTGCCGAGGATTGCCAAACTTTATTTTTATTTAAAAAAGGCCATTTTATTTTATGGTAAAAGTATAACTAGTAATTTAGAAAAACTGTGTTTTATGTAAGTATTATTTTTTCATGCGAGTGTATATATATTTGTATTTTGAAAATTAATTATTATCATTAATATATTATTTCGAAAAAAGTATATTAAATATTGGTTGATTTAATATATAATTAATTATGGTGATTTAAGTTGGAAAAAAACTATTAAGTTATTTAAATATAGTTTAAATTAGAGGTAGAATCTATCTACATTGGATTATATTTGATTGAGTTACTTTCAAATCAATTTGAATTAAATAGTGAAAAATCTAAGGGGAATTAAAACTCTTCTTAGTCCTTATTTAGATAAGACTTTTGTAAACCCCCTGATTTTTCAAAATAAAATTTGTGGAATTTTTTGATTTTTAAATAACTATTTATTGACTTATTATATAATTTGTATTATTTTACATATATTTAGTATAATGCTCATTAGTGAATTTAGTATAAAAATATATAAAGCTATTTTTCTAGTACATTAAGGATCTAAACTATATTATATAATTTTTCTCAAAATTTTAGGATTTATTTTATAACTTTTATTACTGTTTATATGTTACTTATATTGTACACTATTTACATAATATAGAATAAATGTCAATTTAGTATTAAATATTTCAGCTTGTATAAATGAGATTAGATGAAGGTTGTTTAAATAAATATTAACTCTATTTATTATCTATAGTAATTTTAAATAATGTTATAGATAATTTAGATAAATATGAACTATATTTTAAGTTAATTATAATCCTAAGTCTAATAGGAAAGCATCCCTATCTATATTATATCATAACAAAGTAACTCCTATCAATTTAAATCAAATCCTATCTAATTTAGGAGGTAAATCTGAAATAAGTACCTATATATACCCAATACATTCCCTTCCTATCAACCATAATTCAAAATTATTTTTAGTCCAATAGGAACTAAAAAATTCATCATAAGAACTCAACCTCGCTTTTTAGTAGCAAGAGCAACTTGGAACGACGATATCTCCTAGCTCCGAACTCTGTTTCACCTCCAATTTTTTTTAAAAGAAGCGTATCGAGGTAAGCTTTCCAGAAAAATATTTTAATAGACAAAATTCGTTCTATAGATTTCTGCAAAACTGTTTGAGTATCTAGTGTCCCAAAGATAAACGTGTTTTAGTATTTTTGTGGTTTCGGGAGATTCTGGAAACGAAAATACGATCCGTTAATTTTTTTGGAAAGATTTTACGAAAACCTATGCCATATCCTAATTTTAGAATCTATTAAATAAATTTAATAGGTGCAGTATTAATTATAATTAGATAATAGACTATTTTCAGCATCCGAAGTTGTTCCTACACCTTCCCCTTTGTGCGTTGTTGTTGATTCGTCGCCAGGACATTATCTTACCTCACTCCGGACATCAGGCAATATACCTTACCTTATTTACTGTTTATAATTAGTTGCATCTTTCTTTATTTACTGTATATTTATTTCTTGTTTATTTTCAGTTGGATCCATGACTTGTTGTTCATAGTTACTTTATTTTGCTTTCAATTATTATTTTTACTTGTGTTTTAATATGCATGTGGACCTAGTCTTAGCAGACTACCTTTTGTTAGTCACCCTTGGAGGGTGAAGACAGTTTGATGTACGGGCTACCCAAAACCAAAAGCCGTAGTAACTGCGTGCTACGGTAGTCGTGTCGCGAGGGTCACTAGCCTCGAGCTATGTGGACTGATGGGTCACGTGGGCCGCTAGCCTCGAGTTATGCCGGCTTATAGTATTGGTACTTGACGTATGTGTATTGCAAGTTGTTACCTTGTCCTGGGGAAGTCAGCCTTTACCTGTCTATACATTGAGATGTCTTCTAAATTGCACTAGATTGGTTAGGTGACCACAGTTATGTCATGTCACACTTTATTCTAGTCATGGTACAGGGCAATGTCACATCGCGGAATAGTGCACTATTGTGGTGGCCCATGCAGGTCAGAGCATATCGTATCGGTTACGTTACTGTACTGGTACGAGCCTGCGACTTGACTAAACCTTAGGAATCTCAATCCACTCTACTTTGAAAACTCTCCTAGAAATTCTTTACGTCCTTGAAAACTCTATAATTGCTCTCGAATATACTTCCTTGCTTTCCGTACCATTGATTCTCGTCTCTTCCTATTTCGAGGTAACGAATGATCGTGCTGTCTAGGGTTCATCAGAAATTCTTAAATTATAATATAATATTGCATGTTTATTGAATATTGGTTGTTATATATATATGAGGGATTATAGGTACCATATGTCCTAGATAGTTTTGGTAAAATTTTTTTAGTTACTAGTTAGAAGATTATATGATTTTAGTGACCTGTGTTTCAAGGGAGTAGTATGACCAAAGGTGGGTAGAAGTCCTCAATTATTCGAATTTATAAAATGACTGGAGGAGGTTATAAAATATTTTGAGAAATCAACTTTGAGGAGATGAAGGAAATAGTAGACTTTGAATTTTAAGGAATATTCATGGGTTGAAATTTCGAGGACGAAATTATTTTTAAGGTGGATAGATTTGTAACTCTCATTCCCGAAAAATTTTTGAATTAATTTTTTTTATTATTTATTGATTTAAATGGTGACTTTTAGATTTCATAAATAATTATTTTAATTAATTATTACGGTAGTTGTTTTTAGCCATGGTGGAGTTTTGGAGTGCAAGACAACTAGAAATCATGGCACGGGTAGTGAAGTGGCGTGATTTGACTAGTGTATTAGCCCTAATAGGGAAGGCCGAGCCATAGGGATATCCTAACTAGGAAAACCAGGCCAAGTTATGACATGACCATTGTAAATAGTTTAATTTATTTATTATTAATATTATGTGACGTTGAGTGACCTGGTCGTACCGAACTAGTCAAGCCGGACCCGAACCGAGCCCAAGCCCATGTAGCCATGCGGTACATCCAAAGACATTCGTGTTGATGTATTTTGGTATAATCGTGTCGTATTCCATTTTAGTGATATAGTGACTATTTCTAAGTATTCTTATTTAAATATTATAAATATTATTATTAATTTATATTCAATGATATTTGTCCTTGTACATTATTGGGACTAGTAGACTGTACAAATGATATATATACCATTATTGGTTTATTAAATTTCATTATTATTATTATTATTATTATTATTATTATTATTATTATTATTATTATTATTATTTATTATGATTGTTATTTAATATTATTATTTAATTGGTTATATATTTTATTGTCAAATGAATATAATGTATATGTGTATGTGTATATAAATATATACGATGTACGCATATATTTGTATGTATATATATAAATGTATTATATTATATCATATGTATTTGTATGTATATATAAATATATATTAATGTGTTTGAGTGTATATATATATATATATATATATATATATATATATATATATATATATATATATATATATATATATATATAAATATTGTATATATGTGCATATATACATATATGTGTATAAATATTATATATGTGTAAATACGTGTATATATATAAATATGTTATATATGGGTAATTAATGGATATATAAATAGATTAGATAAATGCGCATATATGTGTATATATATATGAATACGTATATATATATGTATAGTTAGTTGTAAATAGAAAGGAATAAGAAAAAGGAAAGAGAAGACGGCCTCTGGCCCAAAGGCCCATCAGCCTGAAACCCACCCTGACCAAATGAACCAACTCGAGTCCTCACAGCTGAGCTCCAAACCCCTTTGTACTGTTCCCTTAGGAACAGTACCATCCTGAGCGCGACCTGGGCTTAACAGCCGTGAGATTCAACCCATATATTAAGAGAGTTCGAGAGAAGAGATCGAGAGAAATTCTTCACCAAACCCTAAACACCGCGCCGACACCTTGTCCCCAGCGACCTCCCCCGGCCTAGGGCGCCGCCACGCGCGGCCACGACGCGCCGGAGGCAGCGCGCGCGCGCGGCCGACCGAGAAGGCTCGACAGCAACTTCAGCAGCAGTTGCAGCGGTTGAGGTAACTTCTCGACCGAATTTCTTCGCGTATTCTCTATCGTTTTTCGATCCATAACTTTCTACGGATAGCCAATATAACCAAGATTAGATCCCAGTAATTAGGTTTTGGGTTAGTTGAACCATCTGCCCAGAAGATCGATCCAAAAATCGACGAAAACCTGTTGCAAATAAGCAAAACAAGACAGTCTCCACCCCCATATTGGAAGCCAGTTTTTGAACTGGATATTAGGGTTTTCGAAAGTTTAATTTGACATGGTTAAGGACAACCTAAACGAGATTAAAACGCAATTGGTATTTCTCATTTTTAATTAGTATACATGAAGTTATTCGAATTCAAAAATCAAGAAAAACCATGAAAAACAGTTTTCAAAAACTAGAAAAACCATCCACACGACGTACGTCCTGCCAAACCGGGCGACGTGGTAGCGCACCGTAAGCATCGAAAGCTGCGTAACGATTTCGTGGTCGTGTGGGCTTTGACGAAATTCAAATTGGTCGCGTGTGCGCGACGAATTTGATGCGTATCCGTCGAAATTCACCGTATCGTGCACTTTGCAAATTCTCCAATTACTTTGTGCACGCTCGTCAGATCGAGACAAAACTTGTGCCAGCAGGACCGTATCATTTTTCTGGTCCTGTATGCCAAGTTTGGTCCGATTCTGAGACCGTTGATAAAATTATCGTTTTGCGGGTCCCGCGGTCCGACTCAACGGGCGATTTTGTGCACGGCCCGCCAAAATCCAACTCTGGACATACGGTTGGGTTCGGATCGGAAAACTGGATCCGTAGACATGTAGTTTGATGACTTTAGAGACCGTTGACTCTGGCACGCTTTTCGGTACAAAGCGGGTCCAACGACGGACATCATTTTCGCCCGAAATTACTGTTTTGCCCCTGTGTCCAGAATTGGACTTAAGGATAGGAAATCCTAGCTAATTTGACTATTCTGAGAATGTTGGTAATGTTTGTTTCAGCTTTCGGAGACAGTTGTGATGACTTGGACTGTATAGCTTACCAATTGACGGTATTTATTGGTTCTTCGCGCTGCCACCAGGCAAGTATACCTTGCCTCCCTCTACAGTTTATTTGCATGCATATTTATATTAGTATATAGTTTTACTAGTTGGTTATTACTTGTGATTTGTATATCGTACATGCTAGTATAGCTATAGTCCTTATACATGGTTAGCCTTGTTAGTTTATATTGGATTGGTTCTCTCGTGTATCGTGATTGCGTCGTGTCGTGTCTTCACCCGTGTCTTGACTGAGTCATGTCTGTAAGTATGAGTGAGTGAACTGCTATTCCTTTGTCTTTCCCACAACCTGCGAGTCCACACACGGGGCGAGGGTTGCCTTTGCACCTGCGAGTCCACAATCGGGGCGAGGGTGACTTGTCTTGAAACTGACCTGCGAGTCCACAATCGAGGCGAGGGCTAGTGATTAGTTCAAACCTGCGAGTCCACAATCGGGGCGAGGGTTTGGTATTCCATTGATCTCTTGTTCTTCCAGCAGTTCATTTATGCATACTTGATCCCGGGTCCATGTTCATAGTTACCTGTCAGTAGCCATATGTCAGTTTCCTGTCTAGTTCCTGTTTATATCCAGTATATATTATTGCATGATTAAACTGTTAGATAGGCATGTTTTATGTATCTTGCTAGTCCTCTGAGGACCTGATGATCTCTTCAGGTTTAGCGACTGCATGGTATTATTTAGCAGAGCGGGATGGTAGTGGATTGCGATGCATGATATATGTATTTGTTTGTGTTATTTCTTTATTATCTTCTCGTGCTTTATATTCAGTACCATGATATACTCTGCTTATTTATTAGACTCATATCATTCTTGGAGTCTAATCGAACAATATGCTAATAGGCTGCAGACCACGACCCATACTTGTTCATTCTTTCTTTACATGATTCTTGTGGATTGAGATATAGTTTAGATTAGACATGATACCCATGACCTTGACAGCTTATACGTACTCGAGTCGGGCTGGAGTCCGCTCGATACGTAGCTGGCTTGCTCACGAACTCGCGTCCGAAAAGCGGGTGCGGGTCGTGACAACTATCCCTTGTCCTTGTTTGGTTGTAGGCGTAGTCTACTGTGTCGATGATGAAATATTGGGCCGTGTTATAGTTGGGACTTTACTTTTACTTTGTGACTTTATGGCATATTTTATATTCAGTAAATCACGGCATGTTCTTCCTGTATCTTGTTACGTCCCTCTGAGGACCTGGTGATCTCTCCAGGTGTGTGCCTTTGTGATGTTTCGTAGGTGCTCTAGCCAAGGCCATGTTTTACTCTCTTCCTCCGAAGTGATTGCGCTCGGATCGCCTTCGCATCGCTCGACAAATTCATTTGTTATGTATTTCTTCTCTTTTTAGTTGGTAGTGGATTTGTCTCCGCCCAACGATTTGTAAAAATTCATGATTTGATTTATAAATTCTTCCTTCTATATTTGTGGATGAGATTAGTGTCATAGATTACTATATTATACAGCTTATGTATACATACGATGGTTCCATATATTAGAGTATACTTCGTATGTATGTAGCTGGCATGTCGACGTACTTAGTCCTAAGTATTTTGGGATTGAGGCGTTACACAGATTCATCAAATGCTTCTTCATCATCCTCGTCACTGCTGCTATCGCTGTCCTCCATAACGGACTCATTATTTTTGGTTGAAGTAGGCAATACCTCGTACTTTTTCCCAAAAATATTGGAGAGCTTAAATATTCCAGTATGATTCCATGCTGCTTGTTCCGCCTACAAAAAATGATATATTCATGTAAGGCAAGCCATTAATGAAGCACTATAGTCCACCAGATGTTGAAGTTAATCCTCTCTTGTAGATAGTAACAATTACAATAACTACAAGTATATGTGCTTTTTTTCCCCTTGAACTTCAATGGCCATTCCTAAATCCATGACATTCAAATTATCCACAGTAAACATAAAGCATAGCCTCAAATGCTTTATAAATGGTAAACCAAATCATCGCCATGACTGGTAGAACAAAAGTATAATAGTTTTAGTTGCCATAATTTGGTATTGATGATAGATAAGAGAGAAAGAGATAAACTTTAGACATGATGTAGAGGGATAGGACCTAAGTTGAAGGAGCTCTAACCACAAGGGAAGGTATAAAATAACTTGTACTAAGATAGTAAAAATGGACATCTTAGTTGGTTGGGATAAATTCTTCGAGCTCAATGTTTGAAAATACACAACTGCACGCTTCAAGTGTTTTCACCTAATAAATCATAATACTTAAATCAATTACCCATCAAAGTTGAAAAGAACCAAAGGCATAGCTAATAGAACTCTTGTAAAAGGGTTGTGATTAAGGTGATATGATTTCTATGTGGCACGACCCACAAGATATTACATTTCCTAGGTGTCAATATTATATTCACACAAGACAATGAAGTAGAAAAACCTGCAAAAATATTGAGAAAATAATAAAATCTATTTTTTTTCCAACTTACAAGCAACTTATTTCCTTCTTTCTAAATTTTTTTATTTATAATTGATGATGTGGAGGTAAAGACATTGTGAAATGCCTTGTCTAGACCTAGACAACCAACTTTACAATGTCTTTGTCATGTCATGACATGTCAACTTCACAACATTTTTTGATATTTGTATTGGAGAACTTTTTCAATGAAGTCTTGTTATTCTTACGTGGCAATAATTTTTTTCTAAACTAACACTTGCATTCACTGGCGGAGGGAGAAGGGGGCGAGGGGGATCATGTGACCCCACTAATTTTTTTTCTTTCTTTTATATTTATATATACACACCAACAATAGGAAACAAGCAGCAATAGCATAGCACAAAAAATGTGTGAAGTGAAAATTCAAGTGGCACCTGATATCTCTCTAGTCTAACTGATCACTAGAATAATATATGTCACCAGAAAAGTAGCTCATACATATTATATATATATATATATATATATATAATCCACGAAGCGATCGGGCGATTAAGGTCCAAGCGAACCTAGGGTTCCCCTGCTTGGGACCCTGGTGCCTCCGGTGGTGGGGCGGCCAGGGTCGGAGCAGCAGGGGGAGGGTCGGCCGAGGGCGACGCACGCGACGGCGGGCCTGGCGGCGGCGGTGTCGGTGATGGGGGTGCTAGGGCAACTCGGGCAGCGGAGGCGGGGGTGGCAGCGTGGGCAGCAGAGGCGCTGGCGGGGGCGGCAAGGCCGCGGGCGGCGCCGGCAAGGTTGCTGGCGGCGGTGTCGGCAAGACCGCTGGTGGCGCCGACGGCGGCAAAAATGGCGCTGGCAGGGCCGCGGGTGATGGGTCGACGGCGACGGTAACCGGGGCGGATCGATGGATTCCAGATCTGACGGAAACTCCGAATTTTCAACCTGGTTCCAGTTCTAGATCTCAGGGTGGACAGATGGAGGGTGGTGGCTGGACGACGGTTATGAGACGTCGGGGGTGGCAAGACTAGGGGCAAGGAGGACGGCGTGCAGACTTATCTAAAGGCACGCTACACTTCTGAAAGGAGAACGGGTGAGGATTCGGGGTTACGGAAGACGTCCTGCGATCCCTCCCCGAGCGGAGAATAGTACTGCTGGAAGATCGGTCGGGTGGCGCTCCAAGGTGACTGCGGCGGATAAAGGGAAGGAAAAAGCGATTGACTTGGGAGGTCAGGAAACATGGTCATCTCCTTCTGGGGTCATTCCTCGTTCTCAGAGGACGGCTCCCCGCCCCTGTGGGAAAGTCCTGGGCTGACATATGAAAGCTGTGAATCCCAAAAGTCCTATATTATAATGCTCCAGTCCCAAAATATGTAGGACTAGGAATGTAGACATGCCAGCTGCATACATATGAAGTATACTCTAATATATGGACACCTCGTATATATACATAAGCTGTAAAATACAGTAGAACCATGACTAATCTCATCCACACAAAATAAATAAATAAAAGATATCATATAATCAACTATGAAATTGTCATTTGGTACATGTAGTTGGGCGGAGACAAATCCACTACCAACAATAAAAAGAAATACATGATATACAAAAGAATGATTTTGGCGAGCGAAGCGAAGACGATCCAAGTGCAATGATCCTCGAAGAAATAGCGATGATCACGGCTAGAGCTAGAACACCTGCGAAAGACAAGAGCACACACCTGGCGAGATAACCAGGTCCTCAGAGGGACGTAACAAGACACATAATATCATGCCATATAAACTGAATAAATATTGCTCAAATAAATAAGTCAATTGAATTATAACATGGTCCAATACACACCTATTGAACTAGCTTACCATTCCCCCCAATCAAACAAGGACAGGAGATGGTAAACTAATTCACGGTGACGTATCTTTCCATGCTATGAATCCAATAGGGTATCCGGACCCCAACAAGATTCAATACCTTCTCATCGAAGTAGTAAGTCACACCTACAACCAAACAAGGACAAGATGTGACGAACTAATCCGCGACAATTTATTGTTCCAAGCCACGGTCAGATACGAGTACCCAAACCAAAAGTACTCGTACCTAACGGATAAAGGTGCCTAACCATTCTAAGTGAAATGTAGTTAAGAACAATCTTTTCTACGCATGGTCCCTAGCTAAATGGGATCGGCATGGTCCCCCCTTGGGGAACCAGAGGCCCAATCAATAAGAGCATAACGTTCCGCAGAACGTCAGTGGCCGTCAGTAATCATGGATAATCTGACCCGCGTCTCCGGCGGAGCTCACGGGTTACAAAAGGGAAAGTGCATCGAAGCCCATACGCTAAGGAATTATCCTCCCCGTCCAATGCCTACTATGTTGTATCCACAACAAAAAACCTCCATAACCGCTAAGTCAAAGTAAGTATGCAACCTCTATTAGCGGTTATTCTTATCGCACGGCTTGTACGTATTGGTGGCCAGTCAATCACGCACGTCCGTGTTCTACATGCGACACACAACTTCGTGGTACGACGTGTCAAGGCCAATGAATGCAACACACAAGGTGTTTCCTTAAATCTAGGTTTAATGTGTAAGAAAAATAATACATAGCAGGAAATATAAATGAATAGTAAGTTCTAAAAGGTTATGCCATGTATCACAGTTTATTTTGCATAAAGAAAATAATGAATAATGCATGAAATATGAGCTAAAATAAATAAACAGCAAATGACAAGGTGACTTGCCTGGTAGGACGCCTGGTGTGCTGCGATGATCAAGGTGGCACGATCTGCGACTTCGGTACAACAACTATGCAAGGTGACCTCTGATGGTGCCATGGACAGTTCCATTGGGTCCAGAAGGGTCAAATTAGTTAGGTTCGACATAATGTACGTACAGATTTGGCAATGGATTTAGAATAAGACTAATCGCAAAAGAGGAAGATAATCGAAGAAATTTGATAATTAAAAATATATACGTTTTTAGAAAACTAATTATAATACTCCAAAATATTTTCTTATTAGCTAAAATAGTTTTTAGATATATATAATTGAAAAATAAAAATGTTTTAAGGCAAAACTCTAAGTTGTAAAGGTGGGATTTTTTGTAGAAATCTATTAGTTAAAAATATTTTTCAACTAAATATATAACAAAATCTAGGAAAATATTTTAGGTCAAAACTCCAAATTTGGAATTACATATATAGTTCTATCCTTTTAAAAATAATAATACATATTCTAAAAATGATGACTTAATAAAATAAAAATAATAATAATAATTAAACTAATGATCACAACCCTAATATTCATAAACTAATTACTAATAATAATAATAATAATAATAATAATAATAATAATAATGTTAATAATTTTGAGAGGAAAAACTATAAAGAACAAAATTAAATACCCCAGAGCAGGCCTTTCTTTTCTTTCTTTTTATTATATATATAAAAGTGACAAATTTACCAAATGTTTAATGAATAGAAATGCTACTTTTTGAAAAAACTATATGGAAACCATTGATATATAAAAAAAACGTAATAAGTACTAAAGTGCATGCATTGTTTCCTTAGTATTTAAAATAATCATAGTAATAGTAAAATTTTTATAATAATACTACTACTAAAACAATACCTATTATCAGGAAAAAAGGAAAGTAAAACAAACAAAAATAAAATAAACAATTAATAAAAATACAAAACGTGCTGCTCTTTATTAGGCCGAAAAAACAATACCTATTATCAGGGAAAAAGAAAGTAAAACAAACAAAAATAAAATAAAGAATTAATAAAGAAATATACAAAACGTGCTACTCTTTATTACGCTGAGAGAGAGAGAGAAAGTGATTAAAAAAATGAGAACAGCGAAGGAGAAGAAGAGGAAGGATGAGGAAAAGGGACGACCGGCGGGAGACTCGAGGGAGAGAGTCGGAGGAGGGAAGACGAGCGGCGGAGGAAGCAAAAGAGGAAGAGCGGGGGGTCGGCGGGCTAGATCGGTGCCGGGCGGCGCGTTCGCCGACACGGGGACGCGTACTGACTCGCGGTCAGCGGTGGGGTCGCACGGTGGCGCTTGGTGCAAGAGGCAGCGGCCACGACGAGATCAACGGACAGCGAAGACGCGGGCGAGGCGGAGGGGGTTAGGCGGTCGAGAGGAAGGGCTGAGGAGAGGATCGGAGTCGCCGGCGGCTCTCACCGACGGCGGAGGGCGCTGAATCTCAGCGAACGCGACGGAGCGGCGGTCTGCGTCGGAGGAGGTTGGGCGGAGTGCGGCTGTCACGGAGGTAAGTACGGTGGTGGCGGCAATTTATTTATGGTGGTGGTGCCGGTGGCGGTTTTGATGGTGACGGGTGGCGGTTTTGATGGTGGCGGGTGGCAGTTTTGATGGTGGCGGGTGGCCACGGTCCTGGTGGTGGTGGTGTTGCGGGTCCCACAGTCGAAAGAAGGGGCTGTGATGGCGGGGATCGGTGTGGTGGCGGTGATGGTCGGAAATCTGGATGGCGGTGGTTTGTTGGCCGCGAGGTTGGTAGCGGTGGTTGTGTTCGGCTAAGGCAGTGGTGGTGATGGGTGATGGGTTTTGGTTGGCAGCGGCTGGTAGGGGTGTTGTAGGCTGTAGTCGTCATGTTAGGGAAGGATGTCGGTGGTTGTTGGGAACGCTAGAGGTGGCGTTGGTGTGACGGGATCTGGCCGGGGGTCTGGTCGGGATCGGGTGGTCGACAACAGGATGGAAGACGGGAAGGGCGGCTGTGGTCGGGACAAACTTTAGGTTTAAGGTTTTTGTGGTTAATGTCGGGTGTGTCCGACACAAAAATTATAGGATTTGGATTGTATGGCTATGTCCGGAAGGGATGATGACGTGTCCGTGTGTGGGCACGAAGAAGATGACAATGTAATTATAATAGAGAAAAATAGTGGAAAAGATTGAGACACGAACACGATGTACGCAATGATGTGGGTGGTGGAGAATTTAGAATAATTTGTGGAATAATTATATGGAAGAGTACCTGCCTTTTTATAGGATATAGAAATTCCCATTTGGATAGGATTAGGAAAAGATTTAAATCCCTAATAGACAATTGCTACTAATTCAATAAATTTAAAACCAATCAAATCCAAACCCAAATCCAATTTAAATCTAATTAAATTCCATCCTTTAGTTTAAAATCAAATAAGATATCAATTTTCAAATATAGAAGTTAATAAACTATTTAAATCAATCCCTAAAATTAAATCAAAATTTAAAATGTCACAATAATATCAAAATTATATTTTCCAAAAATACTAATAATAATAATTTTGAAAATACATTATTTATTTATAAATAACTATTAAATAATTACGAAATATGCACAATTTTTTTTTTTACATAATTATGTTTTTCTAGTCTACAAAAATATTATTTATTATTAATAACTTTTTGAAATGAAGTAAAAAATAACAAACTTAGAAATGATAGCAACATAATTATTATATCTATTATTTTGAAATAGAAAACATTTTTCTAAAAATATGTACGCTCGCACATATTCGCACTCGTCGAGCAATTACGAAAATAAAATTTCGCGTACGACGTACAATACAACTACGCGACGTACGATTATAAAAAATTTAAATCAATACCAAATTTTAAAAAAATATAGTAGAAATTTAGGGATTTTACATCCTACCCAACTTAAAAGAATTTTGTCCTCAAAATTAAGAATTAGTAGGGGGTGAGAAGACACAATGGGGTATCGATGGGGGACAAACAACGATAATGTTTTCACAAAATCATGTCGTAAGAAATCGTGATCTAAATTATAGAATTTAACACGGGTATGGTTGTGGATAATGAATAAGGGTCATGTGTTTAAATCAACAATTAGGATGTTAAGGGTTAAAGTTAGTCATGATAACATGCAAAAGAGTAATATGGTACCAAAAGATAGGTTTGGAGAGTAGGTTGAGGGCACGATTTAAGAGAGCGAATTAGGTTCACCTATAATTTAAGCGATTAGAGGGTCATGATAGTAAATATAGGGTCGAGAAGATGGACGAGTATTGTAAGACGAAGATATAGCAACATCGAGTGATAATGGTCACAATCGATGGGAAGACTAGAGAAAGTTTTAGTACAATGCTTTTGTCCTTCTAAAATAGGTGAAGGCGAACGCAATATAGAGTTCGAAGGAGGCGTTATCGAATACGAATACGTGGTTCAAAGACGATCGAATAATTTAAAAGGAGTTGCCAAGGCAGTTGCGGATGGAACTCTAGAGGGCAAGTTTAGCTATGTCCCTATCCACGTAGAACGGTAGATAAAGTGAACCAAAATGCACTAGGTTGATCAGACCATAATGCATCGGTTTTGATTAGACAATATGTTAGTGGGTGCGACTCAAATAACATGTATCTTGAACAAGCTCGATAAAAGGATAAGCTTGCAAAAACTAGGCTACAATAGCATCATTAGTCTAGATAGTAAAAATATAGGCACGTGAGATTAAGATTGAAATAATGAACCAATATGAATAGTCTATGTGTCATAAAAATCTAAGTCTTGCATGAAGTTTGGCCTATGTAGTCGCCCTAGTCTCCTTGTCTATGTTTGGTTGGCTAGATGGGTTAGGGTCTTCTAAATTCTAGAATCTATGTAAACTAGTGAATATAGGTCACAAGGACAAAGGGATGGCTAGGTCACAAAGCATTCTACCCAACTTAAAAGAATTAAACTAATGGTGTTTTGGGATAAAAGAGTCATGTCTACCTAGTATGGGATCACCTGTCCAACCTCTAGCAAGCACGAAGGGAAGATAAGCATTATGATAGAAGGAATCAAGCAAGATGCAATCGATGAGTCGGTCGAATATGGAATCGAAGAAAAAGGTCAAGTATGTGGATGAGATCCTAGACTTCTAATTCTATTCGCAGGCTTGCTTGGTACGGTAAAGTAACCAAACAATTTATCTTGACCTGCATGGGCCACTACAAAAATATGTAACGCTCAAGTCCCAAAATACGTAGGACTAGGAACGTAGACATGCCAATTGTACACATACGAAGTATACTCCAATATATGGACACCTCGTATGTATACATAAGCTATAAAATGTAGTAGAACCATAACTATTCTCATCCACACAAAATAAATGAATAAAAGATAGCATATAATCAACTATGAAATTGTTATTTGGTACATGTAGTTGGACGGAGACAAATCCACTACCAACAATGAAAAGAAATACATGATATACAAAAGAATAATTTTGGTGAGCGAAGCGAAGATGATCCAAGTGCAATCATCCTCGAAGAAATAGCGATGATCATGGCTAGAGCTAGAACACCTGCGAAAGACAAGAGCACACACCTGGCGAGATAACCAGGTCCTCAAAGGGACGTAACAAGACACATAATATTATGCCATATAAACTGAATAAATATTGCTCAAATAAATAAGTCAATTGAATTATAACATGGTCCAATACACACCTATTGAACTAGCTTACCATTCCCCCCCAACCAAACAAGGACAGGAGATGGTAAACTAATTCACGGTGACGTATCTTTCCATGCTATGAATCTAATATGGTATCCGGACCCAAACAAGGTTCAATACCTTCTCATCGAAGTAGTAAGTCACATCTACAACCAAACAAGGACAAGATGTGACAAACTAATCTGCGACAAGTTATTGTTTCAAGCCACGGTCAGATACAAGTACCCAAACCAAAAGTACTCGTACCTAATGGATAAAGGTGCCTAACCATTCTAAGTGAAATGTAGTTAAGAACAATCCTTCCTACACATGGGCCCTGGCTAAATGGGATCGGCATGGTCCCCCATTGGGGCACCAGAGGCCCAATCAATAAGAGCATAACGTTCCGCAGAACGTCAGTGGCCGTCAGTAATTATGGGTAATCTGACCCGCGTCTCCAGCAGAGCTCACGGGTTACAAAAGGAAAAGTGCATCGAAGCCCATATGCTAAGGAATTTTCCTTCCCGCCCAATGCCTACTATGTTGTATCTACAACAGAAAACCTCTATAACCGCTAAGTCAAATTAAGTATGCAACCTCTATTAGCGGTTATTCTTATCGTACGGCTTGTACGTATTGGTGGCCAGCCAATCACGCACGTCCGTGTTCTACATGCGACACACAACTTCGTGGTACGACATGTCAAGGCCAATGAATGCAACATACAAGGTGGTCCCTTAAATCTAGGTTTAATGTGTAAAAAAAATAATACATAGCAGGAAATATAAATGAATAGTAAGTTCTAAAAGGTTATGCCATGTATCACAGTTTATTTTGCATAAAAAATAATGAATAATGCATAAAATATGAGCTAAAATAAATAAACAGCAAATGGCAAGGTGTCTTGCCTGGTAGGACGCTTGGTGTGCTGCGATGATCAAGGTGGCACGATCTGTGACTTCGGTGCAACAACTATGCAAGGTGACCTCTGATAGTGCCATAGATAGTTCCATTGGGTCCAGAAGGGTCAAATTAGTTAGGTTCGACATAATATACGTACAGATTTGGCAAGGGATTGAGAATAGGACTAATCGCAGAAGAGGAAGATAACCGAAGGAATTTGATAATTAAAAATATATACGTTTTTAGAAAACTAATTATAATACTCCAAAATATTTTCTTATTAGCTAAAATAGTTTTTAGATATATATAATTGAAAAATAAAAATGTTTTAAGGCAAAACTCTAAGTTGTAAAGGTGGGATTTTTTGTAGAAATCTATTAGTTAAAAATATTTTTCAACTAAATATATAACAAAATCTAGGAAAATATTTTAGGTCAAAACTCCAAATTTGGAATTACATATATAGCTCTATCCTTTTAAAAATAATAATACATATTCTAAAAATGATGACTTAATAAAAATAATAAAATAATAATAATTGAACTAATAATCACAACCCTAATATTCATAAACTAATTACTAATAATAAAATAATAATGATAATAATAATAATAATAATGTTAATAATTTTGAGAGGAAAAACTATAAAGAACAAAATTAAATACACCAGAGCAGGCCTTTCTTTTCTTTCTTTTTATTATATATATAAAAGTGACAAATTTACCAAATGTTTAATGAATAGAAATGCTACTTTTTGAAAAAATTATATGGAAACCATTGATATATAAAAAAAACGTAATAAGTACTAAAATGCATGCATTGTTTCCTTAGTCTTTAAAATAATCATAGTAATAGTAAATTTTTTATAATAATACTACTACTAAAACAATACCTATTATCAGGGAAAAAAGAAAGTAAAACAAACAAAAATAAAATAAACAATTAATAAAAATACAAAACGTGCTGCTCTTTATTAGGCTGAGAAAATAATACATATTATCAGGGAAAAAGGAAAGTAAAACAAACAAAAATAAAATAAAGAATTAATAAAAAATATATAAAATGTGCTACTCTTCATTACGCTGAGAGAGAGAGAGTGATTAAAAAATGAGAACAGCGAAGGAGAAGAAGAAGAGGATGAGGGAAAGGAATGGCCGGCGGGAGACTCGAGGGAGAGAGTCGGAGGAGGGAAGACGAGCGGCGGAGGAAGCGAAAGAGGAAGAGCGGAGGGTCAGCGGGCTGGATTGGTGCCGGGCGGCGTGCTCACCAACGCGGGGACGCGTACTGACTCGCGGCCAGCGGTGGGGTAGCGCGGTGGCGCTTGGTGCAAGGGGGCAGCGGCCACAACGAGATCAACGGACGGCGGAGACGCGGGCGAGGCGGAGGGGGTTAGGCGGTCGAGAGGAAGGGCTGAGGAGAGGATCGGAGTCGCCGGCGGCTCTCACCGGCGGCGGAGGGTGCTGAATTTCAGCGGGCGCGACGGAGCGACGGTCTGGGTCGGAGGAGGTCGGGCGGAGTGCAGCGGTCACGGAGGTAAGTACGGTGGTGGCAGTGATTTATTTTTGGTGGTTTTGCTTTGGTGGTGGGATCGGTGGCAATTTTGATGGTGGCGGGTGGCGATTTTGATGGTGGCGGGTGGCCGCGGTCCGGGTGGTGGTGGTGTTGCGGGTCTCGCAGTCGGAAGAAGGGGCTATGATGGCAGGGATCGGTGTGGTGGCGGTGATGGTCGGAAATCTGGATGGCGGTGGTTTGTTGGCCGCGGGGTTGGTGGCGGTGGTTGTGTTCGGCTAAGGCAGTGGTGGTGATGGGCGATGGGTTTCGGGTGGCAGCGGCTGGTAGGGGTGTTGTAGGCTGTAGTCGTCATGTTAGGGAAGGATGTCGGTGGTTGTTGGGAATGCTAGATGTGGCGTTGGTGTGATGGGATCTGGCTGTGGGTCTGGCCGGGATCGGGTGGTCGACAACAGGGTGGAAGACGGGAAGGGCGGCTGTGGTCGGGAGAAACTTTAGGTTTAAGGTTTTGGTGGTTAATGTCGGGTGTGTCCGACACAAAAATTATGGGATTTGGATTGTATGGCTATGTCGGGGAGGGATGATGACGTGTCCGTGTGTGGATACGAAGAAGATGACAATGTAATTGTAATGGAGAAAAATAGTAAAAAAAATTAAGACACGGACACGATGCACGCAATGATGTGGGTGGTGGAGAATTTGGAGTAATTTATGGAATAATTATATGGAAGAGTACCTGCCTATTTATAAGATGTAGGAATTCCCATTTGGATAGGATTAGGAAAAGATTTAAATCCCTAATAGATAATTGCTACTAATTCAATAAATTTAAAACCAATCAAATCTAAACCCAAATCCAATTTAAATCTAATTAAATTCCATCCTTTAGTTTAAAATCAAATAAGATATATCAAATTTCAAATATAGAAGTTAATTAAACTATTTAAATCAATCCCTAAAATCAAATCAAAATTTAAATTGTCACAATAATATCAAAATTATATTTTCCAAAAATACTAATAATAATAATTTCGAAAATATATTATTTATTTATAAATAACTATTAAATAATTACGAAATATGCATAATTTTTTTTTACATAATTATGCTTTTCTAGTCTACAAAAATATTATTTATTATTAATAACTTTTTGAAATGAAGTAAAAATAACAAACTTAGAAATGATAGCAACATAATTATTATATCTATTATTTTGAAATAGAAATTGTTTTCCTAAAAATATGTACGCTCGCACATATTCGCACTCGTCGAGCAATTACGAAAATAAAATTTCGTACGCGACGTACAATGCAACTACGCAACGTACGATTATAAAAAATTTAAATCAGTACCAAATTTAAAAAAATATATAGTAAAAATTTAGGGATTTTACATACATCCATGGAGTTCGTGCCCCTGAAGAAGGTAGGGAGTGGCTTTTGAGCCTCGTTCCCTGTGGAGGAGATCGAGAAGGTGACTGTTTTCTAGAAAACATGCTGGTTCTGTACGTCATGGGGAACAAGCCCTTCTATGGGCAGATTCGGGCTTATGCGGCTCGTGTCTGGCAGCCTAAAGGAAGCATGAAAATATTTGCTATGGAGAATAGCTTTTATTATGTGAAGTTTGGGCTAGCGGACGATGTCACCAGGATCCTCCAAGGTGGGCCATGGACGTTTGATGGCAGGATGATCATTCTAAAAGAGTGGATACCGAATTTACGATCTCAGAAGGAAGTCCTAAATGCCATCCCTATTTGGATACGCTTCCCGGAGTTCCCAGTACGGTTTTGGAGAATACCATTGCTTATGAGGCTCGCCAACCTAGTCGGCAAACCGATCAAGGCTGATGATGCTTCAGCCTTTTGATCGAGGCTGATGTATACTCGGATGTTCGTTGAGATCAGGGCTGGTGGGGAGCTACCGAGTATATTGGAGTATGAAGTTCCTTTTGGAGAGGTCCTAACCCAGAATATGGAGTACGAATGGGTTCCTCCAGCCTATTCACACTGTGCTTGTTTCGGGTACCTTGACAGTACATGTTCGACAGGAGGACCGAAGTCAGTACCGCCTTCAGAATCTACTGAGGAGCCTGGTCCATCACGGGCGATAGAGACTATCTCCGGGGACGTAAGAGCTAAGGACATCATGCAGGAGGGGGACCGACCGATGGAGAAGGCTAGTGGCCTGAGTCTGGCTGTCTCACCTCAGCCGGTACACACTAGCGGGGCTATGGTCACCTTCTCGACACAGAGGAGCATGGTCACCGGAGGTATATTGGCTTCGGGACGAGAGCATCGAGGAGATGGAGGATCATTCGAGGAGAGAGTCTACAGCAGGAAGAGACGTGCTGGCCCTTTGTGCGACGGACCCCTAAGGGAGGAGGACAATCCCATGTTCTTGGTGAGGCATTATGTGTGGACAATCCGGCTTAGGTTTTGATGCTCTCACAGGCAACA
This sequence comes from Iris pallida, assembly GCA_029216955.1. Taxonomy (NCBI): domain Eukaryota; kingdom Viridiplantae; phylum Streptophyta; class Magnoliopsida; order Asparagales; family Iridaceae; genus Iris; species Iris pallida. The sequence continues at coordinate 6,279,014 of JANAVB010024994.1, forward strand.
AACCAGCATTCTTCTACTCCTGGGGTAGAGGAGGACATGACAGCGACGAACGTAGTACCACCCTCGGGTACCGGTCCAGGAAAAGTTTATGGGAACCTCACTCTTAATAATTAATGGCGGTTATCGCCTAGAACGTGAGGGATGCGTGCTCCTTAGGGAGATGGAGGAAGATTTGGGGGGTCTTACGCAGGGAGCAGTGTGATATCTCTTTTGCTGGAGACCAAGATTAAAGGAGAAAAGACTCTTGCCCGATGGACCCATATTCATTGGGTTCAGCTTCACAATCTAGCTCTTTACGACATGGCGAGGATCTGGATTAAACGAAATACCAACAGCTGGGGAGGGGATTTGGTCCTGATGTCGGAGTAGCTGATTGCCATCTCCTTCACGAATAAGGGTGGTTTTCGGTTCTTGCTGGGAGCAGTGTACGTCTACAACGACAGGCATCATCGGAAGGCCCTGTGGAGTGACATATCCAGAGTAGCTTCCGCCGCTGACTTCTTGTATCTTCTGCTTCTCTTGATGGGTGACTTCAACGCCCTTCTTCAAAGAGGGAAGAAGGTGGGTGGCAGACCGGTTCCAGATCAGATTTTGTATGACTTCCAGAGATATCTTCTCCAGACGGGGCTTCAGGGATTGGCGCGTTCGGGATATCTGGACCTGGCATAACAAAGCTGTCCGTAACATGGCTGCTTGCCAGTTGGACAGAGCTTTGGGCAACGGGGAGTGGTTTCGTCACTTCCGTAATTCTTTGGCTGAAGGTCTAGCCGCTGGGACGAGCGATCACTCCTCCATCAGGATTAGCTTCACAGAGCGGCCTACTTGGAAGTTACACCCTTTTTGGTACAACAACAGTTGGTTTCTTTCAGGTGGATACTTAGAGGCTGTTACGGAGGGTCTTCATAGCCATCAGGAGGGTATGGCCTAGTACCGAATGGTGCATATGCTCAAGCACACGAAGAAGGCTATCCGAAGTTGGGTGATGTCACCCTCATTTTTCGTATTTCCCGTATTTCGTATTTATACTCGTATCTGAATTTTGGCATGTATTTTTATTTTTCTTAACTTGTGGAATTTCGGTATTTCTCGTATTTTGGGTTTTGGCATGGTTCGGTTTTAATTGGTTTGGGTTGGTTTGGTTTGGTTTATTATGTGTATTGGATCACCTTAGCCTAAGCTCCACCCTCAACACACCACAACCCACCCTCTTTATAATCCCCACCTAACACTCTCTCTCTTCATTACAATCTCCATTAATTTCTTCTTCTTCTTCCTCCACACAACAACACCCACCCCCTAGGCAAGTGCACCTTGCCACCACATGAGAACCCTCCTTTATTTGTCCATTTGCTAGATTAGGACTTGGTGATCAACATTAGAACTTGGTATTTTGTGATTTGGAGTCTCCATTGTTCTAGATCTAAGTTTTCTCTATTTTCGGTTTTGTATGGTTTTGATCTACTTAAGTTGGATTTTTATGGGTTTTGATGTTTCCTTGTGGAAGAGAGTTCAATTCCACCCTGGTTGGAACTTTGGAAATCTGGATTTGGAGTTCGGATGGCCAAGTTGTGATGCCTTGAAGTTTTGGAGCCATTGGAGCTTCTTCTCAGCCATGGAGAAGAAGACCCAGACCCTGCGTGCGTGTTTTTATGCGTACGCAGCTCTCTGCTCGCGTGCTTTTGCACGTACGCAGTTCTCTGGCGTGCGTGACTTTTCACGTATGTCGCTCCCTGTGTGCGTGACTTTTCACGTATGCCGCTCCCTGTGTGCGTGACTTTTCACGTATGCCGCTCCCTGCGTGCGTGACTTTTCACGTATGCCGCTCCCTGTGTACGTGACTTTTCACGTATGCCGCTCCCTGTGTGCGTGACTTTTCACGTATGTCGCTCCCTGCGTGCGTGACTTTTCACGTATGCCGTTCCCTGTGTGCGTGACTTTTCACGTATGCCGCTCCCTGCGTGCGTGACTTTTCATGTATGCCGCTCCCTGTGTGCGTGACTTTTCACGTATGCCGCTCCCTGCGTGCGTGACTTTTCACGTATGCCGCTCCCTGCGTGCGTAACTTTTCACGTATGCAGCTCTCCTGCGTGCGTGACTTCTCACGTATGCAGCTCTCCTGCGTGCGTGTCTTGTGCGTACGTTGCACACTGAACCCCTTGCTTAATCCATTGGCTCTTGGAGTTTTGGTCTTATTTCTTTAAGCTTGGCTCTTCTATAGCCCTGTATATTGATATTTTATTAGATATTTTACGCCCATTTTATATCCTTACGCCTTTTGTCATGAACTTGATTTTACTTAATATGTTTGGAATGACTATTGTACATGGCACGATATGACAAGGAACTAGCATAACACGACAGTGACCCGTAGTGGTGCACTCCTGACATGACTAACCTAACATGATAGTGGCCCATCGTGGCGCACTCCTGACAAGTACCCTGACATGATTTATCTTGATAACTTAACTTGACCTGCCTTGACACCGTGGGTAGTTCTTTCTTGCATGCTTGTTAAATCCACTTGTCCTGTCTTGCATCATGTCTAGGGTGGGACTCCTGAGTACCACGGTCAGGAGCACCTAATAAAATGGATTAAGGTTAATAACTAGAATAACTCAGTAGTCATGAAGAGATGACACAGCTACAGGCAATCCCGTTACCTGGGCGCTCTTGGGATCTGTAGCTTGCCGTCGAGTAGGGCACATTTCCAGCACACCGTCGTGTGTTGTACCTTCTAAGTCACCTAAGGGTACATTTGTCTCCTGGGCGATGTACCCACCTGAATTCAACCCCTAATTTTCGACCTGGGTAACCTGGATGGTCTGCAGGGCTTGTGGCTGTGGAACAATCTCAATGCATCTTGTTAGTAATTAGGCCTGTGATAACCCTAGTTAGTTAAAGTAGTAAGCCGTAGTATCTGCTTGGCCGTGATTGATTGAATGAGGTATAACCAGTTTAGTCATGTCTTGATCCAGTACAAGATTGCTCCCTGTCTTGATTTCTTGCATTATTACCTTGCCGATAAATGGTGGAAAACCAAGTTCTGTTCAGAGGAAGGGTTACAACCTCGGTCCTTGTTTGGTTTACGGGTTGTAACCTGGCTATCAGAATAGTTCCATAGTTATCTCGTCGTATATCATCCTGGCATGTTTTCGTAAATTCTAGTTTAATATTAAATTTTCTTGTGCTGATTGCTGGCTTTTGTTCTTATTTCGTGGCCCCCTTGTGGCACTTGCTCTTTCTGGGGTTGATCCAGCTGGTTTTGTGTGGCCAGATTTTGGAGCAGCTCCCGAGGATCTACCAAGCTTCCAGCCCAATGGTGGCGACTAGAAGGAACCCGGGCTACGAGTGGGTTTTCTATTTTGTTTCGCTCACTCTATTGTAAATTCATTCTTTTGAGGCGTTTAGCCGACGAGCACCTGTTAGCTCGATGCACTTTTACTTACTGTCTGCCTACGGGCTGTAAACATGATTAATAAATCCTAGGGTTGATCATGTATTGACTTAAACTCTTGCTAGTCCTCGCAGTTTGTACGACTAGCTTCATGATCAGCTGATATGTAATATTTGGGACGCCTTTTATTGTATATTTGGTGGTCAAACATCTTGTAATTATATTACTTGCTTGAGATTGAGACAATAGGCTTGACCTTAAGAGACTGTTGGCTTGTAGTAAACCCTCATATCTAGACAGCCGTGACCGTATAGTTGAGATGTATTCTATTTCAATATACGTAGCTGGCTATGTCTGCCCCCGCTCTCCAGTATTCTGGTTCTGGGGCGTGACAGGTGAAAAGATTGCCTAAGTCCTCACTAGGAGATAAGGAGGCATAGCTCAGGGCCATCCAAAATTCTATGTAATCTGACATGCTGAACGGGAACTTAGCGGCTAGAGAGAAGGAGCTGATCGGAAAAGTCAACATCCTACGTCTACAAATGGAGATTAGTGCGGCCCAGCATGCTAAATGCTCCTGTCTCAAGGACGGCGACCGCTGCTCCAAGTTATTCTATGATGTTATCCGAACCAGACAATATAGGAATAGCCTTTTTTGGCTGCTCGATGGAGAGGGCAATCTGGTGGGGGAGTCGTCGAAGATCCAGGAAGAGGCTGTCAGGTATTACTCAGAGTTGTATTTCCAGACTGACTATCTATCTGTGTTTTCGGTTATCATTACGAAGAGGTTGGTGACACCCTTTGGAAATGGCCAACTACTTGCGTCGGTCACTATGGAGGAGGTAGAGGCTACCATCATGAAGGCGGATCCCAACAAAGCCCTAAGGTTGGACGGATTTAGCAGTGGGTTTTATAAACGCCACTGGTATATTCTGAAATTCCCGGTTCTTGAGGCGGTCCAGGAGTTCTTCACTAAGGAGAAGCTGCTGAAGGAGCTGAATCATACCTTCTACACTCTTGTGCTAAAGAAAGAAGGTGCGACATCGCTGGCGGACTTTAGGCCTATAGCGTGCTGTAATTATCTTTACAAAATAATTACGCACCATATGTGCCATCGTATGGAGGGAATCATGCAGGACTTACACTACCAAAATAAAACCATTTGGCGACGGACCATTAGCGACGGATAACGTCCGTTGCTAATAGCGAAGGACTACCGACTAAGTACAGAGTGATTAACGTCGGAAAGCTGACATTTTTTATTTTAAGGGAGAACAATGGTCGCCAATCCATCGTTAAGTCGTCGGAGATATAGCGACGGATCATGAAGTCGTCGCTATGACGTCATTTAGTTGTCAAAAGTTGGAGGAAATGTTGAAAAAAATTGGCACAAAATTTAACGACCACATAGCGACGGATATTCTGTCGGCCATCTAAGGGGATATAGCGACGGATATATTCCGTCGCGAGTCCGTCGCTAAATATCCAACCCCAACTTAAATTTAACCGACGGGGGAGGGGGGACTTTTCATTCCCTTCCCCCAAATTCTTTCTCTCTCTCTCTCTCTCCAAGTAATCCCCTCTCTCTCTCTCGGTGGTCGGGGCGGCGGGGGCCGGTGGTGGTAGGGGTGGGGGTCGACGGTGGTGGGGGTCGTGGTGGTGGTGGTGGGGTCGCTGGGGGGTAGGATAGCAGAGGGGGGTTTCGGGGTGGGGGTGGTAGAGGTGGGGTCGCAGGGGGGAGGGGGTAGGGCAGCGGGGGGTTGGGCAGCGGAGGGGGGTTTCGGGGTGGGGGTGCTGGTGGTCGGCGGTGGAGGGATAGGGCAGCAGAGGGGGGCCGGGGTGGGGGTGGTGGTGGTCGGCGGTGGTGGGGGTCAGAGGGGATATAGGACAGCGGAGGGGGGCCGGGGGGCGGAGGTGGGCCGGGGTGGAGGGGCCGGGGGTGGGAGTTAGGGTCGACGGATGGGGGCCGAAGGTGGCAGTTGGGGTCGACGATGGTGGGGATAGGGATCGCCGGTGGTGGGAGTGGGGAGTTGGGGGTCGGCGGTAGTAACAAACACACACACACACACATACACACACACACACACAGACCGAAACAGAATTTTTTAAAATCGAACCGAATCTCTTAGTTTATATATATATATAAACTTTGGACCGAAATCCCTTAGTATATAAATTAGTATATATATAAGATACTTCTCTTGCGAAGTAGAATACCATTGCATGGTGAACTACATGATCTGACATAGAACATTAAGTATCTTAATGTTCTATAGCTCTTAATATTCCCGAACCAAAATCTCGAGCTAGAATACCATTGCAAGAGAAGTATCTTAATGTTCTATAGCTCTTGAAGATAGACTGATCTGACATAGAATATTAAGATACTTCTCTTGCGAAGTAGGTTATGAACTCGATACTTGTTCTGTATTCTTTATAGCTAGCTTTGTGAACAAAGAGTTTACAAGAGTTCTTCTCCCGAAATACAACTCTATATGTTATTGCTTTCAATCTCTCCTTTTCTGATGGAAAATACAGCATGTATGTTACTGTAACTGGCCAATCACTCTCGTTAACATCAATATTTAGGAGATTTTTTACTTTCTCGTGACTCTCTTGAAATGGTATTCTAGCTCGAGAAGAGAGAAATCCAAGTACAATTGTTACTAAACCTTCCACCATACTAATCCGATATTGCCGATACATATCCGATACGGCCGATACCTATCGGATATGGCCGATACCGAATCGATACATCAAATACAAATCCTAGCTATACGACCGATACATATTGGATAGGACGATACCAATTCGCTAAGGCCAATACTAATTTGATACGGCCTATACCAAACCTATAGACCGATACTAATCTAATACGGTCGATACTAAGTACATTCGGCCTATACCAATAGATCCACTAGTTACTGTACAGTGGACCCCAGAGTACCCTCGGACTCAGTTACATCTGGTTACTGGTGAGTACATGATTATGTACTAATTTTGTTTAGTTTGTCTTACGATATAGATTTTTATATCCAATCTGTGATGGATCGTTACTTCATTGATCGTACATGGATGTACAAATGACAACACCAGAGCAGAATAGGTATGAGTGACGATTTTCAGGCATGCGTGGAAGTGTTTCTTAAGTATGCCATGAGCAAAGCTCAGTACATGGACGGTAACAAAATCAAGTATCCTTGTGGTAATTGTCGCAATAGACATTACGAAGAAGTGGTGACTGTGAGAGATCATTTGACCCGTAAGGGTTTCGTACGTGATTACGGCCTATAGTCATCGCAAGGTGAACTATATGCGGAAAGACAGGTTACGAATGCTGCTACTTATGCTTTTGATGATAATGCTGCAACGGATGTTGTCATCGAAGACGAAGGATGCTCTGTTGATTATGGAGACCTGCAGAACCTTGCACGAGATATGGTGTACGATGCGGCAGGGCCTAATTTTGATCCGGAGGATCCTAATCCAGAGGCGAAGGAGTTCTATGATATGTTTTAGGATGCATATACTCTTCTATATCCTGGTTGTGAGACTCATTCCGTACTGTCAGTGACGATGCGGTTGTTGAACATAAAGTCTGATTTTAACTTGCCACAAGCTTGCTATGATCGGATTACACAACTAATCAAGGAGGTGTTACCGAAGTAATCAAAAGAGATCCCAAAAAACTTTTACAAGTCAAAGATGATGGTCCGACAACTGGGATTGGGGTACGAGAAGATAGATTGTTGTCGCAACGGATGCATGTTGTACTACAAGGAGAACGAGGACATAGAAAGTTACAGCTTCTATAATGCAGATTGTTACAAGCCAGTATAGGAAAAAGGAAAGTCAACTAGAAAACGACGTCCTTACAAGTATATGCATTACTTTTTTATCATGAAGCGCTTGCAGAGGATGTATATGTCTCTGAATACAGCAGAACACATGACGTGGCACATCGAAGAACACACAAAGGACGATGGAGAATTGTCACATCCTTTGGATGGAGAGGCGTGGAAACATTTTGATTTGTGTCATCCAGATTTTGCTGCAGAGCCTAGAAATGTACGTCTGGCGCTATGTTCTGATGGCTTCGCCCCTTTCGGGCAGTCGGAATCTTAATACTCCTGTTGGCCGGTCATCCTTGCCCCTTACAATCTGCCACCATGGATGTGTATGAAGACTCCTTATATGTTCTTGATAGCTATCATACCAGGTCCCAAAAATTCGACGAAGAACATCGATATATATTTATAGCCGTTGGTGGATGAGCTGAAACAGCTGTGGGAGATCGACGCCGCGACCTATGATATTTCCAAGAAACAGAACTTTCAGATAAGAGCTTCACTGATATGGACAATCAATGATTTTTCAGCATACAGTATGCTGTCGGGATGGAGTACTCACGGCACCATGTCTTGTCTGATATGCATGGAAAATAGTAAGGCGTTCTGCCTTAAGCATGAAGGAAAAACTTCTTTCTTTGACTGTCATCGTCAATTTCTGACCCGAGTCATCCTTGGAGAAAGAACAAGGGCGCGTTCAGAGCTGAAAAAAAAAATTTCTCATCCGCCTGCTAGATTGTCAGGATACAATATTTTGGAAAGATGTAAAGGATTTGTCTACCGTAATTGAAGATCTATCGAACAATCGTGTCGAAGGGTTCGGACAAAGCCATAACTGGACCAAACGGAGTATCTTCTGGGACTTACCTTATTGGAAAGATAATCTTGTAAGACATAATCTTGATGTCATGCATATCGAAAAAAATGTGTTCGATAATGTCTTCAATACTGTCATGGCTATTAAAGGAAAGACGAAAGAAAATCCAAAAACAAGACAAGACATTACCGAGATATGCAAGCGTCCTTATCTAAACTTGATACAAAGGGGAGCTGGTAGACAATTAACTAAGTCGATAGCACAATACATATTGAGCAAGGAAGATAGATTAATAATTTGCAAGTGGATATCTACTTTAAGATTTCCCGATGGCTATATATCGAATTTGGCTAGATGTGTTGACCTCAATGAACGTAAGCTAACGAGAATGAAGAATCACGACTGCCACGTGTTTATGGAAAGATTACTGCCCATTGCTTTGAGAGAGTTGTTGCCTTCTGCTGTATGGGTTCCGTTGGCCGAGCTATCTACATTCTTCAGGGATATTTGTTCAACTAAGTTGATGGTGCAACATATGGTTGAACTTGAGGAGAAGATTGTCTTAACAATTTGCAAGTTAGAGAAAATATTTTCTCCGGGATTCTTCGACAGCATGGAGCATCTACCGATTCATCTAGCATACGATGCCCGTGTCGGTGCATCTGTTCATTATCGATGGATGTGCCCATTTAAAAGGTAAATAAAAATCGATATAATTTAAGTTGAATTTAAGTGAAATTTAAAATTCATTATTAATTCTCAAGGTAATTTGTCTCTCTAGATACCTATATACACCATCTAAAGAAGAAAGTTGGCAACAAGGCTCATATAGAGGCTTCGATATGCGAAGCATATCTTATCGAGGAGGTATCAAACTTCTGCTCCATTTATTTTGATACTTTTATTCAGATAAATCTAAATAGACCTCAAGGAAATGACGAAGACGTTAAGGATGGAGGTACATTCAATGTAAGGGGCAAGCTTATTGGGGCTAGTAAGAAACGGTGGTTGACTGACGATGAGTATGATGCCGCTCACCGATATGTCTTGTTAAATTGTGACATACAACAAGTGAGAGATTTGAAAAAATAAGTGACTACACTTACACTCGTTATAATCTCTAATTTGGTGAAGTAAGTGACTACGCTTATTTTTATTCTCTCTAACAGTGTATTTAGAGATGAAGTCAAAATGAGGACACCCAATATTACCGATGAGGGACTTCAAAGAGAGGTTGATTGTACCTTTTCGTCCTAGTTTCGTAAATACGTAAGTAACGGAGATAATATGTTATACGGCTACCGTTAAAATATATGCATCTAAAATATTTAAATTATCAATATTTGTTTACAGGTTTTATTGCCTGAAACAACACTCACAAATGAGAGTATTCGTTATTTGGCATTGGGACCGAAGAAGCATGCAAAGACTCGGCCAGGCTAAGTCGTTAATGGCTTCAAGTTTAAGGCAACTCAGAATGTTATAAATGTCGAATTTCTCAATGACGGCTTCAGTACCAAGGATTCTGGTGTTTGCATAAGAGGCACCATCTATGACGACGAGCCAGATTTTGACTATTATGGAGTGCTTCAGGATATTATAGATTTACAATATACTGCCCATATGATATGCATATTGTGATGTTCAAATGTGAGTGGTTCGGTACGACACCAAATATCGGTTGGAGAATCGATACACAATTTGGATTCGTCGATATAAATTATCGCAGAAGGTATAGAGGGTCCGCCACGTTTTCGATAGCAAGCCAGGCTGTTCAAGTCTACTATACAAGCTATCCAAGGCGTCGTAGATATCGATTTGACTGATGGGCAGTATGCAAGATTAAATCTAGAAATACATTCAACGTTGGAGACCCAGCATACCAAGAGGACCAGATCGAAAAGTCCCAATACTTGGGACAACAGTCGGATAACATGAATGTTGAAGATATTTTTAAGAAAAATAGAGGGGAAGAAGAGGTTAATACACAAGACTTAGTTGTCAACTAGGGAAGAAAGATGCATCGTGTCCCAAGTATTGAGGCTGAAGAAGAAGAAGAAGAAGAAGAAGAAGAAGAAGAAGAAGAAGAAGAAGAAGAACTTGATGAGGATGAGGATACAGATGAAGTCAACGATGAGGATAAGGATGAGGATGAGGATGAAGACGAGGCTGAGGACGAGGACGAAGACGATGACGATGATTAGATTAAATATCGGTATATATTAAAAACACTTCCAAATACGTGAATTTTGTTTGACCTCATAAAAGCACTTACAACTAACTTAGTGAATTCAGTTTAAACTTCTGCATTCTTGTTTCAATTCATGGTTTTGTCGTTCGATCATCTACTTATTGTATGATTTTCCTTTTACAGATGGCACTCCTAGTTCTTCTTGTCGCGGCGGCACTCGTCGCCCTGCTGGTGGTGTATATATATATATTTTTTAGTTTAGTTTTATATTCATTTATACTTCTATATTGTTAATTATGTTTATGTGTTCTATTTACAGGTCATGATGGCTAACACTTATCGTAGTGGTATTGGTCGTGGTGGTGGTAGCCCTGGTCGTGGGCATGGTCGTAGTGGTGCTGCTAGTGGTAGTGGTTGGGTCGTCTTCCGCAGTTCCGGGATATGACCCCATCTAGCGATTCCGACCCAGAGAGTACCCCAGGCACGGACTCATCCCGCAGACGATCTACTCTGGGGCTATCGTCCCCTTCGGCGAGGCATGCGTCTCCATCCGTTGACGGTTCCGTTCCGCCAGCGGATCCACCAGTTACTGCTCAGTGGGCTCTAGAGTACCCCCGGACTCAGTTACATCCGGTTACTGGTGAGTATATATGCACGGAGCCACAGAGAGGCCGATGCCGACGAGAGCTATGGCCCGCGGGTGAATCGTAAGTAAATTTATTAAATTTGTTTCATTTATTCAAGTTAATAATACAGTCGTTGCTTCTTTATAGGTTTTTTTCGTGGGATGCTGCCAGGCTTCTAGGGCAGATTATCTGGTCAAACTACCATGGCCCCTACCTCAATTTTTCTGAGGTGCCCCTAGACTTGCAGAATGTCTGGCTCGACGAGATGAGGGTATATATATATATATATATATATATATATATATATATATATATATATATATATATATATATATATATATCTTGTGGTTAATTATTAATTACTCTTTAATCAATCATTTTTTAATTATGTGATAATTGAATTTGTATGTCAGAGGACGTTCTGGTGGCCCCCCCATTACGAGGAGGCGATCCGCAAGACCTACAAAAGCATCACCGGGAAGAAGATACGGGACGCGGTGTATGACCTTCGAACGGCGCATTTGAAGAAGGAGCGGATCCGATAGGACTATTATGAGCAGATTTTAGAGAAGATGGATGCTCCTGTGTACAAGCGGAAATCAAAAAAAGTGAAGGCGAACCGACGGGTCATGGGGCTACATACGGGAGGATCAAGGTCCTACGCAACAACGTTGTTGATCTGGTAAGATACCGCACATTCATTCCACTATCTAATTCGGTACTATTAATATACTTAATTAATTAAATTCTACGAATATTTCGTATGTAGACCCAACGGGCGTTGAAGGAGGGAAAAGGGGTAGAATCGGTCACCATGCACAATGTATTCCAGCATACCCACAAGAGGCGGAAGGATGGGAGCTTTGTCGACGAGAGGGCCAAGGAGACTGATGTAAGTACTTACGTTTATGAGATTTATGTTAGAATTATAAGTATTCAGACTATAACTTAGGTAAACTTAGGATTCAGACTATAACTTAGGTAAACTTAGGATTCAGACTATAACTTAGGGAAACATAGGATTTAGATTATAACTTAGGTAAACTTATAATATAAACACATTCATTTAATAGGCTGCGTATCGTGAGGCCCTTAGTCGGGTTCAGCCATCTGCTGCCGAGTATTTCAGCGAAATGACGCCCGGCCGGATGCCCCCTTCTACGGCCGCTCGCTATGACGACATGTTCGTAGATACCGTCGGCAAATTTAGGAAAGGGCGCCTTTACGGAGTCGGCTCCCTGGCATCGTTGCACGCGACGATTCCGAGATTTCTACCGCCTCCGCCTCCTCCCGCGGCCCCGACAGACGTTGATGTGAGGACACAGCTTGCGTATCTGAACGAGGCGGTGTCGGACTTGCGGGCGCAATTGGCTACGTACTTTCCGCATCCTTTTACTGTTTTTGGCCCGTCTGCTGCCGGTCCATCTATTGCTGCTGTCGGTCCGTCTACTGCTGCTGTTGATCCTTCTTCCGTCGGACGTCTTTCTTTTGACCCTGCTGCCCCTATAGTACTGCCTCCTGCTGTGACTGCTCTCCTTGACCTAATGTCGCCAGAGTAGCTACGCCAACTTTTATACCATATCTTTGACGGATTGTCGCCAAACATGGTGGATGTGTATATACGTCGTCGGGCGCAGCAAGGAGTACCACCAGTGGACAATCGAACTCTTCTTCCTTGATGTATTGTATTTGGATAGTTTGACATCTTTTTAAATATTGAATATTTGTGTGTTTTATGTGTGGATAATTTTAAATATTGGATAATGCTGAATGTTTGGATAATTGGTGTGTGATTTATGTTGGTTTGTGTGATATATTTATGATAGATTGTATATTGGTGTGTGATGTATATTGGTTTGTTGGTTTCTGTGATGTGTGATGCATATTGTGATTTTCCAATGTTTTGGATGTTGTGTGAACATGGAATGCTCTATTTTATGCAAAAAAATTCAAAAAATTCCCAGTTGGCGACGGACTAGCGACGGATGGCGACTATTATCGACAAAATATCCATCGGTAACTGGAGAATTTCCAGTTAGCGACGGATGACGACTACCTGTCGGTGGAATATCCGTCGCTAACTGGAGATATTTCCAGTTAGCGACGGATCGCGCCTACTGATCGACGGAATATCCGTCGGCAAGGTACTAAAAATATGAAAGATTCACAGAACCTTAGCAATGGGTTCTCTGTCGCTATTTAGTCGCTCATAGTCGGTAAAGGTTTAGCGACGGACATTCTGTCACCATTTTCGTGACTGATTGTCGACGGCGTAGCAGCGGAATATCTGTCGCCAAGGTTCTGAAAACATGGAAGATTTCCAAAACTGGATCGACGGATGAACCGCCGTTATTCCGTCGCCAGTCTGTCGAAACGTAGCGACGAAGAGCGATGAATTAGCGACAGAGTTTGCGTATCAGAAACTCTCTGATACGCGTTTACCGACAAGTTGCCGACGGATTGGCGACGGAGGTTACATATCAGAAACTCTCTGATACGCGTTCACTGACAAGTTGTCGATGGATTGCCGACGGATTAATCCCCCTTCAAATATTCTCCCCTCAAATAATAATAATATGAGAAGTGGAGTTACAATTATCCCCCCCTCAAAAAAATTTCTTCCTCGAAATTTCAAAAGCAACAATTAATCCCCAACACATAATCACTATGGAAATTTATGTACAACCATTTATTGATTTTAAAGTTCAAATTTCAAAATACAATCAGACAAATAAACTGGGATAGCGATCCCGTATCTCATCCTCACGCTCCCATGTGGACTCTCCTGGAGAGTGGTGTCTCCACAGGACGCGGACAAGTGGAATAGTCTGATTCCGCAGGCGTTTCTTCCTACGATCAAGGATCTCCACCGGTTGCTCCTCGTAGGTCAAGCTCGGACCCACCTCTAGCTTTGAATAGTCCACCACATGGCTCGGGTCCGGAATGTAGCATCGAAGCTGGGATACGTGGAAAATGTCGTGCACTCCCTCCAAGCTAGCTGGAAGCGCTAGTCGGTATGCCACCTCGCCAATCAGTGCCGTCACGTCGAAGGGCCCGATAAATCTCGGACTGAGCTTCCCACCTCTGCCAAAGTGAATGATATCCCTAGTCGGCGAGATCTTCAGGAACACTTTATCTCCAACCGCGAACTCCAGTGGCCGTCTGCTGCTGTCCGCCCAGTGCTTCTGTCGATCATGTGCAACTCTGAGACGCTCCCTGATCAGTCTGACTTTCTCAGCTGAGTCTACCACCATCTTTGGCCCAAGTAAAGCTCTCTCGCCAATGTCATCCCAAGATAAAGGCGTACGACATCTCCACCCATATAGCACCTCAAACGGGGTTATTTCGATGCTAGCCTGATAACTGTTGTTATAGGCAAACTCTATTAGATGCAAGTGATCCTTCCATGAACCGCCGAAGTCGAGTGCGCAAACTCGTAGCATGTCCTCCAGCGTCTGAATGGTCCTATCGGACTGCCCGTCCGTCTGTGGATGATAGGCAGTGCTGAACTACAACTGTGATCCCAAGCTCAGCTGTAGACTCCTCCAGAAGTTTGATGTAAAGCGGCTATCTCTGTCTGAAACAATGCTAACTGGCACTCCATGAATCCGCATAATCAGCCGCATGTAGAGGTCTGTAAGCTTCTCGGTCGACAACCCTACCTTGAATAGAATAAAATGAGCAGACTTCGTCAGTCTGTCCATGATCACCCAAATAGCGTCCTTGCCACTGGGAGTACACGGTAATCCAGAGACGAAGTCCATGGTGATGTGCTCCCACTTCTATTTCGGTATAGGTAAAGGCTGGAGTAGTCCTGCTGGTCTCTGGCGCTCCGCCTTGACTTGCTGGCACACAAAGCATCTGAAAACAAATCTGGCAACCTCTCTCTTCTCCATACCACCAAAAATACTCCCGCAGATCCTTGTACATCTTGGTAGACCGAGGATGAATAGAATACTGCGACTGGTGGGCTTCCTGCATCACTTCCTCCCGTAAGTCCTTGGGCACACACAACTGATTCTCGTGCCTCAAGGATCCATCCTCCGCAATGGTGAAGTCGTCAAGCAATCCTGCCTCCGTCTGAGCTCTAAGACATCGGAGTCCCTCATCAAGAAACTGGGTCTCCTTGATCTTCTTTAACAGTCCTAACTGTATCTGCATGTGCATCAGCTGTCCTCCTACTCCTGATAGAACAATCTCAATCCCAAGGCTCTCAAGATCCTCCAATAGATGTCGATCCATAGTGAGATACATAGCAACAGGATATCGACTGAGAGCATCTGCTACCACATTCGCCTTCCCAGGGTGATACTGCAGATTGATGTCGAAATCCTTCATGAGTTCCAGCCATCTGAGCTGCCTTATATTCAACTCCTTCTAAGTGAAAACATAATTTAGGCTTTTATGGTCCGTGAAGATGTCCACTCTCTCCCCATACAAATAGTGCTTCTACAGTTTTAAGGCAAAAATGACTGCTGCAAGCTCCAAGTCATGTGTAGGATAATTCTTCTCATGGGGCCTCAACTGTCTAGAAGCATAAGCTATAACCTACTTGTTCTGCTCAAGCACACATCCCAAGCCTTTCCCTGAAGCATCGCTGTAGATGACGAATCCACCCGATCCTGATGGCAAAGCTAGTACTGGTGCTGTCGTGAGTCTTCTCTTCAATTCTTCAAACGCTAACTGGCAGGCGTCGCTTCAAATGAACTCCTCATCCTTCCGCGTAAGCTTGGTCATAGGCTCTGCTATCCTGGCAAAATCCTTCACGAACTTCTTGTAGTATCATGCTAGCCCCAGGAAACTACGAATTTCAGCTACTGACATGGAAGGTGCCCATGCTTCCACTGCTTCAATCTTCTTGGGATCCACAGAAATCCCCTCTCCAGTCACCACTTGCCCTAGAAACTCCATTATGTCCAAGAAAAACTCACATTTCGAGAGTTTCCCGTACAGATTCTCCTTCCGCAGTATCTCCAACACAATCCGCAGGTGCTTTACATGCTCCTCCTCGGTCTTCGAATAGATCAAGATGTCGTCAATGAAGACTACGACAAACTTGTCCAGATACTTGTGAAAAACTTTATTCATCAAGTTTATAAACACTGCGGGGGCATTGGTGAGTCCGAATGGTATCACCAAGGACTCATACTGGCCGTATCGGGTGTTGAAAGCTGTCTTCGGAATATCCTGCTCCGGAACTTTCATCTGATTATATCCCGACCGAAGGTCAATCTTGGAAAAGACCTTCGCTCCACTAAGCTGGTCAAACAGCTTGTCAATCCGCGGCAAAGGGTATCTATTCTTGATGGTGATGTTATTGAGTGCATGGTAATCGATGCACATCCTCACAGTCCTATCCTTCTTGGACACGAAGAGTACCGGTGCTCCCCAGGGTGAAGTACTGGACCGAATAAAACCCTTGCCCTCCAGCTCATCATTCTGGGCCTTCAACTCTACAGCCTCCTTCGGGTTGATCTTGAAGCAATGCTCGGACTTTGGTGCTGATCCGGGTAATAAGTCGATGCTGAACTCCACATCTCGATCTGGCGGTAATCCTGGCAACTCCTCGGGGAAGACGTCAAGATACTCTGTAATAAGTAGATGCGGCAACTCCTGGTCCTCTGCAACAGCTCTGAAATAAACTTCCTCTGGCCTCTCTACAACTCGCCTGCTGATCTCGAACGGTAGAACTTCTGGCGGGCTGAAGATCACCTTCCCCTCATGGCAGTCTATTACGGCAAACTGCTCACTCATCCATTCGATGCCGAGGACTATATCAAATCCGGGCAATGGCATCACCAGAAGTCGAGCCCTAATCTCTCTCCCAGTCATAGTGATAGGGTAATCCACCATCTCACTAACTAGCACTACCCCTCCTCCTGTCATAATCTGACAGTTTCTCCTAGTGGGCTTGGGTGTGAAGCCGTGTCTATGCAGAAACTCATATGATACAAAGCTATGGGTGGCTCCAGAAGAAAACAATGCAATGGCAGAAAAAGAATATAAAAGTATAGAACCTATGATCACATCTGGCACTACCTCATCCTCCTCAACTGCAGCCATGACGTAAGCACGTCCCTGCTGCGGTCCTCCCCTCTGCTGACGCTGTGCAAACTGCTGCTGCTGAGTGGGTAAAGCCGGTCCTCTCTGTGGTACAGGTGGTAGAGCTCTGGGTGGTGCAGGTACTGGTCCTCCAGCTCCTCGGGGTCCTCCTGCTAGTCGAGCTATAGCTTGAGCGCAGTCCCTCATCTGATGTGTATCTGATCCGCAAAAGAGGCAAAGTCCCAGCCTCTTGCGGTACTCATCGATATGGTGTCTAGGACGATGACAAAAGGCACAACTGGTCGCCAGATGATGTCTCTGATGCTGATGTGCAAGAGCTCTGGCTGGACGATGCTGCTGCTGCTGCGATCTCGCCTGAATCTAAGTCTGGACCCTCTTCGCTGGTGCCTGGAAACTGCTGCTGCCCATGTCCCGGTTCCTCTTCAACCTTGGGTCTGTCTCCTTCTCTACAGCCTGAGCAATTTTGAGGATGCTCGCATACGTCGTCGCCTGACTAATCGCCACCGCGTGTCACAACTGTCATCGTCCCCTGCTGCAGCGTCTCGAACTGCATCCTCAACTCATCCCGCTCCACATCAGGGAAAAACTTCTTCTTGAACAGAGTTTTAAAATCTGCCCAAGACACCTGGTGCTCCGCCAACTGGGGCTCCTTCCGGTACCAAGCTCTGGCCAAATCGAAGAGTCGCATGCTAGCCACATCCACCTTCAGGTTATCTGGAATCTGCGCCATCTTCAAGGTCCTTTCCGCATTCTCCAGCCATTCGTCTGCATAGACGATCCCCTCGTTGCCCCAAAAGTCTATCGGGCAGAGGTTCTGGTACTCCTTGGCCGTCCCTGGTCTCGGTGCTCGTGGTGCTGGAGGTGTTGCTGGTGCCGGTGCTGCCGTCTCTCGAGTCCTGAGTGCGTCGACGGTTGCTCTGAACTGTGCAGCCTGCTAACTCTGAGCCTCCCTGAACTGCACAGCCTGGTGATTCTGGGCCTCCATAAACTGCTGAAACATCTCCATCACCTGAGCGCCGTCAAACATCATCGTCGAGGGTAGCGGCGAAAAGATCGGAGGCGGTGGTAGAAGCTGATCTGCTGGAACGTCTGGTGCAGTCTGATCCGAACTGCCTGCAACTCCGGGCTGATCCGCCGTCTTCCTCGTAGTGACATCCTGTAATAGAAAGAAAACTCCGTTGATTGACAAACCCTAAAACCTAAGAAATAATGTTTTTATAATATCAAAGTACCTGATAAACCTGATATACCCTTATTTCTCGATTTTCCTATGCTGTGATCAAGTTTTCCTAGTGTAAATCAAGTCCTCCAATAGTACGCTAAGACCTAGGTACCATTAGGATAGACCTGCATGGGCCACCACTAAAAATATGTCACGATCCGCTCCCGAATAATCAGACACGAGTCGGACACGTCCAGCCTTTGTCGTTAGACACAACAAAGTAAGCTGTACCAATCTAGGGAAACTAACCAGATATCAAGACAAGTATGAAAACACAACATCTATAAATGTGTCCCAACCCAGAGTAAAGTACAATCTCAGAATTTGTTACATTCCAGCAAATGAAAGTAAGTCTACTAGTCTCAATACAGGAAATATAAAGTGCTAAAGGTAAAAATCTAGGCTTATGCAGCCTCTAAGTCACGAGTAGCTCCAGCTAGCTCTCCAACATCAACTGGCTCTCGGCCATAATAAGTGTCGCACAGGGCCTCCAACTCACCTGCAACATATCATATTCATGAGCGGAGCAAGTACAGTTCTAGGTAATGAACAAGACATCATGATATGAAAGTACAAGGAAACATGGTATGAAAAGTACAGGAAAGAACATGGTGTATAAGCACATGAAAGAACATGGTATCTAAGAACATGAAAGAACATGATATGTAAGAACAGGAAAGAACATGGTATCTCAGAAATCACATGAAATAAGTACAAGGTATATCTCCTGAACATGTGTGTACAATATTTGAAATATAAGTAAGTATGTGACCGGCTAGGGGTAAGCACATGAAAGCACATGAATGGTACGGCTTAGGACCCGCATGCACGATGCGGGTCTAAGCTAAACACACCTGAGTTGTTTATTAGGTTTGGTCACATAAATAGTATATTTTCCCACCCCAGGTACAAGTAATAAGAACAAGGAACATGAGCACCAGAAATACATGTCATGTTGCAGTGTGTCAATCAAGAAAGTACATGATATAATAAAATGTACAAGACCGTAGAGTGTACTTGCCTGGCTCCGGAAAGGTACAGGTAATCAAAGAAACTGGATATCCTCCTGTAATTAATGATGATTAACAATTGATAAGTCAACAATCTTAAAAATAGCTATTTCTTAATCTAGAAAAGTCACCTTAACAATTATTCTTAGTGCTAACTTGATAATACTAATTTACCTATAGATATGGTTATTTAAAAAACCTAGTTTTAGACTAAACACATTAGTTAAAGGATTGATCCTATTAGTTCTATCAAGGCCTTCATATACCTCAAGTAAAAGTAAAACCAATAAACCTATCTCAAAGAAGTCTTCTAAAGATGAGGGTTGAACTTGTTTGGAACCAATAGCCCTAATAGGACTCAGTTATAAATAGGGAACCCCAAGTTCATTGACTCTCTAAAACAATGTATACAAGAACCCAAGTTCATTGCTAACAACTAACCTGTACATAGAGGGCAGACACTGGACTGAACTTAAAAGTCCAGTTGATGCCCAAATCAGTTTAGGTACTCACAAAGCAAATTAAAACTGATGTAGCCAGTCCCAATTACCCTGTCCTGGGATTCAATCAATTCTCAATACACTTCTATTCGAAGTTGACAGCCTCATGAACCAGCAATAAGCAAAATCCTATAGGGACTGGGCATTATACTCTCAGGTAAGGCTGTTACAAGTCCAGTCCATAAAAGTGCTGAACAAAAACAGGTCCTGGACATTCAGTCACTGGACATTCAAGTCACTGGATATTCATATCACTGGATATTCATATCACTGGATATTCAGATCACTGGACATTCAAGTCACTGGATATTCAGTCACTGGATATTCCATACAGGAATCACACACTGTCCAACCAAAAATAGTCCAACATAACAATCTAAATCGAGTTGAACTTGGTTCCTAGCCTACATCAATTCAGTCCAACCCAAACCATGGGAACAAATTAATCCTAACTAGGACTTCCTTATTCAGTCCTCAACCCAATTACATTCAGTCCCAATGTGGACGGAAACGAGTCAGATTAAATTGGTTACTCAGTCCTATTCTAGGCTAGGTAACCAGTCCCAATTTACATCATACTCCCTGCAATTTCCATCTTATTTCACCCAGCTGAAATGTCAGGATTTCAAGGATAGGTCACCCTGTCCCATTCTTTCCTACTTGCTATTTGTCTTATAAAAACACATGTAGAATTCAGGAAGGGTAGGGTGATATGTATTTAATCAAAACCAAAACATTATACTCCAGTCCTGAATAGCAGTCCTAGCCACAGTACTTGGTTTCAGTTAAGCTCACATCAAACTAACCATACTATTATTCCTCATCCTTACAAAGCAGGATACATGCCATCTAGCTAGGACAACTGCCCATACAGTTCCTGAAACCACTGCTACTTATCAGGTTCAGTCATTCAATATGGCATGGTAGCTGAAACACACCACTTATCCTTGTGACTAAAAGTAATAAAAGCTAAGAGAATAATTCAGCAAGCAATTTCAGACATAATGAAACTGATATAAACTCCTGCTTAAGACAGAATTCTCAGTCTAAATCTTCCAAGCCAATGAAACTCATCTAATCAGTCAATAACCTAGGCTGATTAACCAGCCTTAAGGCCCCTGGACTCGATTCATTAAGCCAGTATCAGACTGATACATCCTTCCTGTCCCAAACTGATTTCTCAGTTAAAACCCAATACTGCAGTTCAAATTATCACTCATTGAATTAGTTATACATGCCCTTCCAGATTTAATAAGATAATCAGGTTCAGGTAATACCCTGGTATGATTCACATCACTATGCAATCTAGATTACCACCACGGATACAGGTAAATAGATACATCAAATTGAATCAAATACAAACTGTAAGGGACATGTAATAGGCATAGTCTAAATTAACCCAGGAATTGAACCTATATTGTCTGTAATGGAAAAACAATGCAACTGAAATCATACATTGTTAGTTCTACCAGTGTACCCATCCCCTGTTACCAACTGATAACCCCTAGGTACAGCTAAAAATAGTCCAGCATCATTCCTATTTCCAGTCTAAGTCATCATAATTACATCTAATCTATCTCTCAATACTCTAAACATTTCAGAACCACCTTCACTATATCTAATCATAATGAAATTTATAATATGCAAAGGATATGGAATGATACCTGATGATGCTATCACAACACTAATCCAAGTCCCTTCTTCACGCTCAACTCAACTAAACTCAATTGAATGGATCCGGAAATCCTCTGAAACAAAGGATCGAATAGTTGTAAACAGGAATTAATTCTAGATCATGGATGATTAGATCCATCCTTGATAAAAAGAAGATCGAGCTTAAAAAAAAGAACTCACCAAACTAAGGATCAATTCAGCAACAATTAGAATGGATTCGATTGATTTAATGATTGAATTTCCTCGCAATGATGCAACAACCAAATCTAGCAATTGAATTGAATCAAAACCTATCATCAGATCCATAAGGGGATCGATCAAATGATAACGAGACTTAGAATTTACAAATTCGAACCTGATGAAAACGGATCTTGACGAGGAAGAAGAACACTGGAGCTCCGGTCACCTCACCAAATCATCGTTGGAGTGAATCAACCTCGCCGCACTTGCTCGTCGAGACACTTGCTGGTTGGTTTGTTATGCTGTCGATGTCGATCCTCTGGTGGGGGTCGACACCTTCATCATCGCCATGATCGTAGCTTCCTCAGAATTTGAAGGTGGATGGAGGAAAAAAATTGAAGAAGATGGTTGTTATGACAAATTGGTGGTGATCTATGGAATTTATAGGTGGCCACAGCTGCTTGATGCCTACGCAAAGTTGGCGCCCAAAATTTGGTTAGAAATTTGCTCGAATGAGAAATTCGAATCATGGGAACAGAGTTCCTCCATCTCCCTGCTAACTGAATTGAGAAGGGTCTAATGAAATAATTAACATGGTGGTTTAAAAACTTATAGGCCAGGAGTAGAAGAATGGGCCCAACACCAAGCCTATTTATTTAAAAGAAGCCCAATATAAGGAATAAGGATTTCCAATTCAAAACAAAGTATTATTAAATCCATTTAAAGTATATTATTTTTTTAAAAAAATAATAATAATATGAGAAGTGGAGTTACAAATATCCCTCCCTCAAAAAAATTTCGTCCTCGAAATTTCAAAAGCAACAATTAATCCCCAACACATAATCACTATGAAAATTCATGTACAACCATTTATTGATTTTAAAGTTCAAATTTCAAAATACAATCAGACAAATAAACTGGGATAGCGGTCCCACATCTCATCCTCACGCTCCCATGTGGACTCTCCGGGAGAGTGGTGTCTCCACATGACGCAGACAAGTAGAATAGTCTGATTCTGCAGGCGCTTCTCCCTACGATCAAGGATCTCCACCGGCTGCTCCTCGTATGTCAAGCTCGGACCCACCTCTAGCTCTGAATAGTCCACCACATGGCTCGGGTCCAGAATATAGCGTCGAAGCTGGGACACGTAGAAAACGCCGTGCACTCCCTCCAAGCTAGCTGGAAGTGCTAGTCGGTATGCCACCTCGCCAATTCGTGCTGTCACGTCGAAAGGCCCGATGAATCTCGGACTGAGCTTCCCACCTCTGCCAAAGCGAATGACATCCCTAGTCGGCAAGATCTTCAGGAACACTCTATCTCCAACCGCGAACTCCAATGGCCGTCTGCTGCTGTTCGCCCAGTGCTTCTGTCGATCCTGTGCAACTCCAAGATGCTCCCTGATCAGTCTGACTTTCTCAGCTGAGTCTACCACCATCTTTGGCCCAAGAAAAGCTCTCTCGCCAATGTCGTTCCAAGATAAAGGCGTACGACATCTCCGCCCATATAGCGCCTCGAACGGGGTTATTTCGATGCTAGCCTGATAACTGTTGTTATAGGCAAACTCTACTAGATGCAAGTTATCCTCCCACGAACCGCCGAAGTCGAGTGCGCAAACTCGTAGCATGTCCTCCAGCGTCTGAATGGTCCTCTCAGACTGCCCGTCCGTCTGTGGATGATAGGCGGTGCTGAACTTCAACTGTGATCCCAAGCTCAGCTGTAGACTCCTTCATAAGTGTGATGTGAAGCGATTGTCTCTGTCTAAAATAATGCTAACTGGCACTCCGTGAATCTGCATAATCGGCCGCATATATAGGTCTGCAAGCTTCTCGGTCGACAACCCTACCTTGAATGGAATGAAATGAGCAGACTTCGTCAGTCTGTCCACCATCACCCAAATAGCGTCCTTGCCACTGGAAGTACGCGGTAATCCAGAGACGAAGTCCATGGTGATGTGCTCCCACTTCTATTCTGGTATAGGTAAAGGCTGGAGTAGTCCTGCTGGTCTCTGGCGCTCCGCCTTGACTTGCTGGCACACAAGGCATCTGAAAACAAATCTGGCAACCTCTCTCTTCATTCCATACCACCAAATATACTCCCGCAAATCCTTGTAAATCTTGGTAGACCGAGGATAAATAGAATACTACGACTGGTGGGCTTCCTGCATCACTTCCTCCCGCAAGTCCTTGGGCACACACAACTAATTCCCGTGCCTCAAGGATCCGTCCTCCGCAATGGTGAAGTCGTCAAGCAATCCTGTCTCCGCCTGAGCTCTAAGACATCGTAGTCCCTCATCAAGAAACTGGGTCTCCTTGATCTTCTCTAACAGTCCTGACTATATCTGCATGTGCATCAGCTGTCCTCCTACTCCTGATAGAATAATCTCAATCCTAAGGCTCTCAAGATCTTCCAATAGATGTCGATCCATAGTGAGATACATAGCAACAGGATATCGACTGAGAGCATCTGCTACCACATTCGCCTTCCCAGGGTGATACTGCAGATTGATGTCGAAATCCATTATGAGTTCCAGCCATCTGTGCTGCCTCATATTCAACTCCTTCTGATTGAAAACATACTTTAGGCTTTTGTGGTCCGTGAAGATGTCCACTCTCTCCCTATACAAATAGTGCTTCCACAGTTTCAAGGTAAAAATAACTGCTGCAAGCTCCAAGTCATGTGTAGGATAATTCTTCTCATGGGGCCTCAACTGTCTAGAAGCATAAGCTATAACCTTCTTGTTCTGCTCAAGCACACATCCCAAGCCTTTCCCTAAAGTATCGTTGTAGATGAAGAATCCTCTCGATCCTGATGGCAAAGCTAGTACTGGTGTTGTCGTGAGTCTTCTCTTCAATTCTTCAAATGCTAACTGGCAGGCATCGCTCCAAATGAACTCCTCATCCTTCCGCGTAAGCTTGGTCATAGGCTCTGTTATCCTGGCAAAATCCTTCATGAACTTCCTGTAGTATCCTGCTAGCCCCAGGAAACTACGAATCTCAGCTACTGACTTGGGGGGTGCCCATGCTTCCACTGCTTCAATCTTCTTGGGATCCACAGAAATCCCCTCTCCAGTCACCACATGCCCTAGAAACTCCATTTTGTCCAAAAAAAACTCACATTTCGAGAGTTTCCCGTACAGCTTCTCCTTCCGCAGCATCTCCAACACAATCCGCAGGTGCTCTACATGCTCCTCCTCGGTCTTCGAATAGATCAAGATGTCGTCAATAAAGACTACGACAAACTTGTCCAGATACTTGTGATAAACTTTATTCATCAAGTTCATAAACACCGCGGGGGCATTGGTGAGTCCGAATGGCATCACCAAGAACTCATGCTAGCCGTATCGGGTGTTGAAAGCTGTCTTCGGAATATCGTACACCCGAACCTTCATATGATGATATCCCGACCGAAGGTCAATCTTGGAAAAGACCTTCGCTCTACTAAGCTGGTCAAACAGCTCGTCAATCTGCGGCAAAGGGTATCTATTCTTGATGGTGATGTTATTGAGTGTATGGTAATCGATGCACATCATCACAGTCCCATCCTTCTTGGGTACGAAGAGTACCGGTGCTCCCCAGGGTGAAGCACTGGACCGAATAAAACCCTTGCCCTCTAGCTCATCATCTGGGCCTTCAACTCTGCAACCTCCTTCGGGTTGATCTTGTAGCAATACTGGGACTTCGGCGCTGATCCGGGTAATAAGTCGATGCTGAACTCCACATCTCGATCTGGCGGCAATCCTGGCAACTCCTCGGGGAAGACGTCGAGATACTCTGTAATAAGTGGATGCGACAACTCCTGGTCCTCTGCAACAGCTCTAAAATAAACTCCCTCTGGCCTCTCTGTAACTCGTCTGCTGATCTCGAACGGTAGAACTCCTGGCGGGCTGAAGATCACCTTCCCCTCATGGCAGTCTATTACGGCAAACTGCTCGCTCATCCAATCGATGCCGAGGACTATATCAAATCTGGGCAATGGCAACACCAGAAGTCGAGCCCTAATCTCTCTCCCAGTAATACTGATAGGGCAATCCACCATCTCACTGACTGGCACTACCCCTCCTCCTGTCATAATCCGACAGTTTCTCCTAGTGGGCTTGGGTGTGAAGTCGTGTCTATGCAGAAACTCATATGATACAAAGCTATGGGTGGCTCCAGAATCAAATAATGCAATGGCAGGAAAAGAATATAAAAGTATAGAACCTGTGATCACATCTGGCACTGCCTCGTCCTCCTCAACTGTAGCCATGACGTAAGCACGTCCCTGCTGCGATCCTCCCCTCTACTGACGCTGTACAAACTGCTGCTGCTGAGTGGGTAAAGCCGATCCTCTCTGTGGTGCAGCTGGTAGAGCTCTGGGTGGTACAGGTGGTGGTCCTCCAGCTCATCGGGGTCCTCCTGCTAGTCGAGCTGTAGCCTGAGCGTAATCCCTTATCTGATGTGCATCTGATCCATAAAAGAGGCAAAGTCCCAGCCTCTTGCGGCACTCATCGATATGGTGTCCGGGGCGATGGCAAAAGGCACAACTGGTCGCCAGATGCTGTCTCTGATGCCGATGTGCATGAGCTCTGGCTGGACGATGCTGCTGCTGCTGCGGTCTCTCCTGAATCTAAATCTGGACCCTCTTTGTTGGTGCCTGGAAACTGCTGCTGTCCATGTCCCGGTCCCTCTTCAGCCTTGGGTCTGCCTCTTTCTCTACAACCTGAGCAATTTTGAGGATGCTCGTATACGTCATCGCCTGACTAATCGCCACCGCGTATCGCAGCTCCCTGGTGAGACCCTTCTAGAATCTCCATGCTCTGTCCTCTGGCGCTCTGACTAGGTTCTCTTCGAACCTGCTGAGCCTAGTAAACTCTGAAGTGTACTGTGCAACTATCATCGTCCCCTGCTGCAGCGTCTCGAACTGCATCCTCAACTCATCCCGCTCCACATCAGGGAAAAACATTTCCTTGAACAGAGTTTTGAAATCTGCCCAAGACACCTGGTGCTCCGCCAGCTGGGGCTCCTTCCGGTACCAAGCTCTGACCAAATCGAAGAGTCGCATGCTAGCCACCTCCACCTTCAGGTTATCCGGAATATGTGCCATCTTTAAGGTCCTTTCCGCATTCTCCAGCCATTCGTCAGCATAGACGATCCCCTCATTGCCCCAAAAGTCCATCGGGCAGAGGTTCTGGTACTCCTTGGCCATCCCTGGTCTCGGTGCTCGTGGTGCTGGAGGTACTGCTGGTGCCGGTGCTACCGTCTCTCGAGTCCTGAGTGCGTCGACGACGGTCGCTCTGAACTGTACGGCCTGCTGACTCTGAGCCTCCTTGAACTGTCTGGTGATTCTGGGCTCCATAAACTGCTAAAACATCGCCATCACCTAAGCGCCGTCAAACATCATCGTCGAGGGTAGCGGCGGAAAGATCAGAGGCGGTGGTAGAAGCTGATCTGCTGGAACGACTGGTGCAGTCTGATCCGAACTGCCTGCAACTCCGGGCTGATCCTTGGTCTTCCTCGTAGTGACCATCCTGTAATAGAAAGAAAATTTCGTTGATTGACAAACCCTAAAACCTAATAAACAATGTTTTTATAATATCAAAGCACCTGATAAACCTGATATACCCTTATTTCCCGATTTTCCTATGCTGTGATCAAGTTTCCCTAGTGTAAATCAAGTCCTCCAATAGTACGCTAAGACCTAGGTACCATTAGGATAGACCTGCATGGGCCACCACTAAAAATATGTCACGATCCGCTCCCGAATAATCGGACATGAGTCGGACATGCCCAGCCTTTGTCGCTAGACACAACAAAGTAAGCTGTACCAATCTAGGGAAACTAACCAGATATCAAGACAAGTATGAAAAAACAACATCTATAAATGTGTCCCAACCCATAGTAAAGTACAATCTCAGAATTTATTACATTCCAGCAAATGAAAGTAAGTCTACTAGTCTCAATACAGGAAATATAAAGTGCTAAAGGTAAAGATCTAGGCTTCTGCAGCCTCTAAGTCACGAGCAGCTCCAGCTAGCTCTCCAACATCAACTGGCTCTCGACCATAATAAGTGTCGCACAGGGCCTCCAACTCACCTGCAACATATCCTATTCATGAGCGGAGCAAGTATAGTTCTAGGTAATGAACAAGACATCATGATATGAAAGTACAAGGAAACATGGTATAAAAAGTACAGGAAAGAACATGGTGTATAAGCACATGAAAGAACATGGTATCTAAGAACATGAAAGAACATGATATGTAAGAACAGAAAAGAACATGGTATCTCAGGAATCACATGAAATAAGTACAAGGTATAACTCCTGAACATGTGTGTACAATATTTGAAATATGACTAAGTATGTGACCGGTTAGGGGTAAGCACATGAAAGCACATGAATGGTACGGCTTAGGACCCGCGTGCACGATACAGGGTCTAAGCTAAACGCACCTGAGTTGTTTCTTGGGTTTGGTCACATAAATAGTATATTTCCCCACCCCAGGTACAAGTAATAAGAACAAGGAACATGAGCACCAGAAATACATGTCGTATTGCAGTGTGTCAATCAAGAAAGTACAGGATATAATAAAATGTACAAGACCGTAGAGTGTACTTGCCTAGCTCCGGGAAGGTACAGGTAATCAAAAAAACTGGATATCCTCCTGTAATTAAAGATGATTAACAATTGATAAGTCAACAATCTTAAAAATAGCTATTTCTTAATCTAGAAAAGTCACCTTAACAATTATTCTTACTGCTAACTTGATAATTCTAATTTACTTATAGATATGGTTATTTACAAAACCTAGTTTTAGACTAAACACATTAGTTAAAGGATTGATCCTATTAGTTCTATCAAGGCCTTCATATACCTCAAGTAAAAGTAAAACCAATAAACCTATCTCAAAGAAGTCTTCTAAAGATGAGGGTTGAACTTGTTTGGAACCAATAGCCCTAATTGGACTCAGTTATAAACAGGGAACCCCAAGTTCATTGACTCTCTAAAACAATGTATACAAGAACCCAAGTTCATTGCTAACTACTAACCTGTACATAGAGGGCAGATACTGGATAGAACTTAAAAGTATCCAGTTGATGCCCAAATCAGTTTAGGTACTCACAAAGCAAATTGAAACTGATGTAGCCAGTCCCAATTACCCTGTCCTGGGATTCAATCAATTCTCAATACACTTCTATTCGAAGTTGACAGCCTCATGAACCAGCAATAAGCAAAATCCTATAGGGACAGGGCATTATACTCTCTGGTAAGGCTGTTACAAGTCCAGTCCATAAAAGTGCTAAAAAAAAAACAGGTCTGTAGGTCCTAAAAATCAAGTTGCACCCATCAAAAAAGCAATGAAAATCAAATGGCGCACCCTTCAAATGAACTGCACAGGAGACAGACTGCGCAACAAATCAACTTCGCGAGGCCGAACCGCGCTAACATCCAGGCGCGCTATGCTGACGTAGCAACGTCATCATTACCTGACACAAAATCAGATTTTCTGACAACTGACAGCCTGAAAAGTGAGGAGTCTGTTCGTTTCTCGAGCCGCACCGCATTCTAGGATAGTTGTTAGCGCGGTCCAGCTGTCAACTCCCAGCGCAGTCTGCCAGCCCAACTGAAGCGCAGTCTGCCAGATCCTCTTCAGCGCAGTTCGATCCCAGCGCAGTATGAAGCTAGCGCAGTTCAAGTGGCACAATCCATCAAGATAACTGACATTTTATATGTGGCCTACATGCCATCAATTGCTCACCACGTGGCAACCTTCTGTACACGACCATGCGCATTTCAATCAAACAATGCCACGTGTCTAATACAGTTGAGCCACGATCGAGTAACTGCCAGCGCAGTTCACTATTTGCGCAGTCTAATGCTTGCGCAATCCAGTCTATACAATCCAGAAATAACTACTAATTAGTTATTTTCTAGAACTCTATAAATAGTGTTTCAAGTCCTTCATTATCAAGATCAGATCATTCAAGATCATCAGAGAGATCAGGAGTTCTTACCCAAGTGCTGCTGCATTCTTCAGAGGCTATCGTCTTCACAGTTCACATTGTCCAAGGGATAAAGCGATCGTCTTCAGATCGTATTTCTATAGTTGTACTTTCTCAGAATTTAATTGTAATCTTCTTACAAAGTTTATGAAATAAAAATCACTTTTGTTTTTGCAAACAAAATGGCGACTCTGCTGGGGACGACTTTCTCCTCCGACGAGGAAGTGACAACTCAATGTGACGTTGCGTCTATCGGAAAGACGCAGAAGACGCTGGTTGTGAAGGTCAACCAGACTGCCTATGAAGCGATGATCAACTCTGGGATTACTCGGCGCACTGTAACCTCTGCCAAGAGCAAGGTTCGTTCAGTGTGGACTCCAAAGTCCTCTACGAAGTCCTCTGCGCAACCTGCAGTCTCTGCTGTTAAGGAGCCACTGGCCACTTCTGCTCCTGCGCAAAACACCACTCGCGCTACCAAAGCGTAAACCAGATCTCCTACGCAGTGTACTGCTCCTCTTGCTGCCGCGCAAGCCACTTTCTATGCTGCTATGGCAAAGTGCAAGACTCCTCTCTCTCTAGCGCATTTGGTGACCTCCTTCCTTCCCGCGCAATCCACTAAAGTCAGAACTCCTGCTGCACAAACTATAGTTTCTGTGGCCAAAAGGCCATCTGTCAAAGCTCCCCAGGCGCAATCAACCCTAGCGCAAGCTGTTCCAGCGCAGTCTAATAGGGATAGTCCTTTGGCTAATCTCTCTTCTTCTCACAGCATGGGGAAAAACTCTGCTCCTTTTCCCAAGCACTCTGCTGCTCCAGCACAATCCACTGGGGGTAGTTTGTTGACTGTTCCTCCTCCTCCTCAGAACAAAAGAAAAGGCCCGTTGGTCTTTCTCGAACTTCTTCGTTCCACGACTTGGAAGATAACAAAGGAAAATGCTTTTTAGCCAACCCTTCTTCACAAAATAAGGGAAAAGGTCCTTTGGTCTTTTCTCGGTCTTCTTCGGTTTTTACCATAGAAGATCCATCTGAACGTGCCTCGGCACCAATCAGTACAAGAACTCTCTCAAACAAGAGCTCTTCTCTCCCTGCCAAAGGGAAATATACTGATCAAAGAGGTATTCTGCCCACTCCGGTAGCGGAATTTCGAGATCTCCCAACTCTCCGGATATCCCGCTCAAAACAGGGAAAATTACTGGTGTCTCAGACAGAAACCCCTGGAGGTGAATTTGCTGATCTAAAGACTTATCTCAATAGACCAGCTTCTATGAAACGCAAGCAGCCAATGCCGAAGATCAACCTGCATCAGAGACAAACTTCCAGGATGAAAAATCCTGACACCTATGCTAATGAAGTGAGTACTTCTCTATATACTCATGGGACAAAACATCTGAAGAACCGAAACCATATTATAAATGTGGTTAAAGAACATATCCCTCAGACTTCTTTTCGTCCCGTCATTATTCCTGATCTCCGAGAGCACCTCAAGCAAAAATGGGACAATATCTCAACACCTCCAGTTCAACCACTTGAACATCATTGTAATCACAAGGTCGTCATCAAGTGTTGTTGCCAGACAACAAAACGATCTGTCTTCGATCGTCTGAATTTTGCAACTTCTGAACCAATGTCAGAAGATGAAGATGAAGTGTTGTATGCTTCCGTCAACATGACTTCTCGAGACACTGGAGGTAGAAAGTGCTCCAAACACGGCAAGCCTCACCAACGGTACTTATATTTACTCCAAGAATCTTCTGAAGGAGTATTTCGACACACCCGATCCCGAAGTCGAGACACAATGGGGCATGGGAATCTTCTCCAAGATCCTTCTGGTCATCTCCCTATGTCCTATTCAGGAGATGCTTCCTTCTCTGATTATGATGCATACAGCGAAAGTTCTGAACAGACGGTGTCTTCTACTGTACCTAGAGAAGTGACAGCTTATGTTGTCACTGAAGACCCAGATGCTTCTAGTTCAGCAAATCAAGAACAACGAATAGCTGCACTGGAGGATAAGCTGAAGACCATGGCTGAAATGGTCGCGAGTATGCATTCTATTATTGTGGCCCAACATACAGTACCACCGATCGTACCTGCTGTAAATCCTGAGATTATAGCATCGTCGGTGTCTGTCAATACAGGTCTGGGGGTAGTATCTCCTCAAATACCTCCTGTACAAATTCAACCCACACCCAGTCAGTCAGGAGCTGGGGGTAGCACGTACCACGCTGTTCCTTCCCCTAACACTATAATTCAGCATGTTCCTTCTGCGTCATCGGAGGATGCTAATGAAGCTGTCAAACTCTTGCGCACTCAATTCGAGGCCTTCAAAGAGAAGGATAACTTACAGAGATTGGGGATCAAACAACCCTATCCAGTTGAATGGAAGGAAGTCCCATTTCCTCCAAAGTACAAAATCTCTACAATTTCGCTGTTTGACGGCAGCATTTCTCCAAGTCAATTTATTAACCACTTTGAGGTAATGACTGTTCAACTTCAGCCAAATGACGCTCTTCTTACCAGGGTGTTCGTCGGCTGTTTAGCCGGTGTAGCATACGATTGGTACAGGAGCTTTTCCGATGGCTGTATCACCTCTTTCTCGGGTTTGAAACAAATCTTCTTAGAGCGATTCTACGAGGGAATCAACGATATGATCATGTCGGCCCTCAACAAGATCAAACAAAGACATAATGAAACTATTGAGAGTTTCATTGAAAGATTTCGTCGAGAAGCATTAAAGATGCCTCCTGGAACTCCGGCCGCTGTCACTATAGATACCTGCAAAGCAAATCTTTTGCCTATCATCAGCATGTGGACGGGGTCAACTCAATTTCAAGACTGGCCATCATTCATTGTTAATGCTAAAGCAGCTGAAGTTAGTGCTGACAAGTTCAAGCAGTTGGGGGTACATATGTCTAACCCCGACCGCGATGAACACCCTACATCTAATAGCGGTAATCGCCAGAACAACCGCAAGGGAAAAGAGACTTTGAACATCAATTTAAAGAACAAAGAATCTCTGGCTGTCAATGTGGCTCCACCTACATATACTCCTACTCCTTCTGCCCCTCCACCAAGCGAACCTCATCCGAAAGTAGAGTACTCCTTTGACGAGAATGACACCGTGAGCATCTTTGATTGCTTGATCAAAAGAAATAAGCTCCAACTCCCAGACCCGAAGAAGCCTGACGAGGTCGGTAAGACTGATCATCCCAAAAATTGTGTTTATCACAGGTTCATTGGGTATCCCACTCGAGCATGTTACGTACTCAACGGCAAAATTCAAGGGCTAGTCAATGCTGGTGTTGTCACTCTTCAACAAGATGAGAAGACTGTTACCGCGAATATGGTCTCAGTACAGTTCGGTAACTTCTCTCCACAGATGGTACATCATGGTGTCATCCCTATCCCCACGGCCACCCTTGAGATCGAGAATCTCCCTCCTCCACGGAGTGAAGGTCTCGTTCCCCTATCTCTTGATAACGGCGAGATTATATGGATCCACCCAGACCTTGTTGCAGACTTTGAGGCTCCTTCTAA
The DNA here is from genome assembly GCA_029216955.1 of Iris pallida. Classification (NCBI taxonomy): domain Eukaryota; kingdom Viridiplantae; phylum Streptophyta; class Magnoliopsida; order Asparagales; family Iridaceae; genus Iris; species Iris pallida. The sequence continues at coordinate 6,312,051 of JANAVB010024994.1, forward strand.
GCAAAAAGACCGCTCCAAGGGCAGAACAAAGATCTGCAATATGGTGTCTTTTGACCCCATAATTGAAGAGAAAATCCTGCTGGGTACCAGGTCAGGAAAAGTCTATCTACGGGAACTTCCCGAAACTCAAGAAAACCCTGCTTCTTCTTTTGAGTCCGCTCCAGTGCAACCTGCTTCTACAGAGGGTATCCCTTCTGCATCCTCACCGGTTGTAGAACCCATTCCTCCCAAACCGACAGCAGCTAACAAAGGCAAACAAGAAGTCTGCTTCGATAAACCTTTGAAGAAGTCATCTCCGTCTGGACTTGAGAAGCCATACAATTTTGATATTTTAGCCCAACTAGCCAATACACCGGCCAGGCTTTCGATCTTCGAGCTCTTGTACCTCTCCAAAGAGACTCGAGAAACTCTGAGTGAAGCTCTAATGCAAGCAGAAACTTGCCTAACCCTTCTAAAGAAGCCAAAAGTAGAGCCTGTCTCTTGCCTCTATTGTCACAGTATGTTGGAATTAATTCCAAACATTACCTTCACACAGGATGATATGCTGATGGAAGACAATAGGCATGACCGTCCTCTATACTGTACAGGATATGTCGACTCGATGAAAGTCGATCGTAATCTGATAGATCCAGGGTCAGCACTCAGTATCATGCCGAAGACAATGCTAGACGCGCTGAAGATCCCAGTACATAGTCTTTCTGGCACAATCACCACCATCTTGGGGTTCAACCAGGAAAGAAGTGAGCCTCTGGGAAAGATTCGCCTAAAACTCCAAATAGGCAATCTCCGTACGAAGGTGACCTTTTATATTATAGATAACCATGGTTGCTCTTACAATACTCTTTTGGGGAGACCATTTCTTCATAAACACAACATTGTTCCTTCAACTCTCTATCAATGTTTCAAGTATGTTGATGACAATGGAGAGGTTCAAAAAGAGGTTTCGGATCTCTACACTTTCAAAGGTGTCGAAGCATATTGTAATGATGCTCGTATGTATAAAGATGAGTTCATGAAGGTAGTGCTGGCTTTAGATACTGAAGAAGAACAAGAAGCAGTGCCCAATGACACCCTCATCATACCTGTTAAAGGGCGTATTTCTCATCCTCAGTCCTCCAAACCACTGGCTATTCACTTGCCAGTCCAGAAGCAACCAACTGATGGTGGTCAAAATCAAAGGGAGCTCACCTCTTCTGAGCCACTTGTTATCGACCTACGTCGTAACAAGGATAAATGGCAGCTCACCTCTTCTGAGCCACTTATTATTGATTTATCTCATAACAAGGATAAAAGGAAGCTCACCTCCTCTGAGCCACTTGTTATTGACCTCCGTCGTAACAAGCCCAATCCTCCTCCACGTTCTTCTTCTCCCCCTCTTGTAATCAATCTGACCAAGCCTGCTAAGGTTAAAGGTCCTGTTATAAATACAGATGTACAAATCAATGAGAAAACATCTCCTTTCCAGTATACTGATGTTATTTATCATACTAAATGCTATTTGGATATGTTAGATAGCTTTCAGTAATTTACAATGGGAGTTGTACAGTCTCTTCAAACAGAGGTCTTACTCGAACACCCAAATAATTTATACTTTGTTGTCCCTTCTTGAAGGAAAGGCGAGAGTCCAATACTTTTTAGTCAAGGGCCAGAACAAAAATTCAGCTGTACGGATGATAGCAAAAATAACGATATGGGACGTCTACAACTCCGTCGTTATAGTCAACAATCAAAAGACATCATCCGAAAGATGGGTTATGACTTCAAAAGTGGCCTCAACTAGGGTAAGGGTACAAGAACTCCTATCCGTACGGTTGTTCCGAAAGGAAAATCAGAGATATACTACAGCAGGACAAAAAGAGGTCTCGGATATGCTTTACCTCCAATCTTATCTCCAGCAGCCTCCGAGTCTGATAGTGAGGAGCGCTCTAACTCCTCTGATTCCAGATCTTGGGATTCTGACACCAGTATTGGCCAAGTTCATCGGCTAATCGTATCTTCTAACATGGTCTCCGTCGAACTTCCAGAAGACTATGACAAAGATATTGAAGAAAGTCCTAAAACAGATCCTTAGGCTCAACGAATGGATACCCAATGGGAACTCTGATTCGAACAACGAGAACCTCCTACCGAAGATCAATTGGTCCAAATTGACGTAGGAGAAAATGGGTCACCTCGTCCAATATTCATCAGCAGGAATCTCCCCGAGGCGGATAAGCAAGAATTAATTCTTCTTATTCGAGAATACATTGATGTCTTCGCCTGGAGTTATGAAGACATGCCAGGTTTAGATCCCAAAATTGCCACTCATAAACTGAATATTTTGCCTAATGCAAAACCAGTTAAACAGCAGCAAAGGCGGTTCAAGCCAGAAATGATGGACGCAATTGATGATGAAGTCAAAAAGCTCATAGCTTGTGGCTTTATTCGAGAAGAACAACATCCAGATTGGGTAGCCAACGTTGTCCCAGTCTTGAAGAAGAATGGCAAAGTTCGAGTTTGCATCGACTTCCGGGATCTTAATGAAGCCTGTCCAAAAGACGAGTTTCCTCTCCCTATCACAGATGTCATGATTGACAACACTTGTAGGTTTGAAAGGATATCCTTCATGGATGGATTCTACGGATACAATCAGATTCGGATGAATCCCGAAGATAAAAAACACACTTCTTTCCGTACTCCTCGCGGAGTCTACTGCTATACTGTGATGCCATTTGGTCTCAAGAACGCTGGTGCAACTTACCAACGAGCTATGAGTACCATCTTTCGAGATTATCTGCACAAGACTGTTGAATATTATGTGGACGATATTGCTGTCAAGAGCCGTCTAAAGGAAGATCACATCCAAGATTTGAGAACTATCTTCAATCTAATGCACCAACATCAGCTAAAAATGAATCCTACCAAGTCATTCTTGGGTGTCTCTAGTGGTAAATTTTTCGGCTTCGTTATTACCTCTAAAGGTATACACGTAGATCCCGAGAAGATCAAAGCCATTCAAGAGACGCGTCCTCCACGCAACCTAAAAGAGCTACGAGGATTCCAAGGTCGACTTGCGTACATCAGGAGATTTATTTCAAATCTGTCTGGACGCTGCAGACCATTTACCCAGTTAATAAAGAAGGGAGTATCTTTCATTTGGACTGAAGAATGTCAACGAGCATTTGACGACATAAAACAATATCTCATGAACCTACCAGTCTTGGTGCCACCAATCTCGGGCATACCATTCTTAATGTATGTCCGTGCTATAGATCATTCATTGGGTGCTTTACTTGCCCAGAAGAACAAAGAAGGCCATGAACAAGCCATCTACTATCTTAGTCGTACTATGATTGGTGCCAAACATTGTTATAGTCCGGTTGAGAAAGAATGCTTAGCTCTTATGTTTGCTGTTCAAAAGATAAGACATTACATCATTGGACAAACTATTCATGTCATCTCCCGAGTTAATCCTCTTCGGGTACTAATGAAGAAGCCAAGTACACTCAACTCTCGATTGGCTACATGGGCCATTCTGCTAGCCCAGTACGACATGGTTTATATTCTACAAAAATCTGTTAAGGGTCAAGCACTGGCGGACTTCTTAGCGGCTCATCCTATTCCAGAAACATCTAAACTTTACGATGAAATTCCAGACGAGACATTGGAATCAAATATGATCTCCGAATAATTTCTTATTTGGTGTCTATTCTTTGACGGTGTATCCAGGATCGGGCCGAATGATGCCATTGTCGCAGGAGTTGGGGTTGTTCTTGTTTATCCAGACGGGTCAACTATTCAAAGAACCTATTCCCTAGATGAACCCTGCTCCAACAACGTAGCAGAATACAACGCTCTTCTCATCGGCCTTCAATTAGCTAAACAACTAGACGTCGAATATCTTGAAGTCTATGGCGACTCCAAGCTGGTTGTTAACCAGGTTAGAGGAACCTATGAAGTTCGTCATCAAGATCTAGTGCCTTATCATGAAGCTGCGACTCATATGGCTACATCGTTCAAAGCTTTCTTCATCGAATATGTCCGCCGGGCTTGTAACACTGAAGCAGATGCTTTGGCCAATCTTGCAGCAGTCTTAGCCATACCTATTAAAAGACAACAGGTGGTGGCTGTCTCTAATCGGGAATTGTTTTGCATCAAAAACAATCGCAATATTGAGTTCAGTAATTTTACTGAGGCCAATGTTATCAGTAAAGATTGGAGAACTCCCTTCATCGACTTCGTGGTCCATGATATACTTCCTGAAGATCCCAAGGAGGCTATGAGTATTCGTCGACGGTCTCTGCGATTCTACTACGATCAGACTACTAAGACTCTCTACCGATGGACTTATGACGGTCTTCTCTTACGCTGTCTTGCTGGTGATGAAGCAAAGCAAGTGTTACGTGAAGCTCATGATGGTGTTTGCGGAGTACATCAACTCGGTCCTAAACTACAAGACCGTATCCGACGCATGGGTTACTACTGGCCCTCTATGGTATCTGATACCATCGAATATGCAAGGAAATATCGAGCTTGTCAAATCTACGCAGATTTTATTCATCAACCGTCAGAATTCTTTCATCCAACTGCTGCTTCCTGGCCTTTCAAAGATTAGGGCATGGATATTATAGGTCCTATCAACCCTCCTTCTTCTAGAGGACATCGGTTCATACTAGCTATATCCGACTACTTCTCCAAATGGGCTGAAGCTATACCTCTGGCTGAAGTCAAAACCAGCAGCGTCATCAACTTCGTCAAACACCATGTCATCTATAGATTTGGTGTACCTCGACGAATCATTCACGACAATGGACCACAGTTCATTAGTCAAAAGTTTACCAGGTTTTGTGACGATCATCGGATTGACAATGTCGCTTCGACAGCTTACAATCCTGCTGCTAATGGTTTAGCTGAAGCATTTAACAAGACTATTATCAAACTCCTTAAGAAGTTTGTATCTACTAACAAACGGAATTGGAGTGAGAAACTTGGAGAATGTCTATGGGCCTACCGCGCTACGGTCCGTAACCCTACAGGCTGTACACCTTTTTCTCTTGTGTATGGTTATGAAGCAGTTCTACCTTTGGAACTTCAGATCCCATCCCTACGGATTGCTATTGCCAATGAGCTCACTACAGAAAACAATGAACTCCTTCGACTTCAAGAATTAGAAGCGCTCGACGAGAAACGGTTATTGGCTCAACAACATATTAAGTTATATCAAGCCCGAATCTCAAAAGCTTTTAATCGAAAAGTTAAGGTTAGAGTTTTTCAGAAAGGAGAACTGGTTCTAACCATCATACGTCTTATGACCAAGACTCATATGAGCAAAGGCAAATTCGACGCGAAGTGGGAAGGTCCATATATTGTGAGCAAAGTCTTCTCAAATTGAGCCTATCAACTTACAGAGTTGGACGGTCGAGTTGCAATGATGCTTGTCAATGGCAAATTCCTTAAAAAGTACTATGTATGAATATAAAAGAAATTTCTTGTAAATACGACAAAACAGTTCATGAATAAAATTTTATTTTATTTTATCATAAATGGTGTTACAAGATATCATGGATGAAAATCACTATCGTCCATCTTGAAGACAGGACGAGGACCACTACCGTTCTTTTTAAAAATATAATCGGCAAAAGAGCCGAGAACATCCTTGCTCAAACCCACCAGGAACTTGCAAGCAGCCATCCTCATGGCCTCTTCTTCTTCAGTCTTTCCTGGTTCAAATAGGAAGTCCAAGATATCCTGCGGCGGCTTGGGTGCAGACGAACCTTCGCCCGTCTCTGTCTGTTTTGGCTGGACCGGCTCGATTGGACGCTCCTCAGTGCCCGCTTCAACCTTCGGGGCGACCTCAGCTTCTTGGATGCATCTCCAGACGACATCTTTATGTTGAAAAGTGAAAGTGATCATTCCATCTAAATTTTTGTTCTATTTATAGACAGAGATTCGTGAAACAACGAAGTGACACGTTCTTCGCAACGGTTCACCCATTCATACATTCATCCGACGGTTCGCCCGTTCACTACATTCATCCGACGGTTCGCCCGTTTACTATATTCATCCGACGGTTCGTCCGTTCATTACATTCATCCGATGGTTCGCCCTTTATTACATTCATCCGACGGTTCACCCGTTCATCCATTCATCCGACGATTCGCCCGTTCACTACATTCATCCGACGGTTCATCCGTTCATTACATTCATCCGACGGTTCACCCGTTCATCTATTCATCCGACGGTTCACCCGTTCATCCATTTATCCGACGGTTCACCCGTTCATCCATTCATCCAACGGATCACCCTTTCATTCAATTCCTCTGACGGTTCATCCGTTCATTCCAACGATTCATTTCGTTCATGTATTTTGACGATTCATCCGTTCATATCAGGAACTTGTCATGTATTTGTTACCTTTGATTAAGTTGTCTACTGAAATAACGATATTCAACAAATTATATTCTGCCATGTCCACATTACCTATGAGCAGATATAATGAATATAATTATTTTCTAAATCAAGAAATATATCATGTCTCGTACCTCTGAATATATTTTCTATCACTATTATTTATATCTGAATGAGATATGCAATAAATAATAGAGCCACAAAGAGAATGTCTTTTTATTGATCAAAATTAAAAGGCATTACAAAAAGACATGTCACAAAACAGAAGATACAAAAAGCTTCCTATTCAGCTGGTGGGGTCATCAAACTAGCCATCTGCTGCTTTAAAGTTTGAAGTCGCTCCTTCCGAGAATCCATTACCCGCCTTCTAGCTTCCTCCATTCCGGATTTATCATCAAAAGTCGGCAAGGTTACTAGTCGGCGGGAGATTTCAGCTTGATGAGTCCTGACATACTCATTTCTTTCGTGATTCAGAATGTCCAGTTGCTGGACTGCAGCTTGATGTTGAGTGGTTTTTTCTTCCAGAGCAAGTTGAACAATTCTCAACTCTTCTTGAAGTCGATCGAACACTGCTTTCAGCTCAGCAACTTTCTTTTTTTTCTCCCCAGCAGCAGATGCTATTATTTCCATCTGAGAGTTATACTTTGAAGACTTGGTAGCAAAAGTGTCCAAGAAAACTGGGAAATCAGCTTTCGTAACTGCAGCCTCTCGAGACATCCTCTCAAACTCAGCATGTACCAAGGGCTCTACCTGCCCCCCGATTAAGATCTTTATAGATCTTAACTGATTCCTCCAGCTCATCCAGTATGTGTTCAAGGTAAGCAGCTTGAGCTTCATCACCCTGACTTTGGATGGCACCGATCAGATAAGAGGTTAGACCTCTAACAGTGATAAAACCAACATCTTCTTTCTCCATTACCCTTTCTAATAAGGGTCCTAATGAATTGAAGAAGAGGTTGGTGAAGGAACCAATTATAAATCTGTTAGTAGCTATAGCACCGGGTGTAGCAGCTACTCCCATGGACGTTAAAGCAGCAGGTGCCTGCACAGGCGGAAGTTCGGCAGCATGAACTATAGTCTCTTTGGACAAGGGAGCCATAGTAGAGCTGGTTGCTCCTCCCAGATGTTCCTCTGCGAAATCAAAGAAACCCCATCAGTTTGCCGTCATTAGCAACTATCGAAAAGGATCAAAAGTAAGGGAAATCTTACCATTGCTGGGACCAGCGACAAGTTTGTCATCTGCTGACATAGGTTGTAGCCTCGCAGAAGTAGCTTCAGACATTACTGCCTGTCTACTATCCGCTTCAGAGCCGCCTGATAAATGACGGCTACTGCTGGCTATCGCCTTTATTTGCACTATATCAGTGCATATTGGAGGAATCGGAGAAAGTTGAATATCTACATGGATAAAAACTAAGATGTCAGCCATTTAATCCATAAAGGAAGGGTATAATATCAGTCAATACCAATACCTCCTTGATAGGTGACAGTAACCCCTTCCGGTGCTACTTCTTTAAATGCATTCTTCTCTAGGGATGCATATACATCAGCATCCTCTTCTGGATTCAGAGTGTCATCAACAGCCTCTGCTGATGTATCTTCATCACTTGCACTCTCTTTTTATGCTTCTTCACTATCAGTTGCGGCAACTGGATCTACATCATCGTGGAAGCCAAAGTCACAATCGTCCAGTGCCTAAATCATTAACTTATCTTTTTCGGCACATAGTGATCGAGGAGAAGCTAGAAGGTGGGCAATTTCTGTTTCTGGCTCATTTGACTTCGCAGCCTCATCTGCTGTCTCCACGATTTCCTCCCTGGTCTCTACAACCTCGTCCCTCTTCTCTGGACTGAAAGCTTTCTGGCTGGGTTTAAGGGCAGGTGTAGGAGACGACATCATGACTCCGGCGACAGCACTGGTCACGACCGATGACAGGATAGGTCTTGGAGGAGTGGCCACTTTTCTCATGAAAACTATCTTCTTTCTGCGTAAAGGTCTCTCCGGACTCTCTACATCTACAACATATATTTGCCTTTGAAGAGAGGTCGGAGTCATCGCCTCTTCTCTCTGAGTCGACTCAGCATGCTGTCGAGATTGCGACCGGGTAGTGACCCTTTCTGAAGATTCTAAGACAATCTTCCTCTTAGAAACTGGAGAAGAAGGTTCTTCCGTCTTCCTTTTCTTCTTCTCCTTGATTGGAGATCTGACGACCTTCAAAGAGACGCACATCGGCTCGTTGACTTCTTCAGGGAAGTTGGCTTCCCTCGAAGCTTCCAGCGGTGCATCAACTGGCTCATCCTCTTCATCATTACCAGGAGCCAACACAACAGATGCTCCCTTCTTTAATCGGGCCGCAGTCGCAAAACTGTCTACTAGACTAAAGTTCTCAGCAAAAGTATTTGCTGATGTATAAAAGAGTGAATATATATACAGCATACGAGGACCATGATCGCTCTTTAGCGGCATCGAGAATGTCGTTCTCATATCCCGAGCATTATAGTAAGCCCAAGCCCGAGCTCCATCGATCAGATAACCTTTTCCCTGTAGGCACATTATGGCGTTGCCTACATGGAATTGGTCATAGCCGAATTGGCGTGCAAAACGGATACGGAGATAAGGCTCCAGATAGCATTCATCTTCAAACCGGTACACCAAGTGAGATGGCCGGATCGTCTTCAACCAGTCGAAAATTGTGTGGCCAAGAGGCTGTGACCTTCCAGAGTCGACAAGGTTGGTGGACATGCTTGTAGCCAGCTGGAGGGAGAACATAATATAAGTTCCATCCCTTTTCGAGATTCAGAGCGCGCCTGCAATCTCTTAAAGTGGTATATATCCACTTGCTTTTGGAGAATCTCCTCCAGAAGCTGCCGCTCACCGCTCCCATATCGGGGTTCATCAGTAAAGGATAGTATAGAAGCAGCCATCCGAACAGATATGTGTATGGTAGCTCCAGCCGAGAAAAGCTTTCTTTCTCGCCCTTTACTCGAAGCATTTGATCGACAAAAAGGCGGAGGCCAGCATTCACTCTGCAAGTCATCGCTGACAATAGATCCATCCGGTAGCCGAAGACTAAGCGGACAGCAGCAAATAGTATACCTTGATGAAAGCGATCGACGATGTTGGCTCCAGGAATGACGTATCGTCGAAGCCAATAAGTGAGAAAACCCGCCAGCTGGGCTTCCTTCGACATGGGCCTGTAGTCCAGCCTCATGTAGCTTTTAATAATGTCTCCTTCCTTGAAAGGAGGACATTGAAGATCATCCTTGATCTTGATATCCATATCTTTGCTCTCTTCTATCAACCCTATCACTTCGATGTTGCTAAGTGGTCTGAAGAAGGTGGGTTTGCAGTTATCGTGCTCCTTGGTCTTCTTCTCAATGATATGGTTGAGAAAGAGATACGGCAACCATTTGGTCGAGTAGCTGGTGCCGGATGTACCACTCTTGTAGTATAAGGAACAGATCTTGTAGTGGCATAGCAGCTCTTCAAAGACAGCCACCATGTCAGTATTCTCTTGGCGTAATTTGTCCAACTCATCATTGGTCGGGACAAATTCTTCATAGGGGATATCCCCCATTGGTAGGCTGGAGATGTACTTTATCTCGTGTAAAGCCAATCCGATCTCTCCGTATGGTGTCATAAAAGTCCTCGTTCTGTAGTTGTATCTCTCCGCCAATGCAAGGAATAGATGCGGATTAGGCGGGAAACCCTAAACGGTGGCGTACACCGCTTGGTACAGCTCAATCTCCTTGAGCCGGTCTTCAAATTGAGCCAATATCCAATTGGCTATACAGCTCCACCTCTTGTTATCCGGATTCACAAGACCTATCAGCCGAAGATCTTGATCCGGATACCTTCTCTCAACCTTCACAAACTCATTTGTGAATATCGGAGTTCTGACTGGTTGCAGCAGGGAAAAGTTTTTCGGTGGGATGCAACCGGGTTTCAGTCCTCTGAGTAGGGAGCTATGACGCTCAGAGGAACTGTAAAACATGTCTTTGCTGTTCGGCCCCTTCTTCACACAGATATTCCCCGTTCGAGCTTGCTGAAGTGGAGTTATATCCCATTCCATCCTTCTGGGATAGCTCGCAAAAGCATAGCAAGACAGGGGAAGGCATCTGAAAATCTCCGGTAGAAGTATCATCTTCTCGCCTCTTTGAAAAAGTCTCTGTTCCATACGAAGTCTAGGCTGAGAGTTATTGTCGAAAGCCTCACCGAATAGGAATAACAGCTTCTTATGAGTAACTGTATATGCAGTTTGGAGTGGCTGTCCGTTCATCAAACACAGCAGAGTTTCATTATCTTGTGCCATCAGGATGGCTTGCCGAGATGACGGCAAAGCATATTGAGGATATGTCATATAGGAAAGATCCTCCTTGAACTCAGGTTCAGCCAAAGATCCTGCAAAGACCTCATAATTGGGATCTTCCCTAAGGTTAACTGCATCAAATAAAGAGATAAAGATCAGTACATGCCAAATCACAAAGTTTCTTTAAAAAAGAGTTTATCAAATTGCGCTATGTACAAAGCATCAGATTGCACCAATGCAGCCTACATGCACAAAGTATCCAATTGCGCCAACACATCCACTTGCGCAAGACATCAGGTTGCGCTAATCCACTTGCGTAAGGCATCAGTTTGTGTTGGCTCAACCGACTTGCGCAAATCGATGGATTGCGTCGAACATCTGCCAGCACTTTCCAACCGATTGCGTAAGAATATAGTTTTCATAAAAATGAAAACTATTGTGTGTGCAACCAAAACCCTAAACAGGGCGGCGCAATACCATCAATCTCTAAAAAGAGAGAGGTATGAAGGTTCGAAAATATCAAGAACCCTAAAAAGGGTTTCGATCGAGTTTGTCATCTACCTTGCAGCGCTGGGTGGCCAATTTCATGACGAGAGATTCGGGGCACAACCCGAGTCGAAGGCTCGGCGGGGGCCTTACCCTTCTCGATGGCAGTTCGCTTAGGAGCCATTAACGTCGACGGCGAGAAGAAAGAAAAGTAGTCGGAATATGAGGGAAGCTTTTATCTCTTCAGAAAATCGAAAGAAAGTAAAGGTTGACAGAATGAGAATGGAAACTATTTATAGTTTTTAGAAGTGTAACAGTCACCTCAGATTGTGCCACAAAAGTCGGAGCTGATTTCCCCAAACGTGCAGTCAAAGCGCCACTTGCGCGACTTGATTTTAAATTTGAAATTCAAAGTATTTCGAAACTTTGAATATTTTCAAATTTTGAAAACTTTGAAGGGGGTCTTGTAGGTCCTAAAAATCAAGTTACACCCATCAAAAAAGCAATGAAAATCAAATGGTGCACCCTTCAAATGAACTGCGCAGGAGACAGACTGCGTAATAAATCAACTGCGCGAGGCCGAACCGCGCTAACATCCAGGCGCGCTATGCTGACGTGGCAACGTCATCATTACCTGACACAAAATTAGATTTTCTGACAACTGACAGCCCGAAAAGCGAGGTGTCTGTTCGTTTCTTGAGCCGCGCCGCATTCTAGGACAGCTGTTTGCGCGGTCCAGCTGTCAACTCCCAGCGCAGTCTGCCAGCCCAACTGAAGCGCAGTCTGCCAGATCCTCTTCAGCGCAGTCTGAAGCTAGCGCAGTTCAAGCGGCACAATCCATCAAGATAACTGACATTTTATACGTGGCCTACATGCCATCAATTGCTCACCACGTGGCAACCGTCTGTACACGACCATGCGTATTTCAATCAAACAATGCCACACGTCTAATACAGTTGAGCCACGATCGAGTAACTGCCAGCACAGTTTGCTGTTTGCGCAGTCCAATGCTTGTGCAATCCAGTCTGTGCAATCCAGAAATAACTACTAATTAGTTATTTTCCAGAACTCTATAAATAGAGTTTCAAGTCCTTCATTATCAAGATCAGATCATTCAAGATCATCAGAGAGATCAGAAGTTCTTGCCCAAGTGCTGCTGCATTCTTCAGAGGCTATCGTCTTCACAGTTTATATCGTCCAAGGGATAAAACGATCGTCTTCAGATTAGATTCCTATAGTTGTACTTTTCCAGAATTCAATTGTAATCTTCTAACAAAGTTTGTGAAATAAAAATCACTTTTGTTTTTGCAAACAAGGTCCTAGACATTCAGTCACTGGACATTCAAGTCACTGGATATTCAGATCACTGGATATTCATATCACTGGATATTCAGATCACTGGACATTCAAGTCACTGGATATTCAGTCACTGGATATTCCATACAGGAATCACACACTGTCCAACCAAAAATAGTCCAACATAACAATCTAAATCGAGTTGAACTTCGTTCCTAGCCTACATCAATTCAGTCCAACCCAAATCATGGGAACAAATTAATCCTAACTAGGACTTCCTTATTCAGTCCTCAACCCAATTACATTCAGTCCCAATGTGGACTGAAACTAGTCAGATTAAATTGGTTACTCAGTCTATTCTAGGCTAGGTAACAAGTCCCAAATTACATCATACTCCATACAATTTCCACCTTATTTTACCCAGCTGAAATGTCAAGATTTCAAGGATAGGTCACCCTGCCCCATTCTTTCCTACTTGCTATTTGTCTTATGAAAACACATGTAGAATTCAGGAAGGGTAGGGTGATATGTATTTAATCAAAACCAAAACATTATACACCAGTCCTGAATAACAGTCTTAGCCATAGTACTGGTTTCAGTTAAGCTCACATCAAACTAACCATACTGTTATTCTTCATCCTTACAAAGCAGGATACATGCCATCTAGCTAGGACAACTGCCCATACAGTTCCTGGAACCACTGCTACTTATCAGGTTTAGTCATTCAATATGGCATGGTAGCTAAAACACACCACTTAGCCTTGTGACTAAAAGTAATGAAAGCTAAGAGAATAATTCAGCAAGCAATTTCAGACATAATGAAACTGATATAAACTCTTGCTTAAGACTGAATTCTCAGTCTAAATCTTCCAAGCCAATGAAACTCATCTAATCAGTCAATAACCTAGGCTGATTAACCAGCCTTAAGGCCCCTGGACTCGATTCATTAAGCCAGTATCAGACTGATACATCCTTCCTGTCCCAAACTGATTTCTCAGTTAAAAACCCAATGCTGCAGTTCAAATTATCACTCACTGAATTAGTTATACATGCCCTTCCAGATTTAATAAGATAATCAGGTTCAGGTAATACCCTGGTATGATTTACATCACTATGCAGTCTAGATTACCACCACTGATACAGGTAAACAGATACATCAAATTGAATCAAATACAAACTGCAAGGGACATATATAGGCATAGTCTAAATTAACCCAGGAATTGAACCTATATTGTCTGTAATGGAAAAACAATACAACTGAAATCATACATTGTCAGTTCAACCAGTGTACCCATCCCCTGTTACCAACTGATAACCCCTAGGTACAGCTAAAAATAGTCCAGCATCATTCCTATTTCCAGTCTAAGTCATCATAATTACATCTAATCTATCTCTCAATACTCTAAACATTTCAGAACCACCTTCACTACATCTAATCATAATAAAATTTATAATATGCAAAGGATATGGAATGATACCTGATGATGCTATCACAACACTAATCCAAGTCCCTTCTTCACGCTCAACTCAACTAAACTCAATTGAGTGGATCCGAAAATCCTCTGAAACAAAGGATCGAATAGTTGCAAACAGGGATTAATTCTAGATCATGGATGACTAGATCCATCCTTGAGAAAAAGAAGATCGAGCTTAAAAAAAAGAACTCACCAAAATAAGGATCAATTCAGCAACAATTAGAATGGATTCGATTGGTTTAATGATCGAATTTCCTCGCAATGATGCAACAACCAAATCTAGTAATTGAATCGAATCAAAACCTATCATCAGATCTATAAGGGGATTGATCAAATGATCACGAGACTTAGAATTTACAAATTCGAACCTGATGAAAACGGATCTTGATGAGGAAGAAGAACACTGGAGCTCCGATCACCTCACCAAATCATCGTTGGAGTGAATCAACCTCGCCACACTTGCTCGTCGAGACACTTACTGGTTGGTTTGTTATGCTGTCGACGTCGGTCCTCCGGTGGGGGTCGACTCCTTCATCATCACCATGATCGTAGCTTCCTCAGAATTTGAAGGTGGATGGAGGAAAAAAATTGAAGAAGATGGTTGTTATGACAAATTGGTGGTGATCTATGGAATTTATAGGTGGCCACAGCTGCTTGATGCCTACGCCAAGTTGACGCCCAAATTTTGGTTAGGAATCTGCTCGAATGAGAAATTCGAATCATGGGAACAGAGTTCCTCCTTCTCCCTCCTAACTGAATTGAGAAGGGTCTAATGAAATAATTAACATGGTGGTTTAAAAACTTATAGGCCAGGAGTAGAAGAATGGGCCCAACACCAAGCCCATTGGTTTAAAAGAAGCCCAATATAAGGAATAAGGATTTCCAATTTAAAACAAAGTACTATTAAATCCATTTAAAGTACATTTTTTAAAAAAAATAATATGAGAAGTGGAGTTACAGCGGATGGGGGCCGAAGGTGGGAGTTGGGGTCGACGGTGGTGGGGGGTTGGGATCGGCGATGGTGGGAGTGGGGAGCTGGTGGTCGGCGGTAGTAACACAGACACACACATACACACACACACACATATACACACACACAGAGACCGAAACGGAATTTTTTTAAAATCGAACCGAATCTCTTATTATATATATATATATATATAAACTTTGGACCGAAATCCCTTAGTATATAAATTAGTATATATATATATAAGATACTTCTCTTGCGAAGTAGAATACTATTGCAAGGTAAACTACATGATCTGACATAGAACATTAAGTATCTTAATATTCTATAGCTCTTAATGTTCCCGAACCAAAATCTCGAGCTAGAATACCATTGCAAGAGAAGTATCTTAATGTTCTATAGCTCTTGAAGACAGACTGATCTGACATAGAACATTAAAATACTTCTCTTGCGAAGTAGGTTATGAACTCGCTACTTGTTCTGTATTCTCTATAGCTAGCTTTGTGAACAAAGAGTTTACAAGAGTTCTTCTCCCAAAATACAACTCTATATGTTATTGCTTTCAATCTCTCCTTTTCTGATGGAAAATACAGCATGTATGTTACTGTAACTGGCCAATCACTCTCGTAAACATCAATATTTAGGAGATTTTTTACTTTCTCATGACTCTCTTGTAATTGTATTCTAGCTCGAGAAGAGAGAAATCCAAGTACAATTGTTACTAAATCTTCCACCATACTAATCCGATATTGCCGATACATATCCGATACGGCCGATACCTTCGGATATGGCCGATACCAAATCGATACATCAAATACAAATCCTAGCTATACGACCGATACATATTGGATAGGACGATACCAATTCGCTAAGGCCAATACTAATTTGATACGGCCTAAACCAAACCTATAGACCGATACTAATCTAATACGGTCGATACTAAGTACATCCGGCCTATACCAATAGATCCACCAGTTACTGTACGGTGGGCCCCAGAGTACCCCCGGACTCGGTTACATCCGGTTACTGGTAAGTACATAATTATATACTAATTTCGTTTAGTTTGTCTTACGATACAGATTTTTACATCCAATCTATGATGGATCATTACTTCGTTGATCGTACATGGATGTACAAACGACAACTCCAGAATAGAATAGGTATGAGTGACGATTTTCAGGCAGGCGTGAAAGTGTTTCTTAAGTATGCCATGAGCAAAGCTTAGTATATGGATGGTAACAAAATCAAGTATCCATGTGATAATTATCGTAATAGACATTACGAAGAAGTGGTGACTGTGAGAGATCATTTGACCCGTAAAGATTTTGTACGTGATTATGACCTATAGTCATCGCAAGGTGAACTATATGCGGAAAGACAGGTTGCGAATGCTGCTACTTATGCTTTTGATGATAATGTTGCAACGAATTTTGTCATCGAAGACGACAGATGCTCTGTTGATTATGGAGACCTGTAGAACCTTGCATGAGATATGGTGTACGATGCGGCAGGGCCTAATCTTGATCCGGAGGATCCTAATCCCGAGGCGAAGGAGTTCTATGATATGTTTCAGGATGCATATACTCTTCTATATCTTGGTTGTGAGACTCATTCCATACTGTCAGTGACGATGCGGTTGTTTAACATAAAGTCTGATTTTAACTTGCCACAAGCTTGCTATGATCGGATTACACAACTAATCAAGGAGGTGTTACCGAAGTAATCAAAAGAGATCCCAAAAAACTTCTACAAGTCAAAGATGATGGTCCGACAACTGGAATTGGGGTACGAGAAGATAGATTATTATCGCAACGGATGCATGTTGTACTACAAGGAGAACGAGGACATAAAAAGTTGCTGCTTCTGTAATGCGGATCGTTATAAGCCAGTACAGGAAAAAGAAAAGTCAACTAAAAAATGACGTCCTTACAAGTATATGCATTACTTTTCGATCATGAAGCACTTACAGAGGATGTATATGTCTCTGAATACATCAGAACACATGACGTGGCACATCGAAGAACATACAAAGGATGATGGAGAACTGTCACATCCTTTGGATGGAGAGGCGTGGAAACATTTTGATTTGTGTCATCCAAATTTTGCTGCAGAGCCTAAAAATGTACGTATGGCGCTATGTTCTGATGGCTTCGCCCCTTTCGGGCAGTCGGAATCTCAATACTCCTGTTGGCCGGTCATTCTTGCCCCTTACAATCTCCCACCATGGATGTGTATGAAGACTCCTTATATGTTCTTGACAGCTATCATACCAGGTCCCAAAAATTCGACGAAGAACATCGATATATATTTACAGCCGTTGGTGGATGAGCTAAAACAGCTGTGGGAGATCGGTGCCACGACCTATGATATTTCTAGGAAACAGAACTTTCAGATGAGAGCTTCAATGATGTGGACAATCAATGATTTTCCAGCATACAGTATGCTGTCGGGATGGAGTACATACGACACCATATCTTGTCTGATATGCATAAAAAATAGTAAGGCGTTCCGCCTTAAGCATTGAGGAAAAACTTCTTTCTTTGACTGTCACCGTCAATTTCTGCCCGTGAGTCATCCTTGGAGAAAGAACAAGGACGCGTTCAGAGCTGGAAAACAAAAATTTTCTCATCCGCCTGCCAGATTATCAGGATACAATATTTTGGGAAGATGTAAAGGATTTGTCCACCGTAATTGAAGATCTATCGAACAATCGTGTCGAGGGGTTCGGACAAAGCCATAACTGGACCAAACGGAGTATCTTCTGGGACTTACCTTATTAGAAAGATAATCTTGTAAGACATAATCTTGATGTCATGCATATCGAAAAAAATGTGTTCGATAATGTCTTCAATACTGTCATGGCTATTAAAGCAAAGACGAAAGAAAATCCAAAAGCAAGACAAGACATTGCCGAGATATGCAAGTGTCCTTATCTAAACTTGATACAAAGGGGAGCTGGTAGACAATTAACTAAGCCGATAGCACAATACACATTGAGCAAGGAAGATAGATTAATAATTTGCAAGTGGATATCTACTTTAAGATTTTCCGGTGGCTATGTGTCAAATTTGGCTAGATGTGTTGACCTCAATGAACGTAAGCTAACGAGAATGAAGAATCACGACTGCCACGTGTTTATGGAAAGATTACTGCCCATTGCTTTGAGAGAGTTGTTGCCTTCTGCTGTATGGGTTCCGTTGGCCGAGCTATCTACATTCTTCAGGGATATTTGTTCAACTAAGTTGACGGTGCAACATGTGGTTGAACTTGAGGAGAAGATTGTCTTAACAATTTGCAAGTTAGAGAAAATATTTCCTTCGGGCTTCTTCGACAGCATGGAGCATCTACCGATTCATCTAGCATACGAAGCCCGTATCGGTGCATCTGTTCATTATCGATGGATGTACCCATTTGAAAGGTAAAAAAAATTAATATAATTTAAGTTGAATTTAAGTGAAATTTAAAATTCATTATTAATTCTCAAGATAATTTATCTCTCTAGATACCTACACCATCTAAAGAAGAAAGTGGGCAACAAGGCTCATATAGAGGCTTCGATATGCGAAGCATATCTTATCGAGGAGATATCAAACTTCTGTTCCATTTATTTCGATACTTATGTTCAGACAAATCAAAATAGACCTCAAAGGAATGATGAAGACGTTGAGGATGGAGGTATATTCAATATAAGGGACAAGCTTATTGGGACTAGTAAGAAACGGTGGTTGACTGACGATGAGTATGATGCCGCTTACCGATATGTCTTGTTAAATTGTGACATACAAGAAGTGAGAGATTTGGAGAAGTAAGTGACTACACTTACACTCATTATAATCTCTAATTTGGTGAAGTGAGTGACTACACTTATTTTTATTCTCTCTAACAGTGTATTTAGAGATGAAGTCAAAATGAGGACACCCAATATTACCGAAGAGGGACTTCAAAGAGAGGTTGATTGTACCTTTCCATCCTAATTTCGTAAATATGTAAGTAACTGAGATAATATGTTATACGGCTATCGTTAAAATATATGCATCTAAAATATTTAAATTATCAATATTTATTTATAGGTTTTATTGCCTGAAACAATACTCACAAATGAGAGTATTCGTTATTTGGCATTGGGACCGAAGAAGCATGCAAAGACTTGGCCAGGCTATGTCGTTAATGGCTTCAAGTTTAAGGCAACTCAAAATGTTATAAATGTCGAATTTCTCAATGACGGCTTCAGTACCAAGGATTCTGGTGTTTGCATAAGAGGCACCATCTATGACGACGAGCCAGACTTTGACTATTATGGAGTGCTTCAGGATATTATAGATTTACAATATACTGCCCCATATGATATGCATATTGTAATGTTCAAATGTGAGTGGTTCGATACGACACCAAATATCGGTTGGAGAATCGATACACAATTTGGATTCGTCGATATAAATTATCGCAGAAGGTATAGAGGGTCCGCCACGTTTACGATAGCAAGTCAGGCTGTTCAAGTCTACTATACAAGCTATCCAAGGCGTCGTAGATATCGATTTGACTGGTAGGAAGTATGTAAGATTAAATCTAGAAATACATTCAACGTTGGAGACCCAGCATACCAAGAGGACCAGATCAAAAAGCCCCAATACTTGGGACAACAGTCGGATACCATGAATGTTGAAGATATTGTTGAGGAAAATAGAGGGGAAGAAGAGGTTAATACAGAAGACTTAGTTGTCAACCAGGGGAGAAAAAGGCATCTTGTCCCAAGTATTGAGGCTGAAGAAGAACTTGATGAGGATGAGGATACAGATGAAGTCGACGATGAGGATAAGGATGAGGATGAGGATGAGGATGAAGATGAGGCTGAGGACGAGGACGAAGACGATGATTAGATTAAATATCGGTATATATTAAAAACACTTCCAAATACGTGAATTTAGTTTGACCTCATAAAAGCACTTACAACTAACTTAGTGAATTCAGTTTAAACTTCTACATTCTTGTTTCAATTCATGGTTTTGTCGTTCGATCATCTACTTATTGTATGATTTTTTTTTTGCAGATGGCACTCCTAGTTCTTCTCGTCGTGGCGGCACTCGTCGCCTTGCTGGTGGTGTAAATATATATATTTTTTAGTTTAGTTTTATATTCATTTATACTTCTATATTGTTAATTATGTTTATGTGTTCTATTTACAGGTCATGATGGCTAACACTTATCGTAGTGGTGTTAGTCGTGGTGGTGGTGGTGGTGGTGGTGGTGGCCCTGGTAGTGGGCGTGGTCGTAGTGGTGCTGCTAGTGGTAGTGGTTGGGGTCGTCTTCCGCAGTCTCGAGATATGACCCTATCTAGGGATTTCGACCCGGAGAGTACCCCAGGCACGGACTCATCCCGCAGGTGATCTACCCCGGGGCTATCGTCCCCTTCGGCGAGGCATGCCTCTCCATCCGTTGACGGTTTCGTTCCGCCAGCGGATCCACCAGTTACTGCTCAGTGGGCTCCGGAGTACCCCCGGACTCAGTTACATCCGGTTACTGGTGAGTACACGTGCAGAGCCGCAGAGAGGTCGATCGGCGAGTTTCGACGAGAGCTATGGCCCGCGGGTGAATCATAAGTAAATTTATTAAATTTGTTTTATTTATTCAAGTTAATAATCCAGTCGTTGCTTCTTTATAGGTTTTTTTCGTAGGATGCTGCCAGGCTTCTAGGGCAGATTATCTGGTCAAACACCATGGCCCCTACCTTAATTTTTTGAGGTGCCCCTAGACTTGCAGTACGTCTGGCTCGACGAGATGAGGATATATATATATATATATATATATATATATATTTAAAACTAAAGCCGGTGGACGACTCCATCCGACCTTGGCCCGGAGGCCGTGGTCACCGCCACCCAGCCACCTCCGTGGGAGGGAGGGCTCGAACCCGGCCCTCACCCCCGGTGCACGGTGGTGTTAAAATATATATATATATATATATATATATATATATATATATATATATATATAAATATATATATATATATATATATTTTTAAAAAAAAAACAAAGCCGGTGGACGACTCCACCCGACCTTGGCCCGGAGGCCGTGGTCACCGCCACCCAGCCACCTCCGTGGGAGGGAGGGCTCGAACCCGGCCCTCACCCCCGGTGCACGGTGGTGTTACCAGTACACCATGACTCGATGTGCATATATATATATATATATATATATATATATATATATATATATATATATATATATATATATATATATATATATATATATATATATATATATATATATATCTTGTGGTTAATTATTAATTACTCTTTAATCAACCATTTTTTAATTCTGTGATAATTGAATTTGTATGTCAGAGGACGTTCTGGTGGCCCCCCCATTACGAGGAGGCGATCCGCAAGACCTACAAAAGTGTCACCGGAAAGAAGATACGGGACGCGGTGTATGACCTTCGAACGCGCATTCGAAGGAGCAGATCCGGTAGGACTATTATGAGCAGACCTTAGAGAAGATGGATGCTCCTGTGTACAAGCAGAAATCAAAAAAAGTGAAGGCGAACCGACGGGCCATGGGGCTACATACGGGAGGATCAAGGTCCCACACAGCAACGCTTGTAGATCTGGTGAGATACTGCACATTCATTCAACTATCTAATTCGGTACTATTAATATACCTAATTAATTAAATTCTACGAATATTTCGTATGTAGACCCAACGGGCGTTGAAGGAGGGAAAAGGGGCAGAATCGGTCACCATGCACAATGTATTCCAGCATACCTACAAGAGGCGGAAGGATGGGAGCTTCGTTGACGAGAGGGCCAAGGAGACTGATGTAAGTACTTACGTTTGTGAGATTTATGTTAGAATTATAAGTATTCTGACTATAACTTAGGTAAACTTAGGATTCAGACTATAACTTAGGTAAACTTAGGATTCAGACTATAACTTAGGAAAACATAGGATTTAGATTATAACTTAGGTAAACTTATAGTATAAACACATTCATTTAATAGGCTGCGTATCGTGAGGCCCTTAGTCAGGTTCAGCCATCTACTACCGAAGATTTCGGCAAAACGACGCCCGTCCGGATTCCCTCTTCTACGGCCGCTCACTATGACGACATGTTCGTAGATACCGTCGGCAAATTTAGGAAAGGGTGCCTTTACGGAGTCGGCTCCCTGGCATCGTTGCACGCGACGATTCCGAGATTTCCACCGCCCCCGCCTCCTCCCGCGGTCCCGGCAGACGTTGATATGAGGACACAGCTTGCGTATCTGAACGAGGCAGTGTCGGACTTGCGGGCGCAATTGGCCACGTACTTTTTGTATCCTTCGACTGCTTTCGATCCGTCTACTGCCGGTCCATCTACTGCTGCTGCCGGTCCATCTACTGCTGCTGTCGGTCCTTCTTCCGTCGGACGTCTTTCTTTTGACCCTGCTGCCCCTATAGTACTGCCTTCTGCTATGACGGCTCTCCTTGACCTAATGTCGCCAGAGCAGCTACCCCAACTTTTATACCATATCTTCGACGGATTGCCGCCATACATGGTGGATGTGTATATACGTCGTCGGGCACAGCAAGGAGTACCACCAGTGGATAATTGAACTCTTCCTCCTTGATGTATTATATTTGGATAGTTTGACATCTTTTTAAATATTGAATATTTGTGTGTTTTATGTGTGGATAATTTTAAATATTGGATAATGTTGAATGTTTGGATAATTGGTGTGTGATTTATGTTCGTTTGTGTGATATATTTGTGATGGATTGTATATTGGTGTGCGATGTATATTGGTTTGTTGGTTTCTGTGATGTGTGATGCATATTGTGATTTTTCGATGTTTCGGATGTTGTGTGAACATGGAATGTTCTATTTTATGTAAAAAAATTCAAAATTTTCCCAGTTGGCGACGGACTAGCGACGGATAGCGACTATTATCGACAAAATATCCATCGGTAACTGGAGAATTTCCAGTTAGCGACGGATGACGACTACCTGTCGACGGAATATCCGTCGCTAACTGGAGATATTTCCAGTTAGCGACGGATCGTGCCTACTGATCGACGAAATATCCGTCGACAAAGTACTAGAAATATGAAAGATTCACAGAACCTTAGCAACGGGTTCTCTGTCGCTATTTAGTCGCTCATAGTCGGTAAAGGTTTAGCGACGGACATTCCATCACCATTTCTGCGACTGATTGTCGACGGCGTAGCAGCAAAATATCTGTCGCCAAGGTTCTGGAAACATGGAAGATTTCCAGAACTGGATTGACGGATGAACTGCCACTATTCCGTCGCCAGTCCGTCGAAACATAGCGACGAAGAGCGATGAATTAGCGACGGAGTTTGCGTATCAGCAACTCTCTGATATGCGTTTACCGACAAGTTGCCGACGGATTGGCGACGGAGGTTGCGTATCAGAAACTCTCTGATACGCGTTCACTAACATGTTGTCGACGGGTTGTCGACGGATTGTCCCCATCGGTAAGACGATGTATTACTAACTTTCTGATACTTGATTTGATGGAAACCCGTCGGCTAGTCGACGTTAATTGTACGAATATGGCTGCCGAAAATTTGTCGCTTGGCGACAACTTGGCGACGGATTATTTTTAGCAACGAGTCATATCCCGACGGATGTATTTGACCCAAATCCGTCGGTAAACCGTTGGTAATCTGATTTACCGATGGGTTGGCGACGGATATGGGTCGTCGCTAAAATGTTGAATTTTGGTAGTGTTAGTCTCTCCGAACTAGGTGGCAAAATTGATTGCTGAGCACAGTCTTCTTGCACATGAGATGGTGAGAGGCTTCAATAAACCAGGAGGGGAGAAGGCATACGTGAAGCTGGACCTGAGGAAGGCCTATGATATGGTCAATAGGGACTTCTTGTGCCACCTGATGATTGCTATGAGATTCGATAATCGGTAGGTTGCAAGGATTCGGGAGTGCATCAAGACCCCCACCTTCTCTGTCCTCATCCAGGGTGCCCCGTATGGGTTCTTCCGCAGCAATCGTGGATCCGACAAGGTGACTCATTATATCCTTACCTGTTTACGCTTGTCATGGAGTACTTCACTTGTTTGATGGTTATGGCAGTGCATAATAGGAGGCTTGTCCCGCTGTTCAGAAGGATCGAGCCATCTGTTACTCACCTTATTTATGCACATGAGCTCCTAGTATTCCTCCAGCCTTCTATAGACGGTATAAACACGATCTCGTAGATTATGGGAGATATAGAAGCTCTTACAGGGCTTCAAATAAATCGAGAGAAGAGTTGGGTCTATTTTAGTTCTCTTTGCTCCCGGAAGGAGGAACGAGCTGTAGCCTTGGGTGTGCAGAGGAATGATCTTCCGGTGAAATATCTAAGAGTCCCTCTGATAGTTAATTATGCTCGATACCAGGATTTCCATAGTCTGGTGGAGTATGTCCAGAGGAGGGTTGAAGGATGGCAGGTTGTTGGATTATCAATTGGGGGGCGCATTGAGCTGGTTAGATCGGTTATCTTGGTCCTGACCCAGTTCTGGCTCCAGTCTATTCTGATTCATGCCGCTACTATCCGAAAAGTGGAGAGGATTTGTATTGATTTCATCTGGAGGGGCATGCATGCGATCTCTTGGGAGCAGCTATGTCTCCCGAGGAAGGAGGGAGGGGTGGGACTTAGACCCTTGCTGGAGATCAGGGAGGCCTCGGCTCTGAAGCTGGCTTGGAGGTTCATTAAAAGGGGGTCTCTATGGGCTGACCGGATATACAGTAGATATGTGAAGCATGACAGCTTCTGGGCCTACTCCATCGACAATAATAACTCTGTTGCTTTCAAGAATATCTTGCGACACAGAGCTGTACTCAAATCCTCCATCCGGAGAACTATGAGAGATAGAGCTGGAACGAACCTCTGGCGGGAGTTATGGCTAGAGCGGCAATCTCTGTTAGAGATCCTGAGAGACCAATCACATAGGGAGGCTCGTAGGGGGTTGAACTGCCATCGTATTATCAGGAATGGAGTTTGGAGTCCTGAGTCCTACTGCCATACTAAGGAACTGGGAGAGGTTATTCGCACGGTCGGGATAGATCCGACGCAGCCAGCTGATTGTCGGATCTGGGATCCGCTGGGTGATACTGGGGGTTCCGGAGAGTTCAGGTTCCACAGTTGTTTCAATCTTGTGAGCCGTTCTTTTCCTATTAGTGCTGATGTTGAATTCATATGGTACAAGGGTCTGGCCAGGAAGATGCAGCTTTGCTTCTATCGTTTACTTCTGGGTCGCCTCCTGACGAGGGACAGACTCATCTCATTTGGGATTCAGGTGCCCAACCCTAAGTGTGTGCTATGTGACTTGGATAATGAATCTATGCGACACTTATTCTTTGAGTGTGAGGTGTCCTGGTACATCTGGAAGGATCAATGTCGTGCGCTGGACGGATGTGATTTTGGCAGGAAGATCGGAGACATCATCAATGGGATCCGAGACCGAAGAGGGAGAGGGCTGGTATGGTTCAAGACCACCAGAGTACGACTGGCTGCTGCTGTTTGGCATGTATGGAGGAAAAAAAGTTGTCGCATCTTCGAGGGACTTACCACCCCTCCTGTAGACATCTTCCATAATATTGATTTTGATGTAAAAGCTATGAAAACCTGATGGGTGGGAGTTCCACTCTGGTTGTATGACTGTATGATTATGTGTTGAGTTTGGAATAAAATTTACCCTTTTCCAAAAAAAAGTAGCTCATACACTGCAGTTATTGACATATTACTTTCTCAACAATCAGATCCTTTATAATATTAGTCAAAACAACTTTGATATATTTTCTAGTAGTACTACTAATTGTTTATTCTAATGAAATTAAATCCTCTATAATATTAGTCATTGACATACTTACAATCATTGACATATTACTTTCTCAAAAATTAAATCCTTTATAATATTAGTAAAAAATAATGAAATAGAATATTACACTTTCTACAAACTTTTCCACCCGATCCAACGGAGAACCGCAACTACTCAAAGTAATAAAAACACATTACAAGTGGTAACCAAAGACAAGATGACGAAATTGATGATCTTCCCAAAACGTTATCTCTTCAATTTATGCTATTAATTTTCTTTGCATTTTTATAATTCTTTTGAATTAAAAATTTACTAGTCGATTTTGACCCCATTGTACCTAAATCCTGGCTACACCACTGCTTGCATTGGAGATGCTCTAAGGGGCTATTTGGTATCATAAGAGTGGGCTGAAAGTCCCATATTTTTGTTAACTCGACGAATTTGTTGGGAGTTCCTCTGTTTGGTAACCTTCTTCCAAAACTTAAACTCGGCTGATATGATGGCTCCCTAGTTTTTGTCCTCCTCCTTTTCTTTCATTTCCACATCCAATTTTTTTTAGGAAAGTCATGGGATGAAAGTCCGAAGAAAGGCCAGGGAGTTTTCTTTCTCCTTCTTTTCAATCTTTTGGTGACCGTATCCAGATTCCGGCGTAGACGACGAAGAAAGTTTTGGTGTCACGGTGGAACTGTAGCATGAGAGCAATGATGACACGATCGGAAGTGGCCGGAGGAGGGGTGAGGAGGAGAGGAGCCGAGCCTCCAACCGTGAGCTCCGACCGCTCGCTAGAAAGCACCGGTCCGACGGCGTCTTGGACGGAGGAGGAGGTCTTGGAGTCCGCGATCGAGGGATTCACGGTCGATGTTGAAGGAGATACGGGACTCGCAACCGCCGACGGCTCGTTGCGGCTGCTCTTCAAAAGAAGAAGTAGAAGAAAAAGAAGAGGAGAGAAAGAGTTTGGTGGTTGTTGTGTAGTCAAAATTTGTTAAATGAGTTCATTTGTTTTATAATAATAATAAAAACAAGTTTACCACATCTTGTTGGCTGGTCACGTATTATTATTATTATTATTATTATTATTATTATTATTATTATTATTATTATTATTATTATTATTATTATTATTATTATTATTATTATTATAGAATGAGTTATTAATATTAATAAATTATTTTTGGGGTAAGTTTGTCAGGGTTTACCATATCTCCAATCAATATCAACTTTCAACAACCATCTAAACAATCAAGCTCTTTTTTTTCCACTTTCAACAACCATCCAAACAACCAACTCTTTTTTCTTTCACTTGCAGGAGACAAAAAGTACTTTATCCAATTGGAAAGTACCACTTGCTGCAATTGCACTGCAACTCAACATGATGTAAGTGTCATTTTTACACTTTCAAAGAGTTACTTCTATCCAAACAGCCCCTTAGCTAAAAAGTTGTAATCTTTGTTTCATACTTATGGATCACATATGAGAATCGGGTACCATTACAGCACTAAAAATTGTATATTGAACCCCAAATTTTATAAAAATAAATCTGGAACGGATTGGATATGTATGAAAATAGTAAACGGGTATACAATGAACTTTGGTGTCAAAGGTTGTGTGGTCAAAAAATTATATGGTCAAAAAACAATATGAAATCTATAATCTATAAATTGGAACTCCAGATTGAGCTTTACTATTCTACCAAATGAGTTCCTACATTCTAAATCTATAAATTTCTAGGCCTAAACTATAACTATTGTGACTATGATGAAACCATTATGGAATTTTAATTGGACCTAGGGGTGAGCATTTGGTTTCTTCATTTTCAACTGAACCGAAATAATCAAAACTGAATAAATTAAAATTCTAAAAATCCAAAACCAAACTAAATTAGTTGTAACCAAATTGAACCGAACAGAATAATCAATTTGGTCTATTCGGTTTGTTCGATTAGGATATTCATGTTGTTTAATAGGTCGAACCCGAATTTGAGATCGTGGTTCAATTATATTAAAATTTCTAAATTTTATACACATTTATTGTATTTTAAAGTTGAGTTCAAAGTTATACTAGTTGTTAAATTTCATAAGTGGGATTTTAAAATACATATGTCGAATTGTTATTTTCAAAATATACAAAAATTATTCATTTTTAATCATAAAATATGCAGAGTTGAGAGTATTTACATAATTGCATAAGTATTTTCGGTTTTAGGTTTTGGACCGAAATCGAATAAAGAATTATAGTATTTTTTAAAATCAAAACAGAAGCGATTTTCTTTTCAAACCAAACCGGATCCCTTATTCGGCTCAGTACTGATCGATCTTCGGTCAAAAATTGAATAATGCTCACCTCTAACTATTCTACAAAATGAGCTCCTACATTCTGAATCTAGAATGTATAAATTATGATGAGCCTTACTATTGATGTTCTTAAAGTGGTGTTTGGTTGTAAGTTTTAAAGTCTTGAGAATGAGTAAGTCTGTAATTGGAAATTGGAAAAAAAAAATACGAGAGTTTCAGTTTTTAACATATGTGAGAAAGTAAAAAAAAACCATGTAATTCTTTTTGCTTTTTTGAAAATGTTGGTTGAGTGCATTAATTATATTTTTTAGATAGTAATACCCTCAATGACACAAACTGAATTTAGGTAATAATAGTAGCACCATAAAATTAATAAAAAAATATTTATGGAAAACAAAAAAATTAAGATTCATATTCATATTCATGTCTAAACCAACCATGAAATAGAAAATTAAATTTTTAGGACAACATATTCCAAGCATAACTAAACATTGGTATAAAAATGTTGAATTTCTTTCATATGGAAAAAAAAGGGAAGTCGATTGTTAAGAATACAAAACCATTATATAAACCTCGCCAAACATCCCCTACACACATGTATTAAATTGAAATTAATGTTGAATTCATTTTCCATGGAAAAAGGAAAAAGAATGAGAAGTGGATTCCTAAGTACGAATTTACTAGGGATGTTATAAGAACAAACATTTCCTTAACACATGTACTAACAAGGGGCCGTTTGGTTCGACGAAGTGCAGCAAAATAATAAATTTGAAACCGATATGTTGCATACGCATTTCAATGAAGTGGAGGGAAATAAAAAATTCTTCATTTGGGTGTTTTGAAAAAAAATGGATGTTAGAAGTGAAAAATTCTAAAGTTTGATGTTTGTTTGGTTGTTAATATGAGTAAAAAAGTATAATATTTTGTTGAAGTGACATGGATGGTAATTTTTTTTGTTAAAGCAGAGAGAAAGTGGTTCTCCAACCAAACGTGTGAAGTGGTAATAAGAATTTTCACTTTCGCGAGAGAAAAACTCCGATATAAAATTTTTGATCTTTTGGCAGGAGTCCAGTCTGGATTTGGTAGCAACATATTTGTAAAATCTAAATCTAATTAAATAATTTATTTGATTAGATTTGGATGTCCATAATTGGTGTTGGGCTATTTTAGATATAATATGATTCTTATTTTAGGAAATCATATTATGATCTAAAATAGGGTAATTGATGGGCTACTTGTAAGCCCACTTCCCGATTTTTTTAATTTTATTTTGATTATGATTAACTTTTATGGTCATTAGGATTTGTACCTAAGCTCATATGAGATCTATGATCATATTATGGTCATTTGGCCCTTATATGGTTTATATAAGCATTGTTTAATTATTTTATAGCTTATTATAAATTTTAGAGATTTTTAGATATTTATTTATTAAGGTTTAATTTTTTAATGACTTTCAAGATTTTACAATAGGTTTATTTGAGACTATTTTGAGACCTAGAAATTTATGTAGTCTCTAGTAGGTTATAAATATTTTCTATAATTTTATAGAATTTTTTTTGCAATTTTTAGATATTTATTTTATTAAGTTTTATATATTTTAAAGACTTCTAATATTTATTACGAGGCCATTTGGGAGTAATATGAGGTAAATTATTTTTATTTATATTCTAGAAGGTTAGATACATTTTCTATAATTTTCTACAATTTTTTAGGAATTTTTAGGATTTTATTTGAGTTTATTTGGCCTTAGAATGATTTTTAAATCATTTTCTGTAATTAATTATTATCCAGTCATACCCAGTCAGCGCTGGCCGGGCCCACCCGTCAGCCATTGCAGTGCCCAGTCAGCAGGTACTGACTGTAACCGCCCTATATATATATATATATATTTTTTCGCTGAACAGTAAACCCTAATTTAATTCTCGCCGATTTTGAGGAAACTTGTTCCAAGGAGACCCCCGACTTCCCGAGGCGATTGCGGACAACCGATCTCCTTTTTGCGTACCTTTTTTGTTGGATTTGTATTGAGGTATACTTTTTGAATATCTAATTTATTTTTATTATCTCTGAACCTTAATTTCTGTAAAATTCGTAGAGTGTCGGTTGTCTGAAACTTGACACG
Source organism: Iris pallida (assembly GCA_029216955.1). NCBI lineage: Eukaryota > Viridiplantae > Streptophyta > Magnoliopsida > Asparagales > Iridaceae > Iris > Iris pallida. Next base: position 6,342,202 of record JANAVB010024994.1, read on the forward strand.
TTTCGATATTTTTGACATTCCGGGAGAACCAAAAATCGAAATCACGAACCGTTAGACGTTTCGGAAAGCTAACATAGAGCTCTATGATATATATATTTTTCCCAGAAATTAATTTGTTCATCTAGTATTTTAGTTATTCTATTGAACTCAGAATTGATCGGTGAATCACCATTTTGGTCACGATTAGCCATAATGGCGATATCTTTTGACCAAGTTGTGAATTTGCGGCACGGTTGATTCCAGTACACTCGTGGCGCTGAAATCTACCAAGGTGCACTTTCAAATCCTTGAGTTCACGATGTTTGACTCGATAGTCAATGGCACATCTCGATTTGCATGCCATGGTTTCCAAAATTAGAAACATGACTTTTTATGGCCAAACTTGCATGTTTAGATTATATTCAGATTATTATTAGGTTAAATTAGGTTTTTAAGTAATTTATTTCAGAATTAACTATTATTATATTAGTATCCCATTAGTTACTTATTCCATGAATTTAGAACTAGAACCTTAGAATTGACTTATGGTTTTCGTACATGGTTCGTGGTACGATATATGTTATAGGTTGACATCTTCTATATCGACAATCCCCTCATCCGCGACTTATGACTACAGTTTGTGCAAGGATTCAGGCAAGTGCACTTTCTGATTGCTTTCGATTCATAGTAGTTTTCCATTTCATGTTTATACATATGCTCTCTTGCTTGATGACACGTTGTCACACGGATTAGTATCATAGATTTATTTATACTTCGTGACTGTCTTTTACATGATTACCATGCTTGCGACTAGATTCTATGAGTACTAGCTGGACAGAAAAATATCTTAGTAGACATGTGGACTACCTAGAAACATCCCCAAAATATCTATTCGTGTCAGATAGCAGTCGCACAATTCACGTACGGGGTACCGGATTTACCCTTTAGCCGTTCACATGTCGAACAAGATATTTCAAAACACATAGATAGTTGTCTTTTACTTATTTTTATTGTTTTCTTCACCACTTGCTATGACATCCTAGTTACATGTTTCTCCAGTTGATACATCTTGTTGTGGAGTTACCTACTTGCTTTTTAGATATGCCATGACATCAGTTACTTTCTAGTTTCATCTCACATATGATATTTTTATGTCTTGTGAATTCTATTGTGTTTTCGTATTGCCGTCGGTTTGTGTGCTTGTTCCATTCCTGACTGAAAATCAATATTTTTCAGGTTAGCTGTGGCTTCACTTAGCATTGGGAGATACGGGTGTACTAGCAGGTAGAAACCTAGAAATTAGATAGATGTGGTATCATTTACATTAATTGTAAGAACCTTGTACTTTCTTTAAATATGAATGTTGTAAATATTATAACCAATTTAGAAATGTGAATGAGCAATAAAGTTTATTTTGAGCATTTATTTATTGCGGGCTTGACAGCGTTCTACCGCCGACTATGCGGCGTAGGCTGGCTTGGACACGCACTCGTATCCCAAAAAGCGGGTACGGGTCGTGATAAGTTTTTGTGGTGGCACATGCAGGTCAGATTTCGCAAATGATTGCGAACTTGTGGTAGTACTTAAGTTAGTTGTACTACTGCAAGTCTGCGACTAGAAAGTGCTCATTCACAATTAGGATTGATTTGATTTTAGGAGAATACCAGGACTAGGAGTCCCTTATTTAATTCTATTGTTAGGTAAATAAGGTTGCTATATAGGCCATGTAATTCTATTGTATTTTAATACGAGGGTATGATCCAAGGTGGATAGAATATACGTTTGGTAAGTTAGGCCTTCGTAGAATTCAATTCCTAATTTTGATCATTTTTGTACCATTTTATCTTCTACCTTCTCTAAATCTCGTTTTATTTTCAAAACTATTTTGCGATCGTTTTGTTTTCAAAACTGGCACTTTTATTCAAGGACTTACATTTTCTTATCATGATCGACTTGTTTGAATTTATAGAAGCTCCTTAAAATTCTTATGGATATAGTTGAAATAATTTTTGATGACTTATAATGGTAAGGCAGATGCGCACTGTCCCCATTTATTTGAATTATGGAGACTGCGGGTTCACTGCAGTCAGAAGCGTACTGGCGTGGCATGATCCCTAAGTTGAAATAATTTCAAGTATGCGTAGGTTGTCAAATATTACTAAAACTATATCCTAGTTGTATTATTAATCTTTTGATTTATATGTCAACATTGGTTAGAGTTGGTAGAGTGTTCGATAACATATTATACTTGAGTCATGAAACCAAGGGTTCACGGTAGCCAGATGTACACTGGCGAGACATGGATTCTCGGTTAAATGACTTCGAATATACTTATGATTTTCGAATATCCTAGAGGCTATATCTTTTATTGGCATACGACTATTAGTTTTTCTAAATTGATTTGATGTCTTACTTCTTGTTACCACCTTCTCAACAATTGGTAGTTCTCTCTTTCTATCATATTTCGATTCTATCCTTAACCAAGCCTAGATTTTGACTAACCCTTTCGACTATAATTTATGGATAATATTTTTAGTCGTGCCTAGTCGTATCCTTTGAAATTTTGAGGACCAAATTTTTCTAAGGTGGGTAGATTTGTAAGCCCACTTCCCGATTTTTTTATTTTATTTTGATTATGATTAACTTTTATGGTCATTAGGATTTGTACCTAAGCTCATAAGAGATCTATGATCATATTATGGTCATTTGTCCCTTATATGATTTATATAAGCATTGTTTAATTATTTTATAGCTTATTATAATTTTTAGAGATTTTTAGATATATATTTATTAAGGTTTAATATTTTTAATGACTTTCAAGATTTTACAATAGATTTATTTGAGACTATTTTGAGACCCAGTAATTTATGTAGGCTCTAATAGGTTATAAATATTTTCTATAATTTTATAGATTTTTTTTACAATTTTTAGATATTTATTTTATTAAGTTTTATATATTTTAAAGACTTCTAATATTTATCATGAGGCCATTTGGGACTAATATGAGGTAAATTATTTTTATTTATATTCTAGAAGGTTAGATACATTTTTTTATAATTTTCTACAATTTTTTAGGAATTTTTAGGATTTTATTTGAGTTTATTTGGCGTTAGAATGATTTTTAAATCATTTTCTGTAATTAATTATCCAGTCATACCCAGTCAGCGCTGGCCGGGCCCACCCGTTAGCCATTGCAGTGCCCAGTCAGAGTGCTTATTGTACCCGCCCTATATATATATTTTTCACTGAACAGTAAACCCTAATTTAATTCTGGCCGATTTTGAGAAAACTTGTTCCAAGGAGACCCCCGACTTCCCGAGGCGATTGCGGACAACTCCGACCTTCTTTTTGCGAGCCTTTTTTTGTTTGATTCATATTAAGGTATAATTTTCAAATATCTAATTTATTTTTATTATCTCTGAACCTTAATTTCTGTCAAATTCGTAGAGTGTCGGTTGTCTGAAACTTGACACGTTTCGGTGTTTTCGAGATTCCGGGAGGACCGAAAATCGAAATCATGAACTGTTTGAAGTTTCAAAAAGCTAACACATAGCTCTAGGACATTTTTTTTACATAAATTAATTCGTTTATCTAGTATTTTAGTTATTCTGTTGAACTCAGAATTGATCAGTGAATCACCGTTTTGGTCACGATTAGCCATAATGGCGATATCTTTTGACCAAAACATGAATTTATGGCACGGTTGATTCCAGCGAACTCATGGCGCTGAAATCTACCAAAGGTGCACTTTTAAAACCTTGAGTTCACGACGTTTGACTAGATAATCAATGGTACGTCTCGATTTGCATGCCATGGTTTCCAAATTGGAAACATGACTTTTATGGCCAAACTTGCATGTTTAGATTATATTCAGATTATTATTAGGTTAAATTAGGTTTTTAAGTAATTTATTTCAGAATTAACTATTATTTGATTAGTAACCCATTAGCCACTTATTCCATGAATTTAGAACTAGAAACTTAGAATTGACTTGTGGTTTTCGTGCATGGTTCGTGGTACGATATATGTTATAGGTTGACAGCTCTAGATCGACAACCCCCTCATCCTTGACTTGTGACTATGTTTTGTGCAAGGATTCAGGCAAGTGCACTTTCTGATTGCTTTCGATTCATAGTAGTTTTCCATTTCATGTTTATACATATGCTCTCTTGCTTGATGACACGTTATCACACGGATTAGTATCATAGATTTATTTATGCTTCATGACTGTCTTTTACATGATTACAATGCTTGCGACTGGATTCCATGAGTACTAGCTGGACGAAAAAATATCTTAGTAGACATGTGGACTACCCAGAAACATCCCCAAAATGTCTATTCTTGTCAGATAGCAGTCGCACAATTCACGTACGGGGTGCCGGATTTACCCCTTAGCCGCTCACATATCGAACAAGATATTTCAAAACACATAGATAGTTGTCTTTTACTTATTTTTCTTGTTTTCTTCACCACTTGACATGACATCCTAGTTACATGTTTCTCCAGTTGATACATATTGTTGCGGAGTTACCTACTTGCTTTCTAGACATGCTATGACATCAGTTACTTTCTAATTTCATCTCACATATGATATTTTCATATCTTGTGAATTCTATTGTGTTTTCGCATTGTCGTCGGTTTGTGTGCTTGTTCCATTCCTGACTGAAAACCAACATTTTTAAGGTTAGCTGTAGCTTCACTTAGCATTGGAAGAGCAGGCAGAAACCTAAAAATTAGATAGATGTGGTATCATTTATATTAATTGTAAGAACCTTGTACTTTATTTAAATATAAATGTTGTAAATGTTGTAAATGTTGTAAATGTTGTAATCAATTTATAAATGTGAATGAGCAATAAAGTTTATTTTGAGCATTTATTTATTGTGGGCTTGACAGCGTTCTACCGCCGACTCTGCGGCGTAGGCTGGCTTGGACACGCAGTCGTATCCCGAAAAGCGGGTGCGGGTCGTGACACTATTTTAGGTGCAATAGGATTCTTATTTGAGGTCTTCCTATTTAAGAAATCATATTATGACCTAAAATAGGATTTTCTCATCCTATATATATGGGGTGAGGGTGGAGGCACAAAGCACAGCACAAAGTGGAGATTCGGGGTGCTCGTCCACAAAAAATCTAAGAGAAGTCTGTAATTTGCTCTTAGGACTTCGTCATCCAAGACAGAAGGAAGAAGAAGATCTAATCAAGAAGTCGTCAACTTTGGTTAGGAAGATTGCTACAGGTTGGTGAGTGATCTCAATTGTAATCTTTTGTTTTTCTTCTTGAGAGTGGTGAGGGGGTTGAACCTATTAGGGCAAAGGGTTCAACGCAAGTTCTGTAAATCTTGTAATTTTATCTGAGTTATTAAAGTTTGGATTTGTCCAAGTGATGTACGTCACCTCCATATGCTTGTCTTCATCTTGTGCTTGGTGTCCGTTAGACGGAGGTTAGTTTTGATCGGGTGGGTTGGCAAACGCTTCCGCACGTGCCCAATAATTGGTATCAGAGCTTTGGAGCTTCTGGCAACCATTTCTACGGAGCAGATGATCGTATGATCACCCTCACAGGAAGGAACTGGACAATTTGGAATCCAAGGATGGAGGATCTACTCTGGTGCAACGATTTGCATGGTCCGTTGAAAGGCAACAATTTGGACAAAGCTACTGAAGACTGGAAACGACTGGATCGAAAGGCCGTTGGATTCATCCGCCAATGGTTGGACGACTCGATGTTTCACCACGTATCCATGGAGAGTTCGGCAAAAGTATTGTGTGAGAAGCTATATTCGTTGTACAAAAGGAAGATGGCTGGCAACAAGACGTTTCTTATTCGCCAACTCGTCAACTCGAAGTACACGGAGGGTGCCTCGGTGGTGCAACATCTAAACGAGGTTTAGGGTATCATCAATCAGTTGTCTGCGATGAATATGATGATCGATGATGAGCTTCAGGTCCTACTTCTCTTGAGTTCTCTGCCGAAATGCTGGAAGACGTTGGTGGTATCGGTGCCTGATGGAGTTATCACGATGGAGGTAGTCAATAGTAGCTTGTTGAATGAGGAGGTCTGACGCAAGCAAGTGGAATCGTTGCAGGAGTCCTCTTTGGTGGCTTCCTACAAGAAGGGAAGACCTAAGTCACATACGAGGATATGAGGAAGTTCTCGGGATCTTGCGATTGTGGACCGCAAGGAGTGATGCTATCACTGTGGCGAAAGGGGTCATATCAAGAGGAACTGCATGAAGCTCAAAGCTGAGAAGGCCAAAGGCAAGGATGATCAGGAGGATCTCATAGCATTTGGAGATATCATCATTGCAGCGACCGAGCAGAGGAACCTTGTGATATGTGTCATGATGGCGACTGGGTCATGGGCACGGGGGGTAGGAGGATCTTTACGTCATACCGCAGCGACAGGTTTGGACGTGTGAAGATGGGAACAAGGGGACGACTGCAGTTATAGGCATCGGTGATATGCACTTGACGACGGATCTTGGTGAGAAGCTTGTCCTTAGGGGTATGCGACAAGTACCGAGTTTGTGCTACAACTTGATTTCGGAAGGGAGGCAGGCAGATGATGGATGTCACAGTCTATTTGGAGACAAATATTGGATGCTAGCGGAGGATTCCCAACAGCTGGCTCGAGGATATTTGTGTTGTGGCATATACAGGCACAAGCCGCTGAACTGTACAAGCATACCACAGACACCGGATGTTTAATGTCCCTGCATGGAGCATTAGGCGAGTCTTTGACTCGAAGAGTTACGTTGTCCTGATGAAGTATCAATGCGAATCAGCGCAAGAGTTATGTTGGCCCAAAAGGAAATTTTGAGTCGATTCGAATCTACAAATCGAAACGATACAAGGCATAAGTCTGATTCAAAGAAATGTTGACTTTAGTTGATTTCGTGTGTATGTTACGCTTTTATGCTGAATTATAAGAGGTCGGCATTTTGCCTTATTCGCAACGGTGTCCGCAAAACCAAAATATCGCCTTACAACGAACTGAGGCATAGGCATGGTAGGCTGAATCAGTCGAGTAGCTCAATGGAATGGCTAAGTCATAAGAGTTGGCCGTTCAACGAAGTTATGAAATCGAGCCGCATCGGCTCGACGAAACGACAAGACGTATCGGCTTAAGGTGGGCGGGTTCTTGACCCTTCTCCCCTACTCCTTCATGCCTAATAAAATGTACCCTATTATGCTAATGTTCCTATCGAGATAGTAAAGCATGGCTCGAATCGAGTAAAGGTCTTAGTGTGTGTCGAACATTAAGATAGAACATTGAACAATCAATAATTGAGGCAACGTGCACCAAGTGCACGGATCGCGGTAGGACATTGATGGTAGAACATTGAAAGGCAAAATTGAGATGTGCATCAAGTGCACGACTCAGAGAACATCGAACAATAGGCCTAGAATATTAAATATATGGCATTGAACGTGCATCCGTGCACGGAGACTACGAAAATGAGTTAGTAAGCGAATTGGACAAGTTGTGGTACAACGCCAAGGAACTGTCGGGACATTGATGGGTATACTTTGTGCATCGAAGTATGCAGTTGTCGCACAATTGTTGCGGAACTGTTATTATACGAACAACTTGAGAACCGTCGGTTGAGTAGATGTGCGTATTGAGGTATCGTGCATCAATATGAATGTATTGGGGCATTGTGCCAAATGGAAATAAAGATAGATAAACATGTTTGGTTATATGAAACTCAAGCGCGTATTACATGGTCAATTGATTCGGATGCCCCGTGTACGGGTACGACTTCCCTCGAAAAATTACGATCAAGACATCAGAACCGTGCGGCCTAGGAGGGAATTATGTTTAGTATTCGTGGTGTACTTTATTAGGACGGATTGCAATCGGCCAGTGTTGTGATAAGCTATGATATCAGTAAGTTTGGGATCCTTCGGATACTGGACTAGCAATCCGTACTGGAGCTATCGCCTGCTTACACACTAAGATACCAGTCCATTACGGTATGGAACACCGTGACCTTTCATATAGTTAGGGCCCGTAAAGTTGAGATGGGTGCAGGCGCAAGTCCTACCACCCTTATGATTATGCTAAGTTTGTTGGTTGATTAGGTGAATTGTTATCGATTGTAGGCTTGGTGGATGGAGATGAAAACATGCACGATCACTATGCTTATATTCAGTATATGTCTAACCGTATCTGTTGTAGGAACACGATACTGGGCACATATATCATTCAGTTGCTATCGATAACATGCTTTATTGCTTTAAACTTTGCCATAAAACTGATCCTAGGGATAAATAGAAAGATCACTAAATAATCCGCATGCTTCACTAATTTACTTAATGTTGGTTTAGACGAGTGGGTCTTGATCGGTACAGCGAGGATGAAAGTACTGATCCTCCATCGATTTGCTTGCAAGTTCAGGATATGTTCGGCTCGTGGTGGGGCTTGGCTTGGATGCGCCGAGGCATGGAGTCCTTAGCATTTTGAGACGAGCTACCGCATTGGCGTTCGGACTTGCAACATGGAGATGTTCGGCCGAAGACTACTTGTTGGCTATAAAGAGGCATAATGTATGAAACAATATAATCTTTTGGGAGCTAGAGAGATCATGAGTGTTGTAAGCCAATTAGCTTTGTTTATGAGTTGAGCTATTCAGTGCCTTTGTAATCAAAGTTTATTATCAATAAAAGATATTCTTATTGTATACTATGTTTTTTTTGCTGCGAATGCTGTCAATTTGAGATAAACTTATGTGAATCTGTCATCTTGCCTTGCACGAGTGCAACTCCAGGCTTGTGCGGCATCACGCCCTAGCGAAGACGATTAATTCGGGTAAAATCTAGCGAGGACGAGCGATTTCCCGGGTCGGGACGTGACAAGTTGGTATCAGAGCGGTTCCATCCTTCGAACCGTGAACAAATCTCTTTGACCCTTGGGTTGCTTTCGCTATCGAAATTAGTTGACTCTAAGTTGCTTCCAAATCGCATGACTCATGAATATGCTCGATGCTACATTGGATTTTCCATACAATAAGTATGTATTATGTTGTATACGTCTGCTACAAGTATGTCGTGACTATCACGCTATCTCCGAGAGCCATCGGATAATGTTGGTTGTACGAAGTGCAACGAGTTACAAAATATTGGTTGCCCAAAGTACAACGAGTTACGAGTCATTGGTTGCATGAAATGCAACGAATAAGGGGTGAAATTGTCATTATTACGCATTGTTGTTTGCATAAAATACAATGAGTTACGCATTGTTGGTTGCACGGAGTGCAGCAAATCGTGAGTTGTTCGTTTCATCGGTGCAACGAGTCGATATATGGGATGATGCATGTTATGTGGCTATGTGAATGCATAGCAAATGTGTTGAACGAAATTGTCACGACCCGTACCCGCTTTTCGGATATGAGACGTGTCCAAGCCAGCCTACGCCGCAGAGTCGACGGTAGAACGCTGTAAAGCCCGCAAGAAATAAATGCTCAAAATCACAAAATATAATATTTGCTGCTCATTCACATTTCTAAATTTATTACAACATTTACAAGATTTATATTTAAGGAAAATACACAGTTCTCACAATTAATGAAAATGAAAACTAGTTCTACTATCTAGGTCAGCCTCAGCATACCCATGTCTTCCCAGTGCTAAGAGTGATCGCGGCTAAACCTGAAAAATGTTGGTTTCCAGTCAGGAATGGAACAAGTACACAAACCGACGGTAATGCGAAAACACAATAGAATTAACAAGACATGAAAATAACATATGAGAGATAAAACTAGAAAAAAACTGATGACATGGCACGGAGGAGATGAAAAAGAAAAATAAAAGACATCTACCTAGGTGGTGTGAAATATCCGTTTCGACATATGAACGGCTAGGGGATAAATCCGGCACCCTGCACGTGTCGTGTGCAGCTGCTATTATTCAAGAATAGACTCATGGGATAGTTCTGGATAGTCCACATGTCTACTAAGATATTTCTCCTCATGACTACTCCGTGTGACGAGCGTGTTAACAAGCAGAAAGATATATGTATAGACATGAAATGAAAAGACTACTACGAATCGGAAAGCAATCAGAAAGTGCACTTGCCTGAGGTCCTTAGCTGGTGAAACCAATAATAATATACCACTCAATGAGCCACAATCAGTCAACACATGCAGAAGTCTCCAATACTGAAATAAATAGTACCAACATTCTCAGAATAGTCAAATTAGCTAGGATTGCCTGTCCTTAAGTCCAATTCTGGATACAGGGGCAAAACGGTAATTTCGGGCAAAAATGATGTCCGTCATTGGTCCCGCTTTGCACCGAAAAGCGTGCCAGAGTCAATGGTCTCTAAAGTCGTCAAACTACAAGTCAATAGATCTGGTTTTCCGATACGAACCCAACCGTATGTCCAGAGTTGGATTCTGGCGGGCCGTGCACAAAATCGCCCGTTGAGTCGGACCGTGGGGCCCGCAAAACGGTGTTCCGATTCAACTGTCTCAGAATCGGACCAAAATTGGCATACGGGACCAGAAAAATGACATAGTCCTGTCGGCATAAGTTTCATCTCGATCTGACGAGCGTGCACAAAGTAATTGAGAAGTTTGCACAGAGGCCGATACGGAGAATTTTGACAGATACGTATCAAATTCATCGCGCATACGCGACCAATTTGAATTCCGCCAAAGCCCACACGACCACGAAGCCGTTACGCACCTTTTGATGCTTTCGGTTCACGACCACGTCGCCCGGAATGGCGGGACGCACGTCGTATCGAAGAATTTTATTAATTTTTAAAACAGGTTTTTGTCGAAGTTCGGGATCCGATTTCTCGACGCGTAGTCGATGAAATCGACTTCTACGAATTCTGTCATGGAGCCCTACATGTAGTCTCTAACTGTGTTCAAGTAGAATTTCTACTCTGGCACTAGATCGATCGGAATCGATCTTCAAACTTGGATGATTGGACTGCTATTGGTCCTGTTTCGGGACAGAATTTTACCGAACTTTGGTTTGATTTTCCATCTAATATAGGCGACTTCGATTCTAATTAATTGACAGGGATTAGAGCTGGTTAGGTTGTAATCGTACCTGCACAAACGGAATAAAATTTCGTCGACCGAGGAGGAAGAATCGCGACCTCGAAGATCGACGTTTGAGTCGGCTGCTGCCGTTCCCCTGTCCACGCGCGCGCTCCTTCGGCGGCCTCGGCTGTGCGCGGCGGTTGCCAGGGTGGCGGGTAGCCACGCAGGCGCCCCTGGTGAATGTGTGTGTGGGTGGCGAGGCCTTAGGTTTAGGGTTTGATGATCTTCTCCCTCTCGCTTTCGTTATATATATAAGCTTATATATGCTGTTGGGTTTTCGCGTGGGGGATTAGGAGCTCGGGTCTGGAAACTTTGAAGGGGTGCCCGCTCGGGCTGGCAGGCCGAGCTGGAATTTTATTACTTTTGTTTTTCTTTTCTTTTTTTTTTTCTTTTTCTTTTTCTATTTCTTTTTCTATTTTCTATTTCTATTAGCAATTATATATATATATATATATATATATATATATATATATATATATATATATATATATATATATATATATATATATATGCGTGTATGCGTATGTATATATAAATATATGTGCGAATATGTGTATTTGTATGTATACATAAATATAGTATATAAATATGTATTTGTGTGTAAATATACATGCATAAGTATATGTATATACTTATGTGCGCATACACATACGCATACATAAATAAGTATATATATGTATGCGTATGTATATACTTATTTATGTATATACATAAATAAGTATATACATACGCATACACGCATATATATATATATATATATATATATATATATATATATATATATAATATATATATATATATACATATATATATATATATATATATATATATTTTATATATATATATATATATATATATATATATATATATATATATATATATATATATATATATATATATATATATATATATAAACTATATAGCTATCTATACATATATACGGATATTTATATATGTACATATACATATATTCTATATATATTCACATACACATATGATCAATAATAATAAAATAGTATTATTTGATCATAACCTCAATAATATTGATAATGAAATAATCATAGTAATACTAGTAATAACAAAATAAGATGAACCGTTAATGGGCATAGACTTGGATGAACCTCCTATACTCCTGCTCCAATTGGTCGACACAAGTCAATACAAGTATCCCAGAGGTGCCACCTCAATAGTACTAATACTTTATATTATACTCACCACAACTTTATATTATACTTTATATTATCCTACAATAAATATAAAATAATGCATATGCTTAAAATACGTTTACATGGACATCTTGAATGCCCCACATCACTGCATAGGCTTGTGCTTAGTTTGGGTTCTGTCCGGGCTGGTTTGGTACAACCCGGTCTTCTATACGTCAATAAATAAATTAATATATAATTTAAAACAACTATAGAGGTTAAGTCTCAACTTGGCCTAATTTTTCTAGTTAGGACATCACTATGGTTCGGCCTTCCCTGGCAGGGCTAATACACTAGTCCAGGCACGCCACTGCACTATCCGTGCCATGATTCTTGGTCATCTTGTACTCCAATCTCAACCATGGCTAAAGTCGCCTACCGTAATAGTTAACTAATTAATTATTTATAATAATCTAAAATCACTATTAAAATAAAATTAAAAAAATATTTTATAATTTTCGGGAAGAGAAGTTACAAATCTACCCACCTTAAAAATAATTTCGTCCTCGAAATTCTAATTCGTGACTATTCTTAAAATTCCAAAAGAAAATCTACCTTAATCTTAATCTCCTCAATTTAATCACTCAAAATATTTTATGACCTTTTTCTAGCCATTACATAACTCTGAATACTTGAGAACTTCTACCCACCTTTGGTCACACTACTCCATCAACTAAAAATCTTAAAATCTTCTAACTGGTTGCTAACAATCCTACCAACAATTATCTAGACATATGGTATCTAAACTCCTCTCGTATCTATCAATCAACCCAAAATTTAACAAGCAATAATTTATACAAGTAGCTAAAAATTATTAATAAATTCTAATAAGCATGACTATTCGTCGCTCTGAAATAAGAGGGATGTGAAGATAAAGAAAAATAATCGAAAGTAAATATGAAGTTTCAAGAGCGGTGGAGTGTACCCAACGATACAGATGGAAAGAGGGTTTATGAATCATTGACTTATTTGCTAGATTGGGCTACTCTCGTCTAGTCATTTGCCAAATCGAATAACCCTTCGTTTCTTAGAGGGGCTTGCAATCCGTGCAATACAGAAACTCCGTTCTCGAATTTCTACTCTAATCAAGATTTCCAAAATAGAACAGAATTTGAGAGATCAAGATGGGGATCTTTTTTGTGGTTATTTAAACACACGAGCAAGGGATAAATGTGCACTACAAGGTTGTCTCGCGACTTCTAGGTAAGGGTTACGAATGTCTTCACAGTCTAAGAGGTGGAGTCTACGTAATCGGTTTAGGGACCTATTTTAATAGTTCGATTTTATAGTCCAGATATGGTGGTGTGCATGGATGGGTTTCACTGGGTCTTAATGGGTTCCTATATGGACATCACTCGTCGGTTGGGTGAACTTTGGATTTCAATCTACATCGGCTGGACAAGACAACAATGATAAAACTATTTTTACTAGGTTAGGATAACCTAGAATAGGATTCCTCCCAAGTGATTGAACTAGTTGCCAGTCAGCTTGGTTTGTTAGGTTCATAAGCCCCAAAATGCGCCTTCATTGACTTTTGTATTTAAGTAGCACGAGAGGGGCACAATTGAGTGGCACACTGGTGACATGTGCGTAGTGGGCTTCGAGTCGATCACAACCATATATTGGTCGAAAGATTCGAATCGAAGTTGAGTCTCTAATTGTAGTCGGAAAGTTTACCGATACTATGGTAAGGGTTATAGCTAGTCCTTTTTAACTTGAAAGTCGTAGTACAAAATAGAGTACAAGGGGACGGGTTTGAGTGGGACATGATATACATAGATGAAGGTGGACTCGTCTAGATCTTGCATATAAAATTTGTTGGAAGGCAATAGCTGGTCTCGTGCTCCGAATTTTAATGACACGGTCGGGGACACAAAATAACCTAAATGGAAAGTGGGAGTCCATGGGGCACTAATTATCACCCTAGTTGGAAAATCATTCTAGTCAATCGGTAATCTTCGTATACCCCAAAATTTTAGAAAGCTTACAGTCTACCCATCTTAGAAGCTAGGACATAGTTTTACGAATAATGAGGTTAGAGGGTTCCCAATAGTAGCTTGAAGGTCGAGAGGAGAACGAGTATAACTCAAGGCAAGGTCCCTGTCACAAGGTTGGTCGATGGTAGTTACACTTGCGTATATTACTATCATAGTCATGGGGATACTATGTATCTATCTACCAATTACGAGCTTTCGTCTTTCCAAATCAGTGAAAGGCAAAACAATAGAGTTCAAGGGAGATGTCACTGAACACAATTACGTGATTCAAAGGCGAATGTATAATTCAAGAGGAATTGTCGAAGCAGTCGTGGATGAGATCCTGGAGACATCTACGTCTCAATCCACGTAGGTTAATTAGATGAAGAGCGAACCAAATGCATCATGATTGATCAGACCGTAATACAATAATTCTGATTAGATAATATGTTAGCAGGCGTCCCCAATAAACATATGTCTTGAATCAAGCTCGATAAAAGAGTAAGCTTGCAAAAACTAGGCTGTAATAGCAGCATTGGTCAAGAGAGTCAAATTATAAATATGCGAGATTTTTGAAAGGAGGCACAAGTAGTTCGAGTTCTAAGAGAATCAAAACCTTACCGGGTGTTCCTGCTTATATAGGCACCCTACTATCTTCTTATCTTTAAGGCCTTGGTCGACTAATAGGTTATGGTCTTCTGAATTCTATATTCTAGGTAACTTATTAGTGTCAGTCAATTACCTCATCAATAGATCACAATGACCACATAATGCGGGGCTGGAAGACATGCCACAGAACTTTCACTAGTATTGGCTTTAGGTCTTATGGTACACACAGGGCATTTCTATTCTTTATAGTATCCTAAACTGGTAATCACGTCTGAAGTCATTTCACCGAAAATTATGCCTTGCATGTATACTCTGGCTGTGACAACCCTTGGTTCCGTGATTCAGGTGTGATAAGCTATCAGGTGCTCTACCTTATATTAACAGAAGGGTACATAAGATCTAAAGAGGTCAAGAGGACATAGCTTTAGCAATGTTTTATAGACTATGATTCTTCGAAATAATTTCAATTCTATGGGTTGTGTCTTGCCAGTGCGCTGCTGGCTGCAGTAAACCCACACTCTCCGCTCTCAGATAATTGGCGACAGTGCGCTGCTGTCTAGTCATCGCAGTCATTTAATTACTCTAACTATATTCCTAAGGACTTCAAGGAGCTGCTAGAGTTTCATCTAGTTGATTATGATAGAGCGTAATCATCTACCTATGAGTCTCAATCCTTAAAGTAAAAGGTTGACCAGGGAGAAAATAACTGAAGACAGGAAAAATAAGAACATCCTAACATTTATCTCATATATATTTCAAATGGTTGAGGAAAAAACTTTGAATCAATCTACCTCGAGATTCGTATATGAATAGCAGAATCAAAAATTATAAACCAGTTCCTTACAGCAAAATATGATTTAAAATAGGCAATTCTAACTCATGATGTGATGTTTATATCTAATACAGCAAAAGAAAATTAAACAGTTTATCAAAATTAACGCCTTAGTTCTATGCAAGTCTAACATACCAAGCGAATAGTATATCCACATTGAATCATATTGTCATAGCAAAAGCAATAGTGTATCTATCGAGATCTAGCAAGCTATCTAAATTCAACAATTCTGTATCTAAATTGCATGGCATATCAGAAAATCTTAACTACCCAATTAGTCAAATTAATAAGGGACCCTTATCCTAGTTATTCTCCTAAATCATTTTAATCCTAATCGTGAATGAGCATTTCCAGGGCGCAGGTTCGCAATGGTACGACTAACTTAAGTACCATCACGAGTTCGTAATCTTTTGCAAAAACTGACCTGCATGGGCCACCACAAAACCTTGTCATGACCCGCACCCGCTTTTCGGATACGAGACGTGTCCAAGCCAGCCTACACCGTAGAGTCGGCGGTAGAACGCTGTAAAGCCCGCAAGAAATAAATGCTCAAAATCACAAAATATAATATTTGTTGCTCATTCACATTTCTAAATTTATTACAACATTTACAAGATTTATATTTAAGGAAAATACACAGTTCTCACAATTAATAAAAATGAAAACTAGTTCTACTATCTAGGTCGGCCTCAGCATACCCATGTCTTCCCAGTGCTAAGAGTGATCGCAGCTAAACCTAAAAAATGTTGGTTTCCAGTCAGGAATGGAACAAGTACACAAACCGACGGCAATGCAAAAACACAATAGAATTAACAAGACATGAAAATAACATATGAGAGATAAAACTAGAAGAAAACTGATGACATGGCACGGTGGAGATGAAAAGAAAAAATAAAAGACATCTACCTAGGTGGTGTGAAATATCCGTTTCGACATGTGAACGGCTAGGGGGTAAATCCGGCACCATGCACGTGTCGTGTGCAGCTGCCATTATTCAAAAATAGACTCATGGAATAGTTCTGGGTAGTCCACATGTCTACTAAGATATTTCCCCTCCCGACTACTCTGTGTGATGAGCGTGTCAACAAGCAGTAAGATATATGTATAGACATGAAATGAAAAGGCTACTATGAATCGGAAAGCAATCAGAAAGTGCACTTGCCAGAGGTCCTTAGCTGGTGAAACCAATAATAATATACTACTCAATGAGCCACAATCAGTCAACACATGCAGCAGTCTCCAGATGCTGAAATAAATAGTACCAACGTTCTCAGAATAGTCAAATTAGCTAAGATTGTATGTCCTTAAGTCCAATTCTGGACACAGGGGTAAAACGATAATTTCGGGCAAAAACGATGTCCGTCGTTGGACCCGCTTTGCACCGAAAAGCGTGCCAGAGTCAATGGTCTCTAAAGTCGTCAAACTATAAGTCAACAGATCTGATTTTCTGATACGAACCCAACCGTATGTCCAGAGTTGGATTCCGACGGGACGTGCACAAAATCGCCCGTTGAGTCGGACTGTGGGGCCCGCAAAACGGTGTTCCGATTCAACTGTCTCAGAATCGGACCAAACTTGGCATACAGGACCAAAAAAATGACACGGTCCTGTCGGCGCAAGTTTCGTCTCGATCTGACGAGCGTGCACAAAGTAATTGAGAAGTTTGCACAGAGGCCGATACGGGGAATTTCGACGGATACGCATCAAATTCGTCACGCATACGCGACCAATTTAAATTCCGCCAAAGCCCACACGACCACGAAGCCGTTACGCACCTTTCGATGCTTTCGGTTCGCGACCACGTCGCCCGGAATGGCGGAACGCACGTCGTATCGAAGAATTTTATTGATTTTTAAAACAGGTTTTTGTCGAAGTTTGGGATCCGATTTCTCGGCGCGTAGTCGATGAAATCGACTTCTGCGAATTGGGTCATGGAGCCCTACATGTTGTCTCTAACTGTGTTCAAGTAGAATTTCTACTCTGGCACTAGATCGATCAAAATCGATCTTCAAACTTGGATGATTGGACTGCTATTGGTCCTGTTTCGAGACAGAATTTTACCGAACTTTGGTTCAATTTCCCATCTAATACAGGCGACATTGATTCGAATTAATTGATAGAGATTAGAGCTGGTTAGGTTGTAATCGTACCTGTACAAACGAAACAAAATTTCGTCGATCGAGGAGGAAGAACCGCGACCTCGAAGATCGACGTTTGAGTCGACTGCTGCCGTTCCCCTGTCCACGCGCGCGCTCCTCCGGCGGCCTCGGCCGCGCGTGGCGCTTGCCAGGGCGACGAGTGGCCGCGCAGGCGCCCCTGGTGAACGTGTGTGTGGGTGGCGAGGCCTTAGGTTTAGGGTTTGATGATCTTCTCCCTCTTGCTTTCGTTATATATATAAGCTTATATATGCTGTTGGGTTTTCGTATGGGGGATTAGGAGCTCGGGTCTGGGAACTTTGAAGGGGTGCCCGCTCGGGCTGGCAGGTCGAGCTGGGATTTTATTACTTTTGTTTTTCTTTTCTTTTCTATTTTTTTTCTTTTTCTTTTTCTATTTATTTTTCTATTTTCTATTTCTATTAGCAATTATATATATATATATATATATATATATATATATATATATATATATATATATATATATATATATATATATATATATATATATATATATATAGGCTCATGTACATATATACTTATGCATGTATATTTACACATAAATACATATTTATATACTATATTTATGTATACATACAAATACACATATTTGCACATATATTTATATATACATACGCATACACGCATATATATATATATATATATATATTTTTTTTTATATATACATACGCATACACGCATATATATATAAAACTATATAGCTATCTATACATATATACGGATATTTATATATGTACATATACATATATTCTATATATATTCACATACACATATGATCAATAATAATAAAATAGTATTATTTAATCATAACCTCAATAATATTGATAATGAAATAATCATAGTAATACTAGTAATAACAAAATAAGATGGACCGTTAATGGGCATAGACTTGGATGAACCTCCTATACTCCTGCTCCAATTGGTCGACACAAGTCAATGCAAGTATCCCAGAGGTGCCACCTCAATAGTACTAATACTTTATATTATACGCACCATAACTTATTTGTAGAAAACATTTGTATATCCTACAAGAAATATAAAATAATGCATATGCTTAAAATACGTTTACATGGACATCTTGGATGCCCCACATCACTGCATGGGCTTGTGCTTAGTTTGGGTTCTGTCCGGACTGGTTTGGTTCAACCCGGTCTTCTATACGTCAATAAATAAATTAATATATAATTTAAAACAACTATAGAGGTTAAGTCTCAACTTGGCCTAATTTTCCTAGTTAGGACATCACTATGGTTCGGCCTTCCCTGGCAGGGCTAATACACTAGTCCAGGCACGCCACTGCACTATCCGTGCCATGATTTTTGGTCATCTTGTACTCCAATCTCAACCATGGCTAAAGTCGCCTACCGTAATAGTTAACTAATTAATTATTTATAATAATCTAAAATCACCATTAAAATAAAATATAAAAAAAATTTAAAATTTTCGGGAAGGGAAGTTAAAGAAATTGAGTAATGTATTTTGAGTATCGGGAATGAGTTGTCACACGAGTTGCAATGAATGGGATTAAGAAATCGCGGAGCTATAAGCGAGTCGAGTTGGTCGCTAGTCGAACTTGAGTAAGGCAAACTTGTAAGTTGGCCGAGTTGAATCGAGTTTTGAGGTAGGCGAACGTATATGTTGGCCGAATATCGCATTGATCCTTGAGTTAGCGAAAGTTGCGTTGTGATCGGTATGATCACCAAGGCACGGTTACCTCTGAATGAATGTCAAAGTTAAACGAACGATAGTGCACGTTGGCCAAGTTGTTGTACCCAACTCGGGTAAGCGAACGCTAGATCCGGGATCGGAAAGGATCGTCACGGGATAGTTAATTTGAAAATAGATGCCGGACCTATGTAGAGTGTAATATCGAATAGTGACTCGATTTTGAGTGGTATATGCAATACCACTTGTGCGATCAGTGCTGCAAAGCATTGTATCGATAACGATAGGCTCAATTTCTGAGTGGTATATGCAATACCACTTAGCGATAGCTACGTCAAATTGTTTGGTGACTTGTAATAGATTGCGTCGAGACGATTGTGTCGGTTGCGATAAGTTTGTCCACGACGGACGGAATAGTGCCGAGACTCGAGTGGGAATGATTCGGTAGGAGGCGATGCAATTATGCTTTGATGAATTCAGTTAGAACTATCAGACGTGGACTCGCATCAATGGATGATGAGTTGAACGAGAACTCGTTTGGTGTAAGCCGAACGATAGGCAAGGAATAACGAGAGAATTTTGCGTTGAGAAAATAATTGACTCGATCAAAATTGAGTAGAGTTAATGCGAAGACTTATTCGAAATGAGTTGGTCAGATGCGAAGAATTTTGCAAACGAATTTGAGTTAGCACGAAGAGTCATTAGCACGATTTGGAAGTGCGAGTTGTGAATACGAGAATGGGTATAAGGAATTGGAAATCGTGTCCCTCGATGGTGATAGTTAACAAGATACGACTGGATGGATCTTGATGCATGTAAGACTTGATTCGTATTCGAGTTCGAATAATAACAGTGATTGCAATGAATTGGAGTTTATGAGAAAGGAGGATGTTCAGGTTATGCACATCGACGATGGTATTAAGGTGTATCAAAGATGATATGCAATAACTTGGGAATACTATGATCGAATGAACAAAATTTATGTTGAGCATTGTTGTTGGATGAATAAGATGCAAGTTAAGTTGATTGCAGTTCGGATGATAACGGTGGAAATGCTTCAAAGAATCTGAGATGGATCGATATATTACTTGGATGAAAACGAAAGTGTCTTGATTGTTTTGATGATAACCACAAGGTTGACGCTCTTGTCTTGTGCGAGCGCAACTCCAGCCTCGCACCTGCGTCACGTCAAATTAGTAATGATGCATTAGTTGCGCAGGTAGGATGAGATATGTGGATTGGAAGGATTATGTCGAATTTGATGAAGTCCTATAGGAATTGTTGGAAATTAATTTGGCTCCGAAATAGGATATAGCATGGTTCGTAGTAACCTCTTTGATGATCTTCAATTATCGAGCGTAGCTTCAGGGCAGCTGACCCTAGAAGGCTTGACCGCCAAATCAAAGTAAATGTCAGAGACCGTAGGATAACCCAACGAAGTCGAATAAGGAATTGTGTCAAGGATAAAATAATAATGTCGGGCATGTTGATGATAAGTCTAGGCGATCGAATATGTGTACTGAGACTTGACGGGACAACCTTGAGCTAGATTGATAGAGATAGACTTTGACGATTGATCGAATAAGTACTCGAGTGATTTGCTAGTCGATGATCAAATAGATGTTGATGAACATACTTAGCATATCGATGCGGATAGGCGATTACGAAAATTGCATTGTGTACGAAAGCGAGAATAGGGGCACGACCATAGGATCGTGTCGTAGATCGAATTCGGTAACAATTAGGCTATGTGTGTTGAAGGCACGATCGAGATTAGTGAAACGAATATGTCGGGATTGGATTGAGAAACTTGATTGGTGATTCATACTCGATCGAGAATTGGAGATGAACGTATCTTAAGTAGGGGTGGGCAAACGGTTCCAAGACCCGCGGTTCCGACCCGGCTCGAACCGTAAAATGTCCAAACAAACCGGTTCCTAAATTTTGGAATTTAAACGGAACGGGCCGGGGCGGGTCGTGTGACACTAACGGGGCGGGGCAGGTCCTATTTTCAAAATAAACGGGACCCTAGACTGACCTGTTTCTAGGGATATGTGTATTTTTTAATAAATTTTGGAATTTTCTGCTATTATAGTTTATAGATAATAGAACAAGTTATTGTTTAGTAAACAAATTATAGAAATTTGCGAAGACATAAGACTTGTTTTGTTGTTTAATAGAACATATGTTAATGTTTACTATTCTAGAATTTTTTAAAATACTTTGGACCCGGTTCGGACCCGTTTCGAACGGGTCGAGCCCGTTCCGGTTCTAATATTTTTTGGACCTGTCTCGTCCCGCCCCGCCAATTAACCGGTCTGGTCCGAGTAAATAAAATTTGGGCCCGGCCTGACCCGTGCCCACCCCTAATCTTAAGAGACCTTGGGTCGGAAAGATGGTTGCCTTTGAGCATCATAGACTTAAGTTGACCTCTTGTGTCGGGAGAGATTAAGCACGATGTCTGGATAAGTTACCTAGTAGGAGTAGTCCTAGACGCGATGCGTAGATAGTTTCGATAACGTGAATCATATCGAATTAGTTGCACGTGCAAAGCATATTGCGAATTGTAGGCAAAGAAAATTTGGACATATTGGACTTAGTCCATGTCATTGAGGTAAAATTTTATGAATGATTAGACAAAAGGCTTGAGTTGCACGAGAGATAGAGAATGGACGGACGAGTAGGCGCTGCAAAAAAGTTTTGCGATCGGATGCGCAACGACTTGATGCAACGCATACGTTAGATAGTCGATGAGAAACTTGTGTAATCAAAATTTTTGGTTTTGAATCATATGGTATGCAAAGATGTTTGGGGGATGATCACGTGTTATGGAATAAATGCATATAAGAATGATTTTGGGAATAGATGCTAAGATCTGACCAACTCGAGAGTACGAGATGGCCAGTAATTGAGGATAATAAGTTACCTGTTAGCTTTGTTCCAATATCCTACAACTGAGCTTGGCTGAAATGCATATATTGGTGGGACGCTTAAAATATGTGTATGATCCAAACTTAGTCTTATGATTCAAAAGATAGTGACACGAGATCGTGAAATGATCTAAAAAAATACTTGGATAGAGTGTTAGTTTCGGTTCGAGGACGAACCTTGTTTTGAGTGGTATATTATGTGATGTCCCGCTCCGTACGGTGCATTACGGTGAGTCGTTGAAGAGTTATATTGACCGATGAAGTATCGAAGTTATGTTGGCCCGAAACGAAGTTTTGAGTCGATTCGAATCTACAAATCAAAGCGATGCAAAGCATAAGTCCGATTCGAAGAAATGTTGACTTTAGTTGATTTCGTGTGCAGGTTACGCTTTTATGCTGAATTATAAGAGGTCGGAATTTTGCCTTATTCGCAACGGTATTCGCAAAACCAAAATATTGCCTCGCAACGAACTGAGACATGGGCACGGTAGGCCGAATTAGTCGAGTAGCTCAATGGAATGACTAAGTCAGAAGAGTTGGTCATACAACGAAGTTATGAAATCGAGCCTCATCGGCTCGGCAAAACGACAAGGCATATCGGCTTAAGGTGGGCGGGTTCTTGACCCTTCTCCCATACTCCTTCATGTCTAATAAAATGTACCCTATTATGCTAATGTTCCTATCGAGATAGCGAAGCATGGCTCGAATCGAGTAAAGGTCTTAGTGTGTGTGTTAGACATTAAGATAGAACATTAAACAATCAACAATTGAGGCAACGTGCACCAAGTACACGGAACACGCTAGGACATTGATGGTAGAACATTGAAAGGCAAACTTGAGATGTGCATCAAGTGCACGACCCAGAAAACATCGAATAATAGGCCTAGAACATTGAATATATGGCGTTGAACGTGCATCCATGCACGGAGACTACGAAAATAAGTTAGTAAGTGAATTGGACAAGTTGTGGTGCAACGCCACGGAACTGTCGGAATATTGATATACTTCGTGCATCGAAGTATATAGTTATGGCACAATTGTCGCGAAACTGCTATTATATGAATAATTTGAGAACCGTCGGTTGAGTAGATGTGTGTATTGGGATATCGTGCATCAATATGGATGTATTGGGGCATTGTGCCAAATAAAAATAGAGATAGGAAAACATGTTTGGTTGTATGAAACTCAGGCGCGTATTGCATGGTCAATGGACTCGGATGGCCCGTGTACGGGTGCGGCTTTCCTCGAACAGTTACGACCGGGGCACCGGAACCATTCGACCTAGAAGAGAATTATGTTTGGTATTCGTGGTGCACTTTATTAGGACGGGTTGCGACCAGCCAATGTGTGATAAGCTATGATATCAGTAAGTTTGGGATCCTTCGGATACTGGACTAGCAATCCGTACTGGAGCTATCGCCTGCTTATACGCTAAGATACCAGTCCATTACGGTACGGAACGCCGTAACCTTTCATATAGTTAGGGCCGATAAAGTTGAGATGGGTGCAGGCGCAAGTCCTACCACCCTTATGATTATGCTAAGTTTGTTGGTTGAGTAGGTGAATTACTATTGATTGTAGGCTTAGCGGATGGAGATGAAAACATGCACGTTCACTATGCTTATATTAAGTATATGTCTAACCATATCTGTTGCAGGAACACGATACTAGACACATATATGATTCAGTTGTTATCGATAACATGCTTTACTGCTTTAAACCTTGCCATGAAACCGATCCTAAGGATAAATAGAAAGATCACCAAATAATTTACATGCTTCACTAATTTACTTAGTGTTGGTTTATGCAAGTGGGTCTTGATCGGTACAGCGAGAACGAAAGTACTGATCCCCCACCAGTTTGCTTGCAGGTTCAGGATATGTTCGACTTGTGGCAGGGCTTGGCTTGGACGTACCGAGGCATGAAGTCCTTAGGGTTTCGAGACGAGCTACCACATTGGTATTCGGACTTGCAACATGGAGATGTTCGGCCGAAGAATACTTGTTGGCTATAAAGCGGCATAATGTATGGAACAATGTAATCCTTTGGGAGCTAGAGAGATCATGAGTGTTATAAGCCAATTGGCATTGTTTATGAGTTAAGTTATTCAGTGCCTTTGTAATCCAAGTTCATTATCAATAAAAGAGATTCTTTAAAGGATAGATTTGACCATCAAAATATGGTAATCCTTCCAATTGCTCAAAGTGAATGGTTGAACCTAAGATACCAAGGCTATAAAACTGTTAAAGAATATAATTCTGCTATGTTTAATATTGTTTCTCGCCTTAGGTTGTGCGGAAAAAAAGTAACAGAGGCTCAAATGATTGAGAAACCCTCTCCACTTTTCATGCAAGTAATGTGCTTTTGCAGGAACAATATCGTGAAAGACATTTTACAAAATACTCTGAACTGGTGACTTATCTCCTTATAGCAGAGGCAAATAGTAACATTCTCATGAAAAACCACAACTCTAAACCAACTGGGTCAATGGCAATTCCTGAAGCAAATGCCAATTTTGGGGTTACCAGAGGTCATGGTAGAGGACTGGAAGAGGATGTAAAAGAGGAAAAAGTTATAGGAGGTATGGTCATGGTTATCAGCCTTATAACAAAGGCAAAAATAGTGGTTCACAAAAGAATAAGTGGAACAAGTGAACAACACCCTCTAACAAAGGGAATTCAAATCTTCAATATAAACCAAATAAGAGTAGTAATGCTTGTCATAAATGTGGCAAAGATGGACATTGGTTTAAGCAATGTCGAACTAATCAACAAGATGTTGACAAATTCAAAGAATCGAAGAAAATGGAAGCAAATATGACAGAATATTGGGGCAATGATCAGCCACTTGACATCACTCAGTTGAATTGTTTCGATTTCTTTGAGGATCAAAATGGGAATCAGATTACCAATGAACAATTTGAGAAAATGCTGGAAAATCCACCTTCCATTGAATAAGCACTCGGTCAACTTATGTTTTATTCAAGTATTATGAACTTTTTATATTTGAAGTAATGTTTTTATTTTTTGTTACCATCATGGAATATCTAGGCCATGAGAGTTTGTTGAAGAATGTGTCATTACTTTGTTATTTATTTGAAAGTTGCATCTCTATAATATGATGTTATCGTTTGGTATGCTTAATTACTTTTATTATATTTGTGCTAGTTGAATATATGTTCATAAATTTTTTTTTTGTTTCATGTTGAAGGTATGGATATATGAAGGGTGAAAAATGACTTGATATATGTTTGGTAGATAGTGCTACAACACATACGATTTTGAGGAATCAAATTTTTTTCTAAAATTTAGTATTTGACATGCATAAAGTATCAACAATAGCTGGACCAGTCCATATAATTGAGGATTTTGGAAGAGCACACATTATGTTACCTAATGGCACTCAAATCTATTTGCAGAATGCGTTATATTCAAGCAATTCCAAAAGAAATTTGCTAAGTTTCAAGGATATACGCAAACATGGATACCATATTGAAACTCGAAATGATAATAATAAAGAGACATTATATATCACGTCTAATGTTGGGAGCAAAAAGCTCACATTAGAAGAATTCTTTTGTCTTTCGGTGGGTTTGTATTACACCACCATTGGTATAATTGAATCTCATATGAATGTGGCAAAACATAAACCCAATGATCCTATCTTATGTACCATTTGGCATGACCGTTTAGGTCATTCGGGGCAAATTATGTTCAAGAGGATCATTGATAATTCTTGTGGACACTTATTGAAAAATCACGATCTTGGCTTACCAAAGAATCACCTTTGTGTTCCTTGTTCACAAGGAAAGTTTATAACTAGATCATCTTTCCTAAAAGTTAAGAATAAGCCTCCTACTTTCTTGCAAAGAATACAATGAGATATTTGTGGTCCTCTTCATCCTGCTAGTGATCCGTTTAGGTATTTTATGGTACTCATAGATGCATCTACTAGGTGGTCACATGTTTGTTTATTGTCTACTAGAAATTTTGTATTTTTCTCGTCTTTTGGCCCAAATTATTAAACTTAGATCTCAGTTTCCTGATAACTCAATTAAGTCAATTAGACTTGATAATGCCGCAGAATTTACCTCACACGTTTTTTATTATTATTGTACATCATTAGGGATTGAGGTAGAGTATCTTGTTCCCCATGCACACACACAAAATGGGTTAGCTGAGTCATTTATTAAACATCTCCAACTTATAACTAGACCTCTACTAATGTAATCTAGTTGGCCAATTGAGGCTTGAGATTTTACATGCTGCATCTCTAGTTAAATTTAGACCGACTGCCTACCATATTTTTTTATCCATATAACTTGTTAGTGGTAGACAACCCAATATTTCACATTTGAGAAAGTTTGGATGTATAATATATGTCCCAATTCTACCTCCCAAAAGAACTTAGATGGGTCTCCAACGACGTTTGGGAATATACATTAGTTTGAATCTTCTTCCATAATAAGGTATTTGGAACCAATGACTGGTGATGTCTTTACTGCAAGATTTGAAGATTGTCAATTAGATGAGATAGTCTTCCCACTGTTAGGGGAGGTAAGCAACAAATTGTTCATATAGAACAATCCATTGCTAATGAACGGCATGAATTTACATGGAATACGCCTACTCTATCTCATCAAGATCTAAGAACTCCACAATGTGATTATGAGACAAGGAGAATGATACATTTGCAAGAAATTGCAAATTAATTACCTGATGCATTTAATGATGCCGCAAAGGTAACTAGATCCCATGTGCCAGCTACAAATGTGTCAACCAGAATTAATGTTCGTGTTTGACAAAATCTAAACAAGGCGACAAATGAATCTACTACTACACGTCAAAAGCATGGTAGGCCTATAGGTTCCAAGGATACTGCTCCTAGAAAGATGAGAGCTAATGAAACATCTTGTCCTGATAAAAGTCCAATAGTGGCCGGAGCTCCGAAAACAAATAATGAAGATGTGCATATTTTCAAATTCACTGAAATGCCTATGAATGCCTCTAGAGAGGCACAAGTACCTGAAAAATAAAGAGATCTCGATATTTCATGCATGTTCAGGTGAATTGTGGAATAGAAAAGCACTTGTCATTGATGACATATTTAGCTATGTAGTAGCTATTGAAATATCAAAGAACAATGATGATTATGAAAATGAACCACGTAGTATAAATAAATGTCGACAAAGAAAAGATTGGCTAATGTAGAAAGATGCTATTCAAGCAGAATTAAAATCTTTAAAAAAATGTGGTGTATTTGGACCTATAGTGGAAATACCAAAGGGCATAAACCCTGTTGGTTTTAAATGGGTGTTCGTGAAAAAACGAAATGAGAGAAACGAAGTTGAAAGATACAAAGTCCGACATGTAGCACAAGTTTCTCTCAAAGACCTGGAATTGACTATGTTGAGACATACTCTCCAGTTATGGATGTCATTACTTTTAGATATCTAATTAGTCTCGCAGTTTCTGAAAATCTTGATATGAGACTTATGGATGTTGTAACTGCATATTTGTATGGAGACTTAGATACTGACATCTATTTGAAAATTTTAGAAGGATTTACAATGCCAGAGACAAAGTTAAAGGGCATGTGTTCAATTAAACTTAGACGAGCATTATATGGGTTGAAACAATCCGAAAGAATGTGGTATAATCGTCTTAGTATATATTTGACTAAGGAAGGATATAAAAATAATCAAATTTGCCCATATGTCTTCATTAAGAAATCCGAGAATGGATTTTCTATAGTAGCACTATATGTGGATGATATAAACCTGATCGCGTCTCCTGCATAATTGGAGAAAACTGCAAACTATTTGAAAAAGAAATTTGAAATAAAAGACTTGGGAAAGACAAAGCTTTGTCTCGGCTTGCAAATAGAACGAAGCTGTAGTGGAATATTAGTGCATCAATCCCGATATATTGAAAGGATTTTGAAACGATTCAGAATGGACAAAGCACATCCCCTTAGTACACCTATGGTTGTACATAGTTTGGATTTGGATAATAATCCATTTTGACCAAAGGGAGAGGATGAAAAAGTTCTTGGTCCTGAAGTACCGTATTTAAGTGCTATTAGAGCACTACTATATCTAACAAAATGCACAAGACCAGACATTGTTTTCTCTGTTAATTTATTATCTAGATATAGTTCTGCACATACACTTAGACATTGGAATGGAGTTAAACACATAATGAGATATCTTCGTGGAACAACTGACATGAGATTATTTTATTCCTGTAATTCCACTAATAACTCTCGTCTGATTGGTTATGCAGACTCAGGTTATCTTTCTGACCCTCATAAGGGTTGTTCCCAAACATGTTATGTGTTTATTAATAATCATGCAGCTATATCTTGGCGATCAATAAAGCAAGTTTCAGTAGCAACTTCCTCTAACTATGCAGAATTAATTGCATTACATGAAGCAACAAGAGAAAGCGTGTGGTTGTGATCGATCATTTATCATATAAGAGTAAATTGCCAACTATCCACAGTTACAGATGAGCCTATAATAATATTCAAAAGACAATGTAGCTTGCATTGCGCAAGTCCGAGAGGAATTTATCAAATGAGATCGAACGAAACACCTTCCACCAAAATTATTTTATGTATATGAGCTCCAAAGGACGAAAGTGATCGAAGTTAAGCAAGTAAGATCAAATGAAAACTTAGCCGATTTGTTCACCAAGGCACTTCCATAGTCCACATTTTCAGAAGTTGGTATATGGAATAGGCATGTAGCGACTTAATAATCATACAAACTAACTATTTCAGATCCAGTGTATCGGGGTGGGGGGGGGGGGGGGGGTATGACTTGTACATAATATTTTTGAGTTTTGCGTGTTGTACTCTTTTTCCTTAACTAAGATTTTTTCCACTGAATTTTTTAGTAAGGTTTTAATGAGGTAACAAATGCGCATACACCACCAACTAATTAATGGTGTATCCAATGGGGAGTGTTGTAAATATGGATAAATTATCATAATTATTTGGTGTCTATAACCTATGCCTTTTGGTTATCCATAACCTATGGCTTTTGGTATTCTTCTTTTTAATTGTGATCATGATATTAACTTCCATTGTAAGCCTATATAAGAGGCTCTTATCAAGTTGATTAGCACAAGTGAATGAAAACATATTTTTTCCTATTTTTCATCTCTTTGCTTTACAAAAAATTTTACTTTTATTTTACTTCTCTCCAATTTTTTCTACACGTCAATTTTTTTTCCTCCTCATAAAAATTGGCTAATTATAAGGGCACATGTTTTTTTACTCGGGGCTAGCCAGGATTAGGGCTAGCCAGGCTTTGAGGAACTTTTACTCGGGCTGTCCAAAATTTTCATTCAGGGGGCTGTCCAAACCCCACAGCCCCCCCAAACCCGAAAAATCACTCTCATTTCAAATTTTCACTCTCTCTCTTCACAAACCCTAGCTTTCTTCTTCTTCTTCTATCCATCTTCTTCTTCTCCACCATTTCCATTCTCACATCTCCATCAAAATTCTAGTTTTTTTCTCATCATCATCATCTTCTTCTTCTCCACCATTTCCATCATCACCATCTCCATCAAAACCCTAGTTTCCTTCTCTTTCCCAATTTCGATGGCACCAAAAAAAATTAAATAAACCCTAAAATGCATGAAAATAAAGGTTAAATACTTCTTTCCTCACAAAGAATGCATGGAAATAAATCCTAAAATGCATATTTCACTATATTATCAAGATTGAAATAAACCCTAACATGTTTTTTTTTTATTCGGAAATTTCGACTTTAGGACTGCCAGAAATTGTGGCAGTCCTGAAAGGAACTTGCTGTACAACAAGTATCTTTCAGGACTGCCTCAATTTCTGGCAGTCCTCAATATGTCTAGGACTGCCAGAAATTGTGGCAGTCCTGCTGTAGAGCATGTCCCTTTCAGGACTGCCATAATTCCTGGCAGTCCTCATTACTTCTAGGACTGCCATAAATTATGGCAGTCCTGTTGTACATCGAGTCTATTTCAAGACTGCCACAATTTCTGGCAGTGCTCATTACTTCTAGGACTGCCAGCAATTGTGACAGTCCTGTTGTACATCGAGACTATTTCAAGACTGCCACAATTTCTGGCGGTCCTCAATACTTCTAGGACTGTCAGAAATTGTGGCAGTCCTGATATGAACCCAATTATTCTACAACTAGGATTTCTTCCATAGTTTTCTTCTACAACTAGGATTTCATGCATAATTCTTCTATTAATAAAGAAAAATTGGTTAATAGACTAATAGATTAATAGATTTGATAACCCAATTTCTTCTACAACTAGGGTTTCATCCATAATGTCCAAACAAGAAGAAGAAAAATAAAGTAGGGTTTGGAGAAAGAGATCTGAGAAATTAGAAGAGAGCAAAAAATCAAAATAAACTAGGTTTGCAAAAATTGATGTTCTTGTTCTTGTTTTTTTTTTCCTTCTTGTTCTTCTTCTTCTTGTGAGGAATGGAGAGTGAGGAAAGAAACAAAAATTATAACACTTATCTTTTATACCTACCACTTGGATAGTCCTGAATAATTTTTTCAGTGGCAAACTTATAAATAATGAAAAACTAACACTTGGACAGCCATGAGTAAAATGTGCTGTGCCCTTATAATTTAGGCTTAATTGCACTTTGCTACCCTCAACTATTACCATTTTTCAACTTTGTACCCTAAACTATTTTTTGTAACAATTTGGTACCCAGATATTATTTTGGACTAAAATGCCCCTACCCCTACCCCTAACCCTCCCCCCTGCACGCTCCGGCCGCCCCCCCTGCTCACTCCGGCCGCCCCCCCTGCTAGCTCCGCCCCCCCCCCCGCCCCCCACCCCCCCCTGCTCGCTCCGGCCGCCCGCCCGCCCCCGCCTCTCCCCTAGGCCGCGGCAGCACGGGAGGAGGGGGGCTGGGGAGGGAGGGCGGGGCGGGAGGCGGGGCAGGGGGTGGCCGAAGCTAGCAGGGGGGGGGGGGTGGGGGGCGGTGGGGGCGGAGCTAGCAGGGGGGGGTGGGGCGGCCAGAGCTAGCAGGGGGGGGGCGGAGTGGGGAAGGGGGTGGAGGGAAGGAAGAGGGAAGGGCATTTTCGGAATTTTTGAAAAATTAGGTATCAAGTTGAAAAAAAATAATAGTTGAGGTACCAATTTGTTACGAAAAAAAGTTTATGGTATCAAATTGAAAAGGCGGAATAGTTGAGGGTAGCAAAGTGCAATTAAGCCTATAATTTACCTAAAAATTCTCAAACACAGTGTTACTCGACACTCCAAATCCGCGAACCAAACAGCCCCATACATGTACTGACCATCGTCCTAAGCCTGGGCCGGGGGAACACCGCATCCCCACAAAATTCCCCCGAACAAACCCAGTTACTCTCATCCATCGTCATCCCCACCGACTCCCCATCTTATTCTACTTCTCGAAACGCTAACCCAGACTTCCCACTCCAAGTCCGTCCTCCATAGCCGCCGAGATCATTGCGTGCGCTCTCCTCGCGGCGGCGGCGGCGGCGGTGGTGGGCTCGAACTCGGACGGGGACGCTCTGTACGCGCTGAGGAGGAGCTTGTCGGATCCGGAGAACGTCCTCCGGAGCTGGGATCCGACCCTCGTCAGCCCCTGCACTTGGTTCCACATCACATGCAACCGGGACAACCGCGTCACCTGAGTGTAAGAACCTATCAACCCCCCCTTGCGATTAAGCAGCAGCGCCGACAAACTCAAGTTCGTGGAAGATCGATTTTGTTGAACTTATTTAAGTGGCAATGCATCAAACAGTTGTTGTGCTAATAATAATTTGGGGGGAGGAGGGTGGGGAGGGGGAGGTGTCCTTATTCATTTGGCAAGAAATACTTGCCAATTCACGAGTAGAAGCGACTAATTCGGTTAGGTTTCGTGTAAGTGATAATAAGGTTAATGAGTATGTAGTATGGTCATGGTACGGATATTAGCAGAGCTCAGCTTAAGACTTGGGAGAGCTCATCCTAAAAGCTAGCCATTAAGAACAGAGAGCGAGCCCATGATTATATCGACCCAACATCGATCGGAGTTCCCCATATAGCCAGTGTGGGACTATCGGATCGTAACACAATCACAAGAGGAGACCGGAGGAGCCTCAAGGGCTATGTCATCCTATTGCTTTTTCTGGTAACTAGGGGTGAGCAACGGTTCGGTTTAAACCGAACCGTATATATAAAAACCGAATAATCCGATAACCGAATTTTACAAAACCGAAAATCGAACCGTATTCATAAAACCGAACCGAGCTGAACCAAATTTGGATGGTTCGGTTCCATGGGCCCAAATAGGCCGGGCCTGGAGTTAAAAAAATTTAATGCCAAAAAATTTTATTAACAAAATTTTACAAAAATATTAAATTAACATATAACTGTAGATGGTAGGGACCTCATTTCTGCAGCAATAAAAAAACAAATTTAGTGCATATTATAAGAAAAACACAGGAAGTAGTCATTGTAACCTTTTAAGCAATACAAGATAAAAATCTACTATCTACTCTACAATGAAGTAGCAATTAAAGATAAATAAGGAAAAATTTAAGCAAAGGCAGGACTCAAGGTTCATATTCAATTTTTTAATATAGATTTGAAAAAAAATCAACACAATTTGGAGAAAACTAGTGAATGAACGTTGATCTAAGTTACACAAGTTCAACAGAGCGATCTTTTTTGATGCATTTGGAAATATATGTCAATCAAGCAACTCTTAATGCATCAAAAAGCATTTGGTGTAAAAGTCTGTATTCTGTACAAAATAAAAATACCACCAAATATAAATAATGTACCGCAATCACCATATGGCAACATAGATGTGTCACTAACTCGATCCAGATAAATAAGCATTCGTTTGTAGGAAAGTTAGAAGAAACAAGAAAAAAAAGAACACAAAACCACAAAGCTAAATATATATAGCAAATTAACATGAACCCAAAAAAATATAGGATAAAACAAAAGATGAACCCCAACAAAGTATAGGAAAAAAAGTCTAGAAGAAAGGGCCTGATCTCTTCCTACATCCACTTCAAGCTCTGGATCTGAGCTTCCATTTGGATCTGAAGAACGAACGGAGATATTTGGATCTTTAGTCTCTGGATCTGAGGGTCCCGGAGATATTTGGATCTTTAGGCTCTGGATCTGAGCTCCGGAGTTTAGAGCTCTCGATCTGAGCACATCCAAAGTCTTCAGGCTCTGGATCTAGATATTTGCGTCTTCAGGCTTCTAGATATGAGGAAGAGGAATGGAGATATTGGGAGAGCGAGTCGGGAGAGAGAGTGGAACGGAGATATTTGGGAGAGGGAGAGACTCAGAGAGGGATTCGGGAGTGAGAGTGGAGCGCCAGAGCGGAATCGACAGAGAGGACATTGCTGGAGAGACTCGAGAGGGAGAGAAAGAAGCGTTGGAAAAAAATGGAGGAGAGAGTAGGGTTAGTTTTTTTTTTTTTGTTGTATATATAGATAGTAAGGGGTAGAAATGTAATTAAATAATACGGTTTTCGGTTCGGGAACCGAATCCCAAACCCGTAACCCGAAACGAAAAACCTAATTTCTTAATACCTAAAACCGAACTCCGAACCGCTTATTTTGAAACCGACCCGAATTATTATTTCGGGTCAGTTCGGGTCGATTTCGGGTCAAAATCCAAGATTTGCACACCCCTACCGGTAACCGTTATGTTTGACCATATGCACTAGGCCATCCAGTTGGCTACACAAGATTAAGGCTTGGTTTGGAATTGCTGCTACTTTTCGAAAGCCCATAAGCAGAAGCAGCTGTTGAGCTTTTGACAACAGGTGCGAGACTATTGCCAAAAGTTGTCCCAAAAGTGAACTAACTTTTGAGAAGTTATTTGGTAACCTGTTGTTAGCAAACAACCTTTGATTGCTTTCCAAGAAAAAAAACCCATAAGCAGCCTCAAATAAGCGATGACAAACTCAATCTAAGTCTTCTGGAAATGCTGGCAAGCATCCAGTGGATAACTTGTAGCAAAGCAAGTGGCATATGTGTAAATTGTGTCATCTTCAATTCAACCTTAGGATCACTACAAAATGGGGTGTAAATTGTGTCATCTTCAATTCAACCTTAGGATCACTACAAAATGGGGTGGAGTATTCACATAGAGTCAGCTTGAGATTTCCAATTTGCTCTAGGTTCTTTAGGACTAGTTTCATTCCCGTAGAATTCTCCTGTATCTGATTTTCTTCCACCTTTTCAAGAGCAATTTCTGTAAAATTGGGAAAAGACCATGTCATATTTGGTGTTTGGTGTCGGTTGATTGCAACTTTGTGGTGTTGTCGTGGAAGACATTGCAAGATTGGAAGAAACACATTACTTTCCTCCTATGTTACCCGTACAAAATCATGAGAAACCACGACTTGGACAGGACAACTCGACGCAACACCGTTTTTGGTGTGTCATAGTATAGTTTGGAGTTTTCGTGTCGTGTTGATCCAATTGTGGGCACTGCAACTATTTCGGGAGTGTCCATGTTTCCTAGCTTTCTTCGTATTGCAATTTCAGTCGGCGTCATCCCTCACATTAACATGGTGATGAGTTTCAGGGGTTATCATCCAAGCCTTCTCCCATCAGAATGGGGTTGGCTATGGAGCAAAAGCTCCATGTAAGATTTGACTAGGTTTTATGACCGACTGTAAATCGGATGTCAATCCTCTATTTTTGTGCAAGATTCGTAGCCAAGGAAGCTATGGGCATGAAAGGGTCATGGCATAAAATCTAGTTGGCTAGTTGGCAGGTAGGTAAATCTACATTTTGGATTGTAGTTTAAGATTATGCATCCGAGGACTCTTCAAGTTCCCCTAGACTATAAAGAATTTAGATGAAGATGTAAAATGATACAATTTGCTATAGGGAGTTGAATTCATCTCTATGGCGCAATACGCCAAAGAGGGAAGAAATGACAATCCAAACATACCATACGATTATCCCAAAAATTTGAGTTGGAGTTAAATAGAATCTGCATATTATTCAATTAGTAATGGTGGAATAAATTGATGATTTGTTCTCATAATATAAATAATTAAATACTGATGTCCATATCTATTTAATCTTTTAACCAACCAACTGTTCTTTAACCTATAAGTTTCAGTCTCCAATATCCTGCCTACTATCAGATGCTTCCCTACCTCCCAAAGCATCAAAAAATGAAGAAAATAGTGCAATTTCTTAGCTTAAGTTTTTCTTAGCTTAAGTTTGAAAAGTCTGTGTTTCAATGTCCAAAGCAACCACATCTGACAATGCCTTTTTAACCATCCAGGGCCATGTTTTTCATGATGGGTATATGCTAATACCTATGCAGTCCATGCAAAATATTAAGAGGTAGATTACTGTAAATGCTTGAGATACGATCCGAATACATCATGGAAAAGCAATGAAACAACCACAAAATCATAGAGCAAGAAAGGGGTGCATTAAGACAAAATTGACAAAATTCTGAGCAACATAACTTTTCATACTTGATAAGTTCGACAAGGGAGTGTTCAATCAAATATTAGTACTTAAAGAAACTCAGACAGGAAGAAAGGGCATGAGCTTATATTTTGCACTGCATGGCTTTCTTAACCAAGTAAATCTGCATGGTTCAACCTAGGTTCCTAAAGTCGGAGCATATGTTTCCATGTCCGATATCTACCACTACCTTCTACAGGGATCATGTATTTGTTTGGAGACAATGGGGCATCAAAATGTTATGGATGCTGATAGTGTTGGCTGCCAGAGGGACATGGCTCTTCGAGCAAATGTCCTAAGAATTGAATGTGAAACATTAAGGTGACCTACAAACCTGCAAAATCCCATTCTTCTACAAGTAAATGCACCCGCACACGATGCAAAAAATATATAAAATAATTACATAATATGAACTTCGAGCTTGGCAGAGAACAAGAAACTAGTTAGACCTGAGGATTAGCATCTTAGTAGGTATTTAATAGTTCTGCTACGATTGCATGTGTTCAGTTGTTATCTCAAAAATACACAAGGAACCTTCTTTTGTCATGACTATCTAGTTTGAAGTTGCAAAAAAAGGGGAACCTAGAAGTACTGAAGGACGCCTAGATCACCCTACGAGGCTATGATGCAGCAGTTGGGAAACCATGCAAATGGGTTTTTAGAACTAAGCTGTATTGATCCTGCTTTTTATTTCTCATCCAAGGCAAAGCACGTTAAACTAAATGTTTATGGACCCAACCCTACAGATACTCCGACACTAACAGGGAGTCAGGGACTGAACCAGGAACCAATTGTTGGGGGCCAAACTTAAAACATATTTTTTGGAGAAGTCGTGTGAAGACAATACACTAACTGTTTCAAAAAAGTATCAAATTATAGTGCAACTAACGAACATTTCGAAAGCTAGGGGAAGGAGGGAATAAACTACTTAATTCAATTCTATAATGTAACTTATAAACTCCATAATTGACTTTTATTGTGTAACTTATGAACATTCTAACAGGATTACAACATAGAACATGAAGCTTCCTCTTATCTGCATCTATAGGTCTTTTTCTAATACTATTACAGCGTACCAACTCTTTGAGATACAAATCCACAGCTTTCATGAGGAAAAAAGCACGGGATAAGAGGATGCAAGAGCTGCGAATCTTGCCTCTTGTCTGTATGGGAGAGTGAATTAGTACGTTTTGGTGCCAGTCATACCAAGTTTACTTTCGGTTGCACCCACTTAGAAATAAAAGTATTAAACAACATACTCCTAGTACAGTACTAAAATTTGGAGTGTAAATGTTATGTGTGCACTTCTATTTTAAAATAGCTGAAAGTAGAGAACTAGGATAATCTAATTGGAGAATGTACTTGGTTTTCTTATGTTTCATGTCCAAATGAAAAACTATAGGTAGTAATATCTCAGTTTGGGT
Source organism: Iris pallida (assembly GCA_029216955.1). NCBI lineage: Eukaryota > Viridiplantae > Streptophyta > Magnoliopsida > Asparagales > Iridaceae > Iris > Iris pallida. Next base: position 6,379,535 of record JANAVB010024994.1, read on the forward strand.
TTGTCATTCCTACACTCTTTGGTATAATGTGTCATCGAGGTAAATGCAATTCCCTATTGTAAATTGTATCATGTTACCTCTTGTTTAGATTCTTTGTAATCTAGGGGGATTTGGAGGTTGCTCATTGGTTCATGAGCTTAAATTGCAATCTAAAAGATAGGTCTATCTGCCAACTGGCCACCTAGGTTTTATGACATGACCTCTTATGCTAATAACTGCTTTGGCTAGGAATTTGGAATCAACATAGAGGTTGACGTCGGGCCGAGAGTATGAACATAAATTCTTGTTGGGAACCCTTGGGCCTAGTTTTTAATCAAGGAAATGTTACCACTCCCCCCCCCCCCCCCCTCCCCCCCCCCCCCCGCGGCCCGTGTTGACAATCTCTCTTCAAACCTCCTCCATATGAACTAAAGCCAAATAAAGGTAAATACCCACACCGTACACACAGATGATACACAATATCTGGACTTACCCTTTTGCCCTTAAGCTTAACAATTTTTTTTAGTAAACTAGCAACTGATGGGACATGTATTAATGGTAGTATCTTTTGTAAATGTAACCATTTTAAAACCTTTATAACCAAATCGAAAGAGTCCGTTTGAATTCTTTCTGCCATGTGCCGCTGCAATCATGAATATAGTTATAAGCATTTAATGCAAAGATTTGATAAAGATTCTCTTGGAGCTTCCTTTTGCATGAAAGGAGAATCTAGTTCGAATATAACCATCTTTGATAACTTATAACCTTTTAATTTTTTTATAAAAGTAAAAAAGAGGGCATTAAATGTAGTGATGAATCATGATAGGTTTTTTCCCCTCCGTTATATGGGCGATTTTGTGCCACGATCTTTTGGCTAGACAAAAACCCACTTCCTGTGACAATTGAACCTCAAAAAACCCTCTTTGTGTTATCCAAATTTCCAGTAGACTAATATTTGCAGCTTTTGGATTGATGGGTTTGATTTCTTCCTTAGCTTACTCCCTCCAAATGTACTAGAGAGTGATCTTACTAGTTGCTCCCTTAATCTCTTTTGTTCTTCCTCATTCCACATTGGCTACTCGTTTCCTTCCACTTTCATATCTGCTCCATATTTAATAGTCTATATTAGTTGTCTATACTAGTGAATTTAAAGCCTTAGTTTGGATTGAAGTTTGGGGGATTGACATCTTCTCAAACTTCAATTTCCAGAACACTCGTTGGACTAGCGTTTAGGAAATGCCCATTGAGCCTGAAAATGGATGGTACGTTTGCGCAAACATCCATCCCGAATGCTTAGCGTTTGCCCTATTGTGTTTGAAACTAAATGGGTCCCAGATGAAATGTAACTGCAATCCAAACTGCTCCTAACTAGTAGTCTATACTAGAACCTACTGGCTAACATCATAGCATAATTTTTTAGTTGTTACCTATTCCTTTGTTCAATTTGGCACTAGAGCTATAAGTTCTTTGTTCCAAGATTTTGTGAACTTTTTTCTAGGTATGTACTTCCTGAAATTACTTGTTGCTGCTTGCTTAAGGATTTTTTAACTGCAAATTGAATTTTTATTTCTGTGGAAAATAAATTCATAATTAGCTTTGGCTTGTATTTGTTTATTCTGAATGATTGGATTACTAATCTTCTGCTGGAGTTGGAAATTTATTTCTGGAATTTGATTTCTGAGATTTAAACTTTCATATGTTCCCCCCCTCAATAGTTTGATCCCTAAAAACCTAATTTATTCTCATTTTTGTAGGGATTTGGGGAACTCAAATCTATCTGGAGTTCTAGTATCTGAACTTGGAAAGCTTGAACACTTACAATATCTGTAAATATATCTTTCCTTCTAGCAAGAGATCACACGAGCTAGAATCTTTGAGAATGTCTATCCTGCTTTGTTCATCATAATATGATTGTGAATACGATGTACTAATTTATAATTGTCATGAAATTCTTGCTTTTGTAACATATCAGTGATTTCTGCTACAAATGCAACAATCTAAATTGATGCTACACCCACAGTCGAGATATCCAACAATTCAAGGTCCCTATAATAATAACCTTAACATGTTTTAGTGAAGTAAAGCTCCATGGGTTTTGTAAGTTAAATATACTAAAAATGCTGCTAGGTGATCTCTGACTGTGTATGTTGGAATATGTAACATACAATTTAACCTATATACATGTACTGAATATGGGATTACTATCCCAGGCCTTGCTTCTGAACTATATGCTGTATGTCATCAGTGCTTGTTTATAAATAGCAATAATGAAGTGAGGTTTTAGATATCCTGCCACATAACTTTGGGATTCCATATAATAAATAATAAGCAGTATAATTCATTATACATGACAACCCCTCTCAAAAACCCTTCCTAAAAAAGGACATGATAGTGCCACAAGGCTCCCACAAATGCAAGATCTGGCGAGGATCAAGATGTACACATCCATAGTCCTATTTAAATTGAGAGACTCTCAGACTATATTGAACCAGCATCCTCTAGGATGTAATGCTCAAGTATTTGACATTGCTACCCCTACCCCCTCATCCCCCCCGAGGAGTGCTTCATAACTGATCTAATATATGTTGATATTTGTTTTTAGCTTTAGGTCAAGGCACCACATGTATACCTTCTGACCCTTAGCTTAATATGCCCTTAGGCTCTTCATGAGTTATTGTAATTCAGAATATGCAGTGAGCCAGGAGGCTTATTGGAGCAATGCATGTCAAGTTCCGCTCCCAAAATACGGAGTAGGATAAACGACATAGATCCACATATATACGGTAGAGGCGAATACATTTGTCCATTTATGCTAAGTGTTTGATAATTTCCATTATAGTTAACATTCTCACAGAAACCATCCACAGTATGAAAAACCTTTACATACGATATCTTAAAAGTCCAACTTTAAATTAACAAGTAACCAAAGTAAACTATATAATAGTCTCTCCAAAATTTTCTATAAGCAAACTAACTAATACAAACTAATAAGGTTCCACTCACAAACAAACATAAAAAAACTAACTATAGTAAAATAAAAGTAAACATCTAGCTCTTCATGTGCATCATGTCAGTCTTGTGCATCAACAACTCCTACCTCCATGTATGTCTTTGTATATAGCATCTGGACATGCAAGTTCCAGGTTCGTCAGAGTGCGAACACAGCAAGTATTGAATCAAAGCAAAGTATGCAATAGTATTTGCAAAAGATGACAATATAATACATGATAGATGTCATTAGCTATCTAGCATTTTAGGATGGTCATGTAATTGAGACTATAAATTGTGATTTATGGCATTAGTGTTGTCTTGAATTGGTTTGTTTGAAAACAACTTATATTGCACAATTACAACCCCTGAAAGCTATCTCGTACATGTCCGGAGTCCAACCACAAACGGACCGGTACGTACCATGCTGCTTGACAATTAGAATAGAGGCCAATGGCACACCCCCAATAAAACGGTAGGTAAGCAACTACCATGCCCCACAAGACACTTTGGTTGGTCAACTTCAAGAACATTATAAACTGCAACGGTTGACACGGCTGACATAATAGTTTTTCCTATTACCCCTGTTGTTTTTATAATTCAAGATTTTTCATTATAGCCATTCTTCAAGTACACGGCTATACAATGTATTTCATAAGTCTATTGGACCGTAGAGCACCTCTAGAGTTATTATTATTTATTTATTTTTTTTTTTTGGGGGGGGGGGGTTGAATAGAGTGCAGTGGAAATAATCACCAATTAAAAAATTAAGTACTAATCAACTACAATAATTTATCAAGTGAAATTGCGTAAAGTAAAAGAGTTAAAAAGAGCAAACGCAAACATCGAAATTTTATACTGGTATCCCTCTGAGAGGACTAGTCCAGTCTCGAGAACTCTTGTTCGGTGTTGAATCCACTATAAGCGAAACACAAGCTTTGATCCGAAGCACATGCGACTTATTGCAGACACATGCTTGTGATCCGAAGAGCACGACTACTTCACAATCACAAGCTTTCGATGCGAAGAGCTTGCCGACTTCTAACTTGGATGAAAAACGAACTTGTTTTCAAGCCTTTTACAACTCAAACCAACTTGTAGATCGAAACCGCACTGGCACTTAGCTGGCTATAGGAGTTGTAAAGCTTGGGATGGGAAGGTTTAAGCTCAATTAAATTCTTGAATAGATAGAAGACAGAAGGAGGTTGCATAGAATGGAAAAATTCACTTCTATTTATAGTGTTCCTGGGGACCAAACTCGGACAGAGTTCGGTTCTCTAATGTTCAAAAATCAGAATGTTGAGAGCCTGGTCTCAAGGAAGAGCGAGATTTAGGGCTTACTGGATCAGGTGACCGAGTTCGGTCCAAGTTCGGTTTCACGAATTCCAACAGGGTCTAGGTTTGTTTTTGGTTTATTTAGGCTAGGTTTGAGCTAGGTTTGGGGTTTATGGTTTGAACAAGGTTTGAACAGATTTTGGCTTCTTGAGAAAGAAGCTTGTTCAGTAAATTTCGTTCAATAATCTTTGATGATAAAATAAATCACAGCCGTCATAGTCCAGTAAGCAGCAGTCTTCGGTTGTTCTTTTATAAGTTGTATCGAGTCAGAGTTTTGTCAATTATAAATCAGGTTTGATCATGGCCTATGGGCCAGCAATCTCCCCCATTTTGATAATTGACAAACTTTGACAGATACCCCAAATAAGATACAACATTATGGTCCTTGTTCAGTGAATTTATTTCTTCTCCCCCGTTGTTATTTGATCAAAATGGAATGCTCTCCCGTAAATAATGAATCACGAGACAAACAACAAGTAGAGTGAAGTAACAAATAATAATAAACAAGACAATGAAATTGCATATAATGAATATCACACAAGTGCACATAATGAAGTCAAATAAAAGATGTTCAGTATAGGAAACATAAAAGATGTTCAGTACAGACATCATACTAATGCAAACTGAAGTAGCAAACTGAAATAATAAACCGAAACTGAAACTAAACATTAAGTGTAACATCAGCAACATCTATCAGTCGAAAAGTCGTAGCCAACGGGACGTCGTCAACTAGTATTGTCACGAGTCGTAGCAGACCGATTTGGACATGTAGACGACAACATGCTCAAAATATTGCTGAGCATCTGGATCATCAATTCGAGGTCCGTGACGGTGAGGGTGCCTGATCGTAGGAACGAGACCAACACTTGCATGAGCCATACTCTACTGCATATCATAAAAGAGTATTCCCATGTGCCTGGACATGTAATGTAGAGCGAAAATCCAATGCTCAATAACGATCGTCCTCAAGTCTGAAACGATCTCGAAGCATCTCATGAAGAGAGTCAAGAGTCACTGTAGATGGAGGAGGTGCATCAACAACAGGGGTGCAACAACATCAACATGAGTTGCATTATCGCCAGCAGGAATCTCATCAGAACTAGAAGAGTCATCATCAACAAGGAAAAAAATTAGGTCCAGTCCTACGGGCTTTAAGAAGAGAAGATGGAATATCTTCGAAAGGACGTGCATCCAATGGAATGGCGAAGCTCTTAAAGATGATCTGCAAGTACATGGCATAAAGTAAGTTACGCCCTTTCTTGCGACATTGGACCATAGTCTGAATCATAGTATTTGGGTAACTAAAAGGAATGGTGATATGAAGGTGGTAGCGAGTTGTCATCTCCAAGTACGTGATATCATCAGTAGATCAAGTCTTAGGGATGATAGCAGAAAATATCATACGATGTAGCTCATAAAAGTGTTGTAGATAACGTCAAAGAAGTCTACCGGGAGGACGAGGATGAGACACAATGAATCCTTGAAGGTCGAAGTGTCATTGCATTATCGAAGTTGAATTTCGTAATGTCAACTAGAGCATCTCCCTCATTTGGGATATGAAGGATCTCACTCAAGTCGGCATCATCGAATTCAATATCGATACCACATACACTAGAATATATAGAGCCTTGAGAATAAGTCAAATTGCAATATAACATTCTAATAGCATTTGAGTAAATAAGATTGCAAGTTTGAACTAATTCTTCGAGTGATAAATTCCTAAAAAGAAGGAAAAAAAATGTGAAGCTAATGGGATTTCCTGGACATACTTTCCTCTTTTGGAAGTCTTCAAACCAGTCAGTCGAAGCTTCTAGGTTTCTAAAAAGAGAACCATCGAATGGCCCTTCTTCAGGGAAGGGTAGACTGAATAAGGAATGATGTGCTTCCTCTTGAGGAGGATTGGACGAGGATCCCTTATCTACTTTTCTCTTTTTCTTCCCAAAATTTGGAGCTATGGAAATTGAAATTAGAGAGAAGTAGAGATTTATACCTTGAAATAGGAAGGAGAACCGGAAGAGAAACTCAAAACAGCACCAAATTTGCAATATGGAAGGTTGAGATAGCTTGGATAGAGAGATTCCTAGGGATAGGGTTTTAAATTCTAGGGTTTTTGGAGGAGGAACATGAAGAATATAGAGGGGTTCTTGGTTCTGGAACGAATAGAAGGGAGGTTGGGTTTATATGAGAAGCTACAACTTCAATTGGATTGGGTTCACTCGGTTCTGTTCTGAAACCAAAGGGACCAAGTTCGGCCTGAACTCGGTCAGGATTTGGTCCGTCAGAAGTGCATGTGTTGATTAATGTTGGAAAAAATGCTGTGATTAACATATCAATCCATAAAATGTTAATCATCTTGGGCTAGCTGCAGGGGCCGGATCCAGCTAGCGGTAGTCCGAAGACACTTAAGTACCGTGTCCTTAAGGCTATTTACACCTCGTTGACACCCTTTCGGCGTGTGTCCAAAATAATCTCGATTTTAAAGAGTATTTCATTAAAGAAAATATTTTAAGAACATATATCATTATCCATTAGAAACTGAATCTAGAATTCCCAACTTACTACGAATATAGTTGAAACGATCCACGGCTAGGGGTTTCGTAAAGATATGTGCTAGCGGATGTTCTGTGTCAATAAATTCTAAACAAATATCTCCGTGTAATTGATGATCATGTAAGAAATTATGACGTATTTCTATATGTTTAGTGCGTGAGTGACATACATGGTTCTTAGTGAGATTAATCAATGTTGTAAAAAGCGCTAGGCGGAGTCGGTGCGTCGGAGGGCCGACTAGCGCCTAAGGCGCCTAGGCAGCGCCTAGGCGCCGATTTTTTTTTTTTTTTAATTTGAGTATATATATATCAAAATTGGGGGAGGAGAGGAGAGAGACAACAGAAGCTGACCTCTCCTCTCCTCCTCCCCTCTCCTCTCCTCCTCGCCTCCCCTCTCCTCCTCCCCTCGCACCACCTCCCCTCTCCTCTCCTCCTCCTCTCCTCCTCCGCTCCCCTCTCCTCCTCCCCTCCCACCACCACCACCACCACCACCACCAACAGAAGCGGCAGCAGCCACCACCACCACCAGCAGCAGCAGCAGCAGAAGCAGCAGCCGCCGCCGCCACCACCGGCGACTACGACGGCGGCGGCGACGACGGCGGCGGCGACGACGGCGGCGGCGGCAGGTAAGTTTATAATTTTGTTTCAATTTTTTTTTTTGAATTTTTAAAAAAAATTGGCCGCCTAAGGGCCGCCTAGGACCGATTTTGACCGCCTAGACCCGATTTTGACCGCCACCGATTTTTCTGGCCGATTTTAGCATAATCGGTTCGGTGGGGCTCCGCCTAGCGCCTAGGCGGCGCCTAGGCGCCCGAGTTGGGCGATTTTTAGAACACTGAGATTAATAGTGCTAGTATTGTCATAGTAAATGAAAATGTTTTTAAAGTGCAGATTATAGTCTTCTAAGGTTTGTTTCATCCACAAAATCAGTGCATAACGTCCTGCAGCGATGTACTCGTCTTCAATAGTTGATAATGCAAAAAAAATTGTTTCTTACAAAACCAAGAAACTAAGGCTTTTCCTAGGAAATGACACGTGTCACTGGTACTTTTACGATCTATTTTGCGTCCGACAAAATCAGCATCCGAGTAACCTATAAAGTCAAATGACGTAATTTTGGGATACCATAAGCCGACTGCAGAAGTTCCTTTAAGTTATCAGAAGATATGTTTAACTGCGCACAAGTGTAATTCCTTAGGATTAGCCTATCGTGCACATAGACAAACACTACACATAATATGTGGACTATCAGTTAAATATAGTAAACTACCAATCATATCTTGATACTTCTGTTGGTTAACCAGTTTACCACTTTCATCAAGGTCAAGCTTTGTTGATGTAGCCATTGGTGTGCCGATAGGTTTTGTATTGTCGAAATCAAATTTTTTCAGCAAATCCTTCGTGTACTTAGCTTGATTGATGAACGTTTCCTGTGAATTCTGCTTGATTTGCAGTTCGAGAAAGAAATTGAGTTACCCATCATGCTCATTTCGAATTCACTCTGCATACACTTAGCAATTCTTGACATAGTAGCTCATTAGTAGAACCCAGAATAATGTCATCAAAATAGATTTGCACTAAAAAGGTTGTCATCAAGTAATTTGATAAACAGTGTAGTGTCAAGTTTCCCTTTTGAAAAATCATTTTCAAGTAAGAAGGAACTGAGGCGATCATACCAAGCACGTGGGACTTGTTTTGAGTCCATACAGAGCCTTACATAACTTGAAAACGTGATTTGGAAACTGAAAATCTTCAAAGCCGGAGTTGTTCTATAAAAACTTCTTCTTTGATAAAACTATTTAAAAATACACTTTTAACATCTATTTAAAAAAGTTTAAAATCATAAAAACTAGCAAAAGCGCAAAGCATACGAATGGACTCGTCTTGCAATAGGAGCATAGGTCTCATCATAGTCAATGTCTTTTTTCCTGATTATAGCCTTCAGCTATGAGACATGCTTTGTTATGAGTGACCTGTCCATCCTCACTTAATTTATTTTGGAATACTCACTTGGTACCAATTATAGAGTGATCATTAGGTCTAGGAACGAGTTTCCAAACTTGATTTCTCTCGAATTGGTTTAATTCCTCTTGCATAACGACAATCAAAAAATCATCATTAAAGGCTTATGCTAAATTTTTAGGCTCTACTTTTGAAATATAAGCAACAATTGAAACTATATCTCTAGTAGAAGATCGAGTACTTACTCTCTTGGATACATCACCTTTGATCAAGTTTTCTGGATGATCTGTCATGAATCTCATCTTCTTCGACAGACTCTCCAGATAGCTTGTACCAGTAGCAGTATCTTCAGGTGCCTTACTGGATGTTGCGTTGACATCTTCATCCTTACTGTCACTAGGTAATTGACTGTTAAGCTCATCAAATGTAACATTAATAGATTCCTCTACAACCATAGATCGTTTATTAAAAAAAACTAAAACTTTTACTCTTAACAACATAACCAAGGAAGATTCCTTCATCTGTCTTAGAGTTGAACTTTTTTAAGTCGTCATTGGTGTTCAAAATAAAGCATCTACATCTAAAAACGTTAAAATATGAAACATTAGGAGTTCTATCAAACCACAACTCATAGGGTATCTTTTTCGATATTGGTCGAATTAGAACCCTATTTAAAACATGTCATGCTGTGTATTTACAACTTCAGCCCAAAAATATTTTGGAAGATTGTACTGATTTAACATGATTCTGGCCTTATCGCTAAGATTTCTATTCTTTCGCTCCACAATACCATTTTGTTGAGGAGTTCTAAGACACGAAAACTCATGAAAATAACCTTTTGAATAACAAAACTTTTTGAAATAAGAATTTTCGAATTCGCCTCCAGATCACTTCGAATTCGAGTAATCGTGAAACCATTTTCATTTTGTACATTTTTGCAAAAACTCTCAAATTCAAAAAGTGCATTACATTTGTTTGATGAAAAGAATACCCAAGTGTATCTAAAAAAATCATTAAGAATAACAAAAGCGTAGAGTTTTCCACCAAGACTAGCGACTCTACTTGGTCCAAATAAATCCATATGAAGTAATTGCAATGGTCTCGAAGTACTTATAGCGTTGATAGATTTAAATGATGACCTTGTTGTTTTGTGTTTCTCACACTCAGCACATACCATATCTTTCTTGAAAATGATTTCTGGTAATCCTTTTACCAATTTCTTTATAGATAGTCTTGCGATTGTGTCCATGTTGGCATGTCCTAGTCTCATATGTCATAGCCAACTTTCATCTTTGTTAGCTATTATACATCTACTTGCTTTGTTAGTATTCTCTGACAAATAGAAAATATAAATGTTATCCTCCATAATTCTTTCATAAACAATATTTCCAGATGATCTTTCATATATAGAAAATTTATTTTTCACAAAGTTAATGTCATAACTATTGTCAGCAAGATGTCTTATGCTGAGCATGTTATGTTTTAATTAGACAAACGTCTGGGTAAGGAGGAATACCAACATTGCCATTACCTATAATATACTCTCTGATATTGTTGTCGAGGGGGGCGTATCCTTCTTTCTTCATCGATAGTGTTGCAAATAAAGAAACGTCACATGTCATATGACATGAACAACCACTATCAAGAATCCACTTGCCTCTAGCATGCGGGAGTTGGCCCATAACACGAGTAGATGTGACCTCTGGTACCCGTTTCTTTGAGGATCCGAAAGTATTAGCTTTTGGTACCCATGCATATGTATTTATCTCTACTAATCTTCTAACTCTGTAGTGTTGTGAAATGTGTCCATGTTGACCACTATGGTTACATACAACATAGGTGTTGGTGTTTGGTGCCATAGTGTAGATATGAATCTTTTATGTTTTCCGTGGATACTTATAAAAGAAAGCATGATTATGTGTGGCATGTGTTTTGTTTGCTTTCTGTGGACATGTTCTTCCGTGTTTGACTTTGTGATGTGTCACATGACTAATCTTAGATTGAGTTATAGGTATAGCCTGTTTACCCAATTTCATATCTAACTTTTTAGAGATAGCACATGCATCATCATATTTAGCTGATAATACATGTAATCTATGTGCATCTATGCTATATTTCTTCTTCTCTATTTCGTATACATCATTTTGTTTTGCATACTCTTGTTCTCTCTTTTCAATTCTCTTAAGAGCATCATGCAAACTCAGCTTTAGTGTTGATACTTCTTCCGTGTCACTTAGTAGAAGGTGTCTCCCTTAGAGTTATTTCATTCAATAAGGTAGACATCCTTTCATTCTCAAGCTTGTGTGCTTTTATCTCTTTTCTAGACTGCTTGTACTTATCAAGAACCTTCTTGTGTTCTTCAAGTAAATCGCTAAAAGCATCAGATAATTCATTGAAAGTAAAATCATCGTACAAAAGATTAGTAGATATCTGGTCGAATGTCATTATACATACATTTGCATTATTGTGAAGACTTTCTTCTTCCTCTGAATCGCTTGTTTCACTTTCGTGCCATATGCTTGTATATGCATATTTACGTGATGATGTCCTTCTGCTTGGATGTTCATAGCGATTTTCTTTCTTAGTATTCGAGCAATCCTTCTTTATGTGGTCCATCTTTTTGCATCCATAACATACAGGTTCTTCCTCGTTGCTGTCTTGATGATCTTTCTTTTTTCGGTTTGATCTCCCATAACTCAAGAATTTTTTGAAGTTTCTGACCATCAGGGCATGTTCCTCACCATCAGAGTCATCATCTTCGGTTTCCTCGCTGGAGATTTTCTTGAGGTGTCTTTGAATGCTATCGTCTTTTCTTTCGGTACCGATTCTTCAAAGTCTTTAAGATCTAGCTCCTGTGTCATCAACTTTTCCATGAGTGTCTCAAGCGTCATGGTTGTGAGGTCATTTCCTTCAATAATTGTTGTTGTCTTGGGGTTCAAGTTCGTGGTTAATCTCCTGAGCACCTTGCGTATCTTTTCATGATTACTATATTCCTTGCTAAGAGAGGAGAGATGATTAGTAATATCTAGGAAACAAGTGAACATCTGTGTGATTGTCACTGTTCTGAAAGGCGGTCTAGGTGGCCGTTTATGCGGCACCTAGGCGCTAGGCACATGGTGTCCGTCTGATGTCCGACTATGCATGTATTTGGCATGTATTTGGATTTTATAGACTTTTTCTGCAATTTTCAGTAGATTTTTTTTTCGATTTTATTTATTTATTTTTGAACCGCCTTATTTTTGAACTGCCTAGACAACCGCCTAGGCAGGCTAGGCGCTAGGCGGCGGGTACCCGCCCGACTAGTGCCTGACGCTTTTCACAACCTTGGTGATGGTCCATTTGGCTTCATTCTAAAAGCCTTATACTCTTGTGTAAGCCTACTAATCTTAGACTCATTCACTTGTGAAGTACCTTCATGAGTTACCTCAAGAAGTTTTCAGATTTTGTATGAAGTATTACATGTATATACTCAATTAAACTTATCTGTAGCACTAATAAAGCATTTATGGCTCTAGCACCAAGACTTGCTTATTTCTTTTCCAAGTCAGTGTATCTATCTTTGGACTTTTCTACAAGATTACCATCAATCACTATTCTAGCTGGTTTTTTGTAACGTCTATGACAATTGACCATAGGTCAAAGTCTAGTGATTTTAGAAAGAATTCCATCCGGTTTTCCAATATGTATAGTTTTCCATCAAATAAAGAGACTTATTTGTGGATCGGCCTTCACCAGTGAAGATAGATTTCACGGTTGCCATGTGTTCTCTAGAGTGTTAGGTCTATAGAAGAAAAACCTGTTCTGATACTAATTGTTGGACCGTAGAGCACCTCTAGGGGGGAGGTGGGGTGAATAGAGTGCAACGAAAATAATTACCAATTAAAAAATTAAGCAGTAACCAACTACAATAATATATCAAGTGAAAAAGTAAAAGAGTTAAGAATAGCAAACGCAAACACCGATATTTTGTACTGGTATCCTTCTGAGAGGACTAGTCCAGTCTCGAGAACTCTTGCTCGATGTTGAATCCATTATAAACGAAACACAAGCTTTGATTCGAAGCGCTTGCGACTCTTACAAACACGTGTTTTTGATCCGAAGAGCACGACTACTTCAGAACCACAAGCTTTTGATGCGAAGAGCTTGCCGACTTCTAACTTGGATGAAAAACGAACTTGTTTTCAAGCCTTTTACAACTCGAACCAACTTCTAGATCAAAATCACACACTTAGCTGGGTACAAGAGTTTTTAAAGCTTGGGAATAAGAAGGTTTAATCTCAATTGAACTCTTGAATAGATAGAAGAGAGAAGGAATGAGTTGCATAAAATGGAAAAAATTCACTTCTATTTATAGTATTCATGGAGACTGAACTTGGGTAGATTCAGTTTTCTAACGTTCAAAAATCAGAATGTTGGGGGGCATGGTCTCAAGGAAGAGCGAGATTTAGGGCTTGCTGGGTCAGGGTAACCGAGTTCGGTTTTCCGAATTCTAGCAGGGTCCATGTTTGTTTTTGGTTTGTTTAGGCTAGGTTTGGTGGTTGAACAGGGTTTGAACAGATTTTGGCATTTTGAGAAAGAAGCTAGGATGCCATCTAGTTGCCAGTTGCAACTCGATGTACAGAGTTTCCTAGACTCAAAAAATAAAAAATACATAAGAAAATATAAAATCCCGTTCAACAATCTTTCATGATAAAATAAGTCACAGCCGTTATAGTCCACTAAGCAGCAGTTTTCAGTTCTTTTATAAGTTGTATCAAGTCAGAGTTTAGTCTATTATCGAAATCAGGTTTGACTATGACCTATAGGCCAACAGAGTCTACCAATCAAGTGTAAATCAAACGGTACGAGATTTATTTGATTACTTTTCATGTATATTGATTAGGAATTTCACTTTATTAATTACCATGTATTTGTATTTTAAATTCAAATGTTCTTTTAACATTACAAAGTATATGGCCGTAGAATTTTTCTACAATTGAAGCACTAGATAAGTCTAGTATGATGAAGCTGTTAGTATTACAATACTACATGACTACCATTATGAATTTGTGTCAAGAACATTGTTTATTCATGTTAAAGTGTCAAGATTGATATCATAAAGCACTTAATAAACATAAGCCTATATTAAATTACCATGCTATACAAATACTTTCATTTGCCTGGTTTGCTCGTTGTAGGTTCTCCCAAGGCAACAAAGTCACACAAAATCCTTTTGAATTTGCATGAAAAATGATATACGAAGAAACGGCCGTGAATCCTGCTAGTGGCTTGCTCTCCTTGCTATATGCCTTCCGATATGTCTCTCTCTCAACCTCTCCCAGAATGGCTGATCTTAACTAAACACCAGTGCTAAGCCTCAAGATTTATCCCCAGCCAATAGCCATACAACATGTTATACCAATATAGAACTAACTTTTGGTATGCTACAGGGCTATGTTTTCTAAATATACTTTTCAATTGCTCAAGGGTGGACCCTTTATATATTAACTATTGGTACCAACCTACCTACACGGCTACGACTCTAGCTAACATCCTCGTTCTTATTTTATTAGGACATCTTTAATAACCTATAGCCAACTTATATCTAACTATAACCTGCTGCTACCTACCATAGTAGGAAACATGCTAAATAAGTAATTTTCGGAAGCTTAATTAATTATCTAAGGTTTCAATTAGGACTCTAAATATGAAATCTTTCAAATTTTAATAACAGTGTATGTGTCACAGTGTGTGTGTGTGTGTGTGTAAACTATAAAATTATAACCTAATTATAATGTGAGTTGATTAATGATTTCAACGAACGGATGCACAAACCTCCCGAATAGTCTCGTCCTGGTTTGCAATCTGCAAACTCGACCTGATATGACCAAAATCTATCAGCAAATTCTGAAAGTGTTCCAAAACATCCAGTAAAATAAGACAATCAAAAGTCTCTAAAGAACTGTCCAATTTCCAACTAAACTAGGTCAAAATCCAAAAGTACTATAGTTTAACCTATATTGTTTCCGGTTCAAGTTCATCACAACTTCAGTCTAAACTTGGCTAGGTGACTCTAATTCTATGAATAATATATGATCATATAATGTATACAAACTTCCGTATGTTGCAATGTACATGGCCTGTTTAAATGAGGAATCATAAGTCATCGATTCTAAAAATGGTCGTCAGTCAAATTTTTGTGTGATAGTCATAGATTTTCTCAATAATACAAACCCTAGTGGAGACCGAATCATTGTTGTTTGATGAAATCTATGATTCACTTTATGATGCATTTGAAGTTCACGTTATTTACTTTTGGTACATGCTATATCTAAATTGGTATTGGTTCTACGAGAATTCACTTTTTGTTTGTTATTATTGATAATTATCTAGCATGATGTGGTCTAGTCATCATGAACCTTTTGCATCGCATGTACACGACAAGATTAGTCCCTTCATAACCCTGACAATATATTATAACAACAATATGTTAAATCTATGTAGCCAGTCTGATGGATTTCATAATCTCCACCAGGATACCAAATTCATGTTAAGTTTTGATGCGGAATATGGGTGTGTGATACATTAGATTATGCGTTATGTTAGTATAATCTTAGTAGGCTACCTGATGTGAGTAAGTTCCATCAACAAGAGACTAATGAAAAGTACTAACAGCCACCCGAAAGCTATTAACACTGGGCCAATTTAGTCTATTGTTTAATTACAGACTGGGTTATCAAGTTGTACCAAGAACTAGACTTCTTAGTTGGAATCACACCGATTACTTTGCCAATCTGATTAACCCTAGGTTGTCAACTCGTGTATCGTATCGTGTATTTTGATTTGCTTCTGTATCTTATCGTGTATCATGTATCGTATCGTGTATCGTATGATACACTAACTTTAAGTTTAGTTCTATACTTCTAAATAATATAGGAACATGATTCGTTGCAACTTTTTCATAAACTTCTTATTGTTTCATCTTTACAAAACTACTTAGTTCCAAAATCCAGATTCTTAAGTATACATTACATCACTCAAGTAAAAAAAAAACAGTACTATCTGTCATCCCATATGTAGCGTATTAACCAATACGTAACAAAATGGTAGTAAGATATGTATCGTGCATTGTAAGATAATAACATAGGATTGACCATACCTTTTGTAGGAGTTCCAAAGCAGTAATGGTGTAGGCCCCCATTAATTTGCCAATTCATCGGATTATATATCCTTTTTTGGAAGACTGTTTGTGGGACGTGCGAACCAGTTAGTGGAACTGGGGACCTAGAGAATCTTGTAAACCTGATCTCCACCATCATGTCGAAAACTTTCTGATAAGCTTGTTTTCTTTTCTCCTGTCTCTGGATTTACCTTTATGGCAAAAAATGTAAACTAGATTTTGATGCACCAACAATTTACTTCTGTTGCACATAACTAAACTTGCTAAATGAAAATCATCATCTTATCTGATTCATGAATGGAATGATTTATGTTCTTTTATCATGATATACCTTTTCTATTGGGGTGCCATCCCTTTTTGCTCTTTGGCTTAATGTCATATAGATGAATCCAATTTCCTTATAATCTTTTATCATCTTACCTCGTCTAGACTCTTTTCTAGTCTAGGGGAACCTGGGGTGCTCCCTGGTCGTACGGGCATAAACTGCATGGTCAAATAGGCAAGTCTACATACCACCAACTGCCCTTCTTGGTTGTGGCAAGGTCTTCTCATACCTACCTACCCAGGAATTTGTCATAAGCATGGGGTGACATCAGGTTCAGTTGTAAAACTTGGCAATTCTTTTACACAATTTTCTTGCTCCATACGACCCGTTTTCATGGGAGAAGGCAACGGGGATGATGATATACCTTTTCTGGATTTACAACCTGAGAAGCGTGCTTTGCAATGACGCATAAGTGCACAAGTATAGTATGTCATTGTCACCTTATCTTAAATGGAAGCAGGATCTCAGAAAAAAGGGGGGAACCATAAGGCGATGTTATAGCATGTGATTTCCAAAACGTTTACCTGAATTTGCCATAGAGGGTGTGTTCTGCGACCTGGAACACACCTTCTGGCACACTGAATGTTGGGTACTGTAACTTGAAAATCCACATTCCGAGTCATCCGGCAAGCTGACAAATAATCTAGTTACATAGGTTCCCAGATATGCTTTTCAAATTCAACTGCCAACAACTTTTGCTTGTTGATGTCGCCTCTCACACTGGTTGTATACTCATATCCATTATCTTTGATGTCGCCTCCCTCACTGGTTGAAGAGATAGGCTGCCGACAAGGGAAAGGGGAGAAGGGAAATGTTGGAGGAGAAGAGGAAGTGGGAGGTTGCCATGGATGTGATGAGGAATAAAAAAGAGAGATGGTGAAGTCGGTACTATGATCGGCCGAGAAAAAGAGCACATTCTCTGCCAAATTCTATTATTCTATATATTTATAAAGTATATAAGTGGGCTGTTAGTATGGGCTGGCCTCTCTCTCTCTCTCTCATAATTTTCATAAAATTTTGAATTTCGTATGATGCTATATTATGGTACTTGATTAATCTTGAATGTATATTATTGACATAGTTGTTCCTTAAAATTGTTTCACACTCCAATAAATGTATTTTATAATGAATAAGCGTTTTGAAGAAGCCTACCCCAATGTGGTTCCTGCCTTCGTTCCGCATTCTGGAGCATTCAACGTTCCAGGTAATGCTAGTCCAGAACTATGTGTTTGCACTGTTTTGTATAGATGAAAGCACCCTTTAATTGTTGTTTCCAACCTACCCTTTAATTGTTGTTTCCAACCTTTCATTTTTCATGGAAACCTGTGCCATGTTAACCTAGACGTCTGCCTCTCCAATTCAGAGCACCAATAAATATTCATCAAACCTGTATGGTGTGAAGATTCGTCTGAGCAGTTTGGCTACATGGGCTTTTGAGACCCAAAAACAGAAAGGAAAAAAGATAATTACGAATAAATAGCTCATGATTATACTTGGGATACATTGATGTTCTGCTCATATTACATGGGCTTTTGGGACCCAAAACAGAAAGGAAAAATATAGTTAATGATGAATAAATAGCTCATAATTATACCTTGGGGTACGTTGATGTTATGGTCATACTTTTTAGTGGGAAAGAAATCTTGCCTGCCACTGACCTTACTTCTAATTGGGCATAATTGCACCAGTTAATGGAAATTTAACATCATTGTTTGCCCTCCTTTTGGATTTCTTAGACCATCTCCAATGGGGGTTTCTATCTTCCCAATTTCTATGGAAGAAATCCATTTTAGAAAAAACTTCTCCCAATGGTGATTTCTATCACCATTTCTATCCTATGTGGCAATGATGTAGGATGGAAACTCTCTAGGAGGGTTTCTACATGTAGAAACTCTCATAGAAATTCTTCTCTCTCTCATGACAATTATTATTGGGCCCCACACCATTAAATTGGTCCTTTTACTATGTGACACATAGGATAAAAATGGAGAACCATTGCTGAGCAATTTTGTATGTCTACAATTTTTATGTAGAAACTCTTCCAACTAGGATAGAAATCTCCTTAAAGTACAATGCCAAGTAGGATAAGAACTCAATTTTAGAAATCACCATTGGAGATGGTCTTATATCGTAACCCCCTTTTATTGACAATTCTTCCTTCTGAAGCAGTTATGTTATCCTTTTGTTGCTATATGCCATAGTTTGCAGTATCGACCGATACGGTTTGGCATGTTCCGGTCTGATACTGACCGCTTCCAATACTGACCAATACCGATGTTGGGGGTCTCCTCCCAGTCAATTCGACAGAGAAGATTGAACGAAAAAGATAGAAAAATAAAATAGTGTCCACACAGTGATTCAACGATAATGTTACAATATATCGATATTATTCCTTATTGATAAATTGTAACCATTACCATTTCTCGAAATTATATATATATAAATTCACAACATTCATCCATATTAATATTATTCCATTTAAAACTAAAGAGAAGCAACATATAATATATAAAATTATATATAAATGTGTCAAATATTTTCTAGCTTTAAAAAATATTTTTTATTTATCAGTTTTGTCTTTGTGAAACGAATAACCCGATACTCTAATCCGAAACAATCAAAACTGCCGATACCGATACTCATAGGAAAGGGTCCCAAACCGATCCCTAAACTGATATTTCGATACCTATAATTAATATTTCGAACCTTGCTATATACTTCTATGTGCATGTTGCTTACTTCTATCTGCATGTTTACTGTTATCATTCTGTTGTTATCCTTCTTTTCATGGTCTATAGGCCTACACATTCTTATAGTTTCAATGTATTAATAGCGTCCCCGTGGCCGTAGCCCGTTGGGAACGGTGGAGCACCCCGGCACAGTGGCGCGGGTTCGAGCCCCCTTGGAGGCATGCCTCCAAGCACCAGTAAGAAGTGGACACCCTAAAAAAAAAGTGTGCTAGTATTACATATAATTTTGTTGAGCGAGATTTCTCTGAACTCTGGCTTTGTTGAACCTTTACCCCATTGATCAAATTAACACTACATGCTATACAAGATTGCATATATATTTTTACTCAAAATACGCATGGGCAAAAATGTATCTTTACAACACTTAATTAAACCATATATAGTATGGTTGGTAGAATGCAGAGTTAAATTATGGTTATAAATGTACACATTTTACCCACAAGATTGTGATACAGCTATTAATTGCCCTTACATGTGTAAAGGATCATTGCAATTATCAACCTGCGGCCGACGTTCATTTGATGATTCAAACCACTTTCATGACTTCAACATATAAATTATATATGCTAAATTTTCTGAACTTAAATTTAAATACTGAAAGATATACTGTATGTAGTAATCTCAATCTTTTTGGTTCTTTGTTTTATTGTGCCATATAGATGGTGGCAAATTCATATAGGAAACCTTGTTGACTCATTTTTCTTCTAGATTCCTCCTGGTCTAGGACAAAATGGAGGGTGCTCCTTAGTTATGAGCATAAAAAGGTATGCCTACCAACCTGGCTATTGGCCTCCAGGTTTTATGTTGTTACCTATGTTGCATGGACACAGAAAAATGGTGTCCGTATTTGTATCAGATCACGTGGGATCAGGAGCGAGTCTTAGTTCTGCTACAGAGCGAGTCCTAGTTCTGCTTCCTCGGTTCTCAGCTGGTTCGGTGGCTCCGGAGGGTTGACTTGGATTTAAATCTTTGTTCGCGCAAAGTGTTGGAGAATGTATAGGCTTCGACACCGAGCAAGATATTCTATTCTTCCCGTCGATTCTGATATGGAGTAATTTGGTCCAATAACGACCCGTTTCATACATAGATGTGGGACATGAAACAAATTGTATGTAGGAGTTTTCCTTCATATGGTTCAAATCATTCTCAGATGTCCCGAGAGGCATCCTTTTCTTAATTCGAGGGTCGTTCACGTGCGCACAAACAAGCACCGGCCGCAACATCAAGGAACCATGACCAATAGAGTCGGACACAAAGCGTCATAATTTTCTTGTATGATTTAACGTTCATCTCGTTCTTCTGTAAAGGCGACCAACGGGAGGTAAGACCATGTCGGGAGTCTACAAGCATGAGCCCTAAGGTAAGGCATAGACCATTCCAATATTAAGGATAATAGTCCATGAAAAGCAAGATTCAAGAAGAACAAGATCTCTTATTTTGTTTGCTTGATTAGCTAGTTTGGTGGGGAGCTCTCTTTTGCTCTGCTTCTCGTTGTATCATCTCTTTAGGATCTTTCACCTACCTCCAGGAGTCGATCTCCAAGAAGTGGTCGAATGTGTCTTTTTTTAGACGAGAGGGTTGGCCCTCTATACGAGATCCATTTAGATCTTGTTTCTTGGGGCACGCAAAGTGACCACTTTGTCCATGCCCTACAGTTTTATTCTATTCATGCAACATTGTTGATTATACTGTACCTATTTTGAAAATGTCCGTTTCCCGTACCCGTATCGTGTCCATACCAGTATCCGTATTCATGCAAAATTGTTGATTACATTGTGCCTATTTGAAAATGCCTGTATTCTGTACCCATATCGTGTCCTTATCCTGTATCCGTACCTGTACCCGTTTCGTGTCCATATCCCTGTCTGTATTTGTGCAATATAGCTTCTTACCTTCTTGCTTATAGCTACTTTGGCACCCGTAAAATTGTGCCTCGAGGGGCAAGCTTAAACGATTATCTATGCTTACCATTAAAAATCAATTCATGAAACATATTATGTTATTATTAGTCTTAGTTAGTCTTAGTGTGTCTATACTGTTCTTTAGCCCCACCTCTGTAATGTACTACTAATGAGGAAGGCTCTCCTATAAATATGTACTCAAACCACATTAATAAACTATTTCATTGAGCTGTGCCTCATTCTTAATATTTTAAATTTGGATAAAGGCTTTGTTGCTGTAATTTTATACATAACATGTCAGCCAAATTTCCATAGTACCATTTTTTCTCTTTCACACCAAATTTATGCTTCAAGGGTTAGGAAGCATGGACACTCCAAAATTGGTGCCGTGTCAGGCACTTGTTAGATATGGCACACCAAAATACTCTAGGACATGCCAAAATCAATACCGTGTCTGTATAGTGCCGTATTCTTGTCCGTGAACATAGCTTAACGAGCAAGTTTACCGAAAGGACATATTTGTATTTATCATTACAGTTTGAGGCATGTCATGTATTAAAATTGGGGCCCGGCTATACACACCCCAAGACTTGCTAAGGACACCCCAATTACTAAGTACACCCCATATATATTTAATAAACTTAAAAACATACTAAGCACACCCCACTCTTTGACAAAAATACCCTTTCTAAGCACACCCCACTCTCCTCTCTTCCCAAACCAACAATTCTAAGTACACCCCATTCTATACAAAACAAAACACACCCTATTTCTATTCACCACTAACACCCCATTCTCTTCTCTGTCCCGAAGACGAAGCGGCCGAACCCCCCCTCCCGTTCGACGACAAGGAGTCCCGTTCGACGACAAGGAGTTCGTTTCGTTACAATGACGGGCCAATCCGAAGACCGATCCCAAGATGAACCCCAATACCAACAATATGGTGAGTTTTTCAAATCGAACCTCCCCATTACTTCGAACTGAGTCGAACGTTTAGGATCACTGAATTAGGGTTTCAAAAATCCGTCATTTTCTTGGAAGAACTTCTTCGTTTTCGTTTTTTTTCTTCGAATTTCGTTGTTCTGTTCGAGCCTGGTTGGTCGGGTAGAAAACCGCACGTTCAACAACACGAAGTCAGACATTTGTGCAGATGTTCGACAGACATATGTCGAACACTCACGCCTTGTTCGACAGACATATGTCGAACACTTGGTCCTTGTTCGATCCTGCGTGATCGAACATCCTGCTTCTGTTCGACCTGCATATGTCGAATAGTAAGTATTTGTTCGACCTGTAATGGTCGAACAATAAGTATTTGTTCGACCAGTGTTGGTCGAACAGTTCATTTTGACTGTATAGATTGTTTAATTCTTGATATTTCATTCAATTTAGCAGGAATGACATATATAAGGAGACGACCACCTACAGCTTCTAATAGGAGGCGTCGTTTAGAAGAGTTGGCAGCTGCACGTAGCAGTCGTCAAGAAGGAGCAACAGTTGCTCCGATTCAAATGCAAGAGCAATGTGCTGCGGAAGAAGAGGCAGCTGCACGTACTAGTCCAACAGCTGTTGCAAGTCAATATAGCGAGCAGCAACATGCTGGAGAAGAAGAGGATGAGGAACATGTTGAGGAAGAAGAGGAACAAGAGGAAGCACATGATGAGGAAGAAGAGGAAGCACGTGCTGAGGAAGATGAGGAAGCATGTGCTGAGGAAGATGAGGAAGAAGGTGATGACAGTGATATATTGACGGGCCCTTGTCCCGGTGGACCTAAAGATCCCCGACTTATCCTAAGTTTCAAGACTCATGTGGCGTTCCAGATTTGGAATGGGATTGAGCGGCCCTTATTGAAGTGTTGGTGCCACACGACCAAGATGGAGACATGGAAGTTTGGTCATGGGGGTAATGATTTTAAGGAGTTGATTCATCGTTCCAAAATTCCAGACTTGAGATGGATTTCGTATAAGACGCCGAACAAAAATCTAATTTGTGCGTTTGTTGAGCGTTGGCAACCGGAGACCAACTCATTCCATATGCCATTCGGTGAGATGACAATTACGTTGGATGACGTATTTTGTCTTACCGGACTCCCGGTTAGTGGATTACCTGTGGTTGCACCAGAGTCGGCAAGGGGACCGGAGGACCCTAAGAAAATGATCAGTAGATTATTGGGGGTGACAGAAAGGGAGGCAGTCGATGCTCTTCACGGCCAGAGAGGTAGCTCGGTCTGGCTGGAGTGGCTCCGTTCACGATTTAGTGGAGATGTCGCCAGTAGGGATAAGAGGAAAAGAAGACGTGCAGCCCGTGCATATTTATGGATCGTGTTTGGATGCACAATATTTGCAGACAAGAGTGGTACACGTGTGGACACCAAAATTCTCAGTCTTCTGGAGACTAGTACCCAACTGTTTTTTCAATTTTGCATGTGCACTCTTTGTCCTGTGAGTATGAAATTCATACAGTCAAAATCGTACATTATAACGTAATTAACATATATATATATATATATGCAAACTATGGTTTAAAGACACGTACCTGCTACTTGTCGTGTTCTCAAAATGTATCACATTGTTAGTCCATGTTAAGTGTTATATTAGAGTTATTAGTTGTTGGGCTTTAGTCCCACATTGCTTAGAGTAATAGGAGAGGATGCTAGCCTCTCCTATATATGTGTAGTCTCTCTTCAATAAAGAAATCATCAATTTTATTCTATTCTACATGGTATCAGAGCCATAGAAGGAAGAAAAAAAATTTCCACAACAAAAAAAATTCCCCCACTTCGTCGACCCCCCTGCTGCCCCCCCTTCGCCGACCCCCCCGATCCAGCCCCCCCCGCCCGGATCTGCTGTGCAGACCCCCGGTTCCCTCCCCCTTCCCGGATCTGCTGTGCAGACACCCGGCTCCCCCACACCCCGGATCTGCTGTGCAGACACCCGTATCCCCCCCACGTCCCGGATCTGCTATGCAGACACCGGGATCACCCACGATGGCTCAAAACCCTAACATTTTCCATCAGCCACCACACACCCTCCGAACCCTAGTTTAAAAAAATAGAAAAAAAAAGAAGAAAAAAAAAGAAGAAAAAAAGAAGAAAAAAAAGAAAAAAAGGAAAAAAAAAGAAAGAAAAAAGAAGGAAAAAAATAAAGTCAATGGTCCAATGCTTTATTCCTAGATTAAGCCGTTTGGACTTAACAAATGATTTTTCTACCCTAATCTTCACATCCAAATCTACACAGAGAATGATCGTATTTTTTTCTGTGTCCTGACGTGTTTATTTTCTATGTGCGCGACGGTGTTGACCACGTTTATGGCACATTTGTAAAGTTGGTGTGATTTTTGGGGTTGGAAAGAACTCGCGACGGTTGCTTCCATTTCAGGATGACAGATTCGAAGGCAGATGATGGTAACGGTGTCAGCAACACGACGAGCACTGGCACGACGATCTCTTCGACTCGACTTGTCGACCGTCGATTGGATGGTCCAGATGGTTACTCAACATGGCGGAAGAAAGTTGAGAAAACACTTCGTGGGATGCGGCTATCTAACATTTGACTGATAGCCCTCTGGCGATGACTGATCCCACATTTGAACAGTGGGAGACGGATGATAGTCGACTGTTTACACAGTTGTTGAACTCCATGGAACCGTCCGTCGAGGACATGGTTCAAAACACGGACATGGTCAAGGAGCTATGGGAGGTCCTAGCAACGGCGTTTGATGGAAAACGCGACTTGTCTCGCATATACGACTCGGTTGTTGGCGTTTACCGAGCAACTCAAAGGAGACAAGTCTCATAAGGACCATTTTCGATCCTTCAAGGCTATGGTGGATGAAATTGATCGTGTTCTTCCTCTGACGTCGGATATCAATGAAGCTCGGGCTCAACGCGAGCAGCTTCATGTTATGGTATATCTTGCATCTCTCCTTCCTGATGCGGACTCGGCTCGATCCCAGATCATTGCTGGATCTGATGTTCCATCTTTGATGGAGGCCCACTTTCATGTTCTTCGGGCCGCAAAGGTGGTTGAGACCACTCCGGGAGATACTCCAGCTGATTGATCTGCCCTTGGTAGAGCTGCTCGTCCTGGCGTTCGTGGTGGACGTGGTGGACGACGAGGTGGTCGGACTTATGGTCGCGATGGCGGACGCGACAATGGTGGTCGTGATGGGGGACGACTACGAACATGCTTCCACTGTGGCCAACAAGGACATTTCCAGTGGCAGTGCCCTAAAGCTCCTGTTGCCAATATTACTTCGGATGCTACTGATAATAGCGTTCGTTCGGTTCAGATGAGCGACGATTCTTACGCAAAATTTCTTGAGTTCCAGGCTCAACGTCGTGGTGAAGCATCAACGTCTGGTTCCACAGCCGGATATTCCGCAGCATGTATAGTAAAACCCAAGCAGTAGGTAATTGACTCTGGTGCATCCTCACACATGACTGGTGACGCAGGTATGATACATGATTATGTACCTGTCCGTCGTGCTTCTGGTATTACTGTTGCCAATGGCGGTTCTCTGGCAGTCCGCGGCCGTGGAAGTGCCACTCTTCCTCCGGGACTGTCAGTTACCTCTGTTCTACTTACTCCTGGGAACCCGTTCAATTTACTTTCTATCAGTCAACTTACTCGTGAACTTCATTGCTCGGTAACCTTTTTTTCTGATAATTATGTTTTTCAGGACCTGACAACTGGGAAGACTATTGGTAAGGGGCATGTGGCTGGAGGCTTGTACCTGTTTGACGCAACTCCTTCTGTTGTTTGTGCAAGCATGAAACTTGATCCGGTCGAGTTACATTGTCGGTTAGGTCATCCGTCGTCTCCAGTTCTCCAAAAAATGTACCCATCTTTAGCTATTCCCTCTTCTTTTCATTGTGAGCCATGTAGTTTAGCTAAGCATCGTCGGATTTCTTATCCGGTGAGTCCAAATAATCTTGCAACCGCTCCTTTTGAGTTGGTGCATTCTGATATATGGGGACCTTGTCCGACTGAATCTGTAATGGGTTTTAAGTACTTTGTCACGTTTGTCGATGATTACTCACGTGTCACTTTTATTTATTTAATGAAAAGTCGTGCTGAATTCTTTATCTGGTGTAACTTTTATGCCGAGATAACTACACAATTTGGTCTTCCAATCAAAACCTTTCGGAGTGACAATGGTCGTGAGTATTTATCTCATGATCTTGATAAACATCTGGCCAGCAACGGCATCATCCACCAAACCTCTTGTGCGTACACACCACAACAAAATGGTGTAGCCAAACGCAAGAATCGTCATTTATTGGAAACAACACGTGCTCTTATGTTTCAAGCACGTACTCCCAAGAGATTTTGGTCGGATGCGGTCCTTACAGCTTGATATCTTATTAATCGCATGCCGTCGTCAGTTCTCCATGGTAGCACTCCCTTCTCTAGGCTCTTTCCTGGAAGAGAGCCATTTCCTCTGCCTCCCCGCATCTTTGGTTGCTTATGCTATGTTCGGGATACCCGACCAACCCTTTCTAAATTGGATCCTAAGGCTATACAATGTATTTTTCTTGGGTATCCTAAAGATCAGAAAGGGTATCGGTGTTTCTCTCCTGTCTTAAAGCGATATTTTTTCACTCGGGATGTTACCTTTGTCGAAACAAAATTTCCTCCGTTTCCCCAATCAACAGGTCCGACTCTCCTGATCTATCCCGAAGAAGATTTTTTGTTGTTTCCTCCTCAAATACAACAACCTTCCGTATGGGTGCCCTCCTTTACCGAGCCAGTCTCCCAGGATGATGGTCCACATATACCGATTCAGCTATTAACGACATCAACCACAGAATCTTCCTCCTCTGGTTCCACCAACAGCTCCGGCTCCAGTGAGTTGCCTCCATCTGTCCCTCCAGCAGCTCTACCAATTCCGCCAGCAGCTCCGGCGATTCCGTCTCCAGAACGTCCTCGTCGTGCATGTCGAGATCATCCCTTGTATGTTAACAACTACAAAGGACTTACCATTCACACTCAGTATCTGGTAGCTACTATTGATGGGATTCAGATTCCCAAGACCGATGAGGAGGGTCTCTGACATCCTGGTTGGCGTGCTGCTATGCACGAGGAGATGAAGGCTCTCCAGGAGAATCATACCTGGGACTTAGTCGATTTACCTCATGGTAAACAGGCAGTCGGCTGTAAATGGGTGTTCACGATTAAGGTAAAGCCAGATGGCACTCTTGACCGATTGAAAGCTCGTCTGGTGGCCAAAGGTTACTCTCAAACCTATGGTGAGGATTACTTCGAAAATTTTTCTCCTGTGGTCAAAATGACGTCCGTTCGTGTCCTCATGGCCTTGGCCATTCGCTATGACTGGCCTTTACTTCAACTCGATATAAAGAATACTTTCCTCCACGGGGATCTTGATGAAGAAGTATATGTGATGCAACCTCCCGAGTTCGTTGCAAGGGAGGGTAAGATGTGTCGTCTAAGGAAGGCCCTCTATGGCCTGAAACAATCACCTCGTGCATGGTTTGGTAGATTTACACATGTGGTTACTCAATTTGGAATGTGTCAGTCGAAGAAGGACCATTCAATCTTCTATCGACACACATCTGCTGGAAGAATACTTCTTGGTGTCTACGTTGATGATATTGTAATCACGGGAGATGACAGCCAGGGTATTGCAAGTCTCAAGAAGTTTCTTGGAGAACAATTTCAAACCAAGGATATGGGATCTTTGAACTATTTCTTGGGCATTGAAGTCACACGGGGTAAGCGGGACATTGTAATGTCTCAAAGAAAATATGTACTGGATATACTAAATGATGCAAGCATGATGCAAGCAAAGGGAGCAAACTCACCTATGGATCCAGGGGCAAAATTACTCCCAGACGAAGGGGTCCTGATGACCAATCCAGATCAGTATAGTCGAGTGGTTGGAAAACTCAACTACGTGGCAGTCATGACGCGTCCGGATATTTCTTTTGCAGTAAGCGTCGCAAGTAAATTCATGACTTCTCCAAGAGTTCCACACTGGCAGGCAGTTCTCAGAATTTTGTGTTATCTAGTAAAGAATCCAGGAAAAAAATTCGAATGGAGAATAATGGACACACTCGTATTGAGTGTTTTACTGATGCTGACTGGGGGGCAAGTTTGACAGATAGACGGTCTACATCTTGCTACTCAGTATTTGTTGGCGGAAATCTAGTATCATGGAAAAACAAGAAACAGAGTATGATACCACGCTCAAGCTCGGAAGCAGAATATCGAGCTATTGCTCATGGCACGTCAGAGATATTATATATGAAGCATCTCCTACAAGAACTGGAAGAAGACGCAGGATCTCAAGTGGCATACCTATGGTGTGATAACCAATCTGCTATTCACATTGCCACAAATCCAGTATTTCATGAACGGATGAAGCATATTGAAATTGACATTCATTTTGTTCGTGATGAATATACAAAAAGAGTGATAAAGTTTCAACATGTGCGGACCGATGACCAGATAGCTGATATCTTCACAAAGCCTCTTCTGGGTCCTCGGGTTCAATTTTTATGTAACAAGCTGGGCATGATTAACATCTATGCTCCAGCTTGAGGGAGGGTATTAAGTGTTATATTAGAGTTATTAGTTGTTGGGCTTTAGTCCCACATTGCTTAGAGTAATAGGAGAGGAGGCTAGCCTCTCCTATGTATATGTGTAGTCTCTCTTCAATAAAGAAATCATCTATTTTATTCCATTCTACAGTCCAACAAGAAACAAATCTTTCTTTAAACGGCTCAATCCAATTCTTAATGGCATAGTTAACTGCTTTTGGATAATCGTGAAAATTTTGCTCCAATCTTCTAAGTAACTCATTAAATCTTGGTTAATCTTCGGCAAGAACCAACGAATTCCATGAGTTGTTAAAAGAATCCCACTTCTCCTTGGTACGAAACAACTTCTTGCAGTAAATATATTCTTGCTAACATGCCACCTACATAGCAAGTGTGTGGAGCTGGGAAACGTAATGCTTATAGCATTTATAAGTGCTACCTCACGATCAGTCACAATCACCTTCGGTAAGCATGATTGATCCACTAATCCTTTAAGCGTACTAAGCGCCCATATATAATTATCCTCCCGCTCAGCCTTCCCATATAAACACATGCCACAGAAAATGTAATATTTGTGGATGTGACCCCTACTACTTCCAAAAGTGGCATCCTGTACCTGTTTGTCTTGTAGGTACAATCCATCAATAAAATATTAGAAAAAGTACGCAACAAATCCACGCTAGTCGGGTGAGCATAAAAAAGATCCTTCACTTTATCAGTTTGCTCACATCTCCTATCTAAATAGTAGTACTTTTCTGAGTCCAACTTACCCAACAAGTACTGCATTTGAGATAGGGGCCCGGTTAAACGCACCCCAGCAGTTACTTAGCACATCCCAAGTAACTTAAGTTATAAATTACTTCAATGTTAAAAGACTAATATACCCTTCTCTCATTTTCACACCCCACCACACCCCATCAGCCTTCCGAAACACACTTCTTTTATTTTCACACCCCACCATCCTCCTCATTCTTCCTTCTTTCATTTTCATCATCTTCTCCAACAAAACCCTAAAACCCTAGAAAAATTCTAAGTTGAGAAGCCAACATGGAGGAAGGTGGTCCATCTGAAAGACACAATGTACGTACTCTCTCCGCCTTCTTGCTCGTTTTCAAGTATTAAAATTAGTATGAGAATCGTTCCAAACGAGAAATCCAAAAAAAAAAATTGCGATATGCACGACCTGTGTTCGTCGCACATATCATGTGCTGTTCGACTCAGAGTTGTCGAACATAAGAGTGATGTTCGACTAGGAGTTGTCGAACATGGCTTGGAATGTTCGACCCTTTTAAGTCGAACGTTTTTTGAAACGTTCGACCTGTTACTGTCGAACAGAAGATACTTGCACGACCTGTAATGGTCGAGCACTGTGTTTTTTGAAAAAAAAAATTTAACTTAGTAAAGTGTGGGTCTTTTTCTTTTCAGGATAGTTCTTCAAATGACACTGGAATGAACAATGAATTGAGCATTGTTAACTTTTTCATGTATGAACAAGTTGATTTTTCAGAAGAATTTCAGACGGAAGAGATATTTGATAATTGTGAATCGTTGTTGAGGTGGGCACAGACGGTAGGAAGACGTCATAATATGGTCGTTTTGGTTAAACGATCCGATAGCGGGGATGGAAGGCGGGCTCGGATAGTTTTGGGTTGTGAGCGCGGTGGTAAATATCGGCCTCCCAAGACTAAAGTTGCTGAAGCAAATTCGACGAACACTGCGAAGAAGGCAAGACGGAAAAAGCTTACGGGGACGAAAAAATGTGACTGTCCGTTTCAATTGAAAGGAGTGCAATTCAATGACCTAGGGCAGTGGTCATTGACGGTTGTATGCGGCTCGCTATGTGTATATAGAAGAGTGAAGTGCATCCCAAGGCAGCATTCGTCTCCTTCACTAAATGATTCCAGTAGCAGGGGTGATGCAGCTGAGCAGAACTGGAGCTGGGGAAGTTTCTCAGACATTGATTGATGGAAGCCATTCAAACAAATATCATTTAATTTCATGTTTCAGTTTGATCTTCTATGGAAAAGTTTAAGCTATTACTAGTGCACTTCTATACTTTCTTCGGTAGGCCTTTGACTACATACTAGTGTTAAAAATTTGGCATGGCATGAGATTTAAATGATCAATTTGGCTCCAGAGTGACTTAACTGATACAGTTCATGTTGTATGTTCCTTGTATAATAATTTTATGAGACATTTCCTAACTCTACGAGTCAAGGATTAAAGATGATGGCATGATATATGTGAATATTTTTGCCACTATTAACAGTACTCTCTTTAGAATTGTGTTTAATCAATATATTTGGATTGTGTTTAATCAATAGATTTAGTGGATCTTGTGTCGGGATAGTACTCTCTTGGGTAATACTTTGGGCATAGCCCCGCAATCCGAGTTGTAGGAGTCATGGACTCAGCTTGGGCCTACTCCTGTCTCCCTAGCATCGTTGTTGCAGCAAGGAGAGGAGATGAGGACAAGGTGTCTATGCGTCCATGGAAGATGAGGTCTTCTCCTATAAATAGCGGGGGATCAATGCTTTTGCCCAAATCACTCCTACAAGCTGGACTTCAATCTTTAAACAAACAGAGATGTGCGCCTCCCTTTGCCTGGGGTTCCAAGAGCCAGTCATTCGTGAAGGCATGCCATCTTTGATGCTGATATAGTAGCGACAGCTAAAACATGGAAGCGGATGCTAGTCTTCTATTAGTTGAACCTCGGCTGACATTATTGTTGTGTTCGTTCGGCAAGTATGGTGGCCACGAAGCTCGGTAGAAGTATTCTCCCTCGAAAACATGTTTTTCTAATAATTATTAGTTTTGTAGGAAGATGACTTGGAGGAGCCACTAGATGTTCAATGGGAGGCTCGTAATGACCAAGAGATGGAAACCCTAGATCTCTCTCTCTATGGAGAGATCTAATTGTCATTGTTCCAGTTTGGATTCAGTTCTTGAAGTTACCACTTTCATTGTGGAATACAAACTTAGCATGATTGCTAGGTTTATTGGTATTCTAATCAAAATGGATGTATCCACGACAAACTATCCAAAGACCCGCCTTTGCTAGGATCTTGATCAATGTTTCGGCAGTGCAACCTTTGCCTCAAGAGGTGTCAATATGCTTCCTAGGAGGTAGGCGACTTGTTCTACTTGTGACTTACAAATGGCTCCCACTAAGTGTTGTATGAATTTGTTAAAAATCAACTTTCAATGTCTTTTATTGTATTAATTGCTGGTGTTGATTCCTATTAACTATTACCTATTATTATCCATTTTATTGGTTGTTTAATCCTAATAAATTATATTAATTCTATGGGTTAAGGGTTGTCTATATAATGCATATTTTGTATTCTCAAAAAAAAAAAATATAATGCATATTTTGTCTTGTTGAAGGGAGATCGTTTTTTAGAGTAGCAACCATATGATTCTCCTCATTTTTTTCTTCCACAAATCTCTACCATATGATTTATACTTTTCTATTTCAATCTTTCCTACTCTGGGCAAGAGCTAAGTTCGGGTTGTTCTCCCGAAACCGTGCGGTGACAGAAAGCCGGTAGGAAAGGAGTTTTACCTCTAGGAGGATTCGAGAGTATTTCTGCACATAGATCTCGATAATCTCTTAGGACAGTGTTTCGTGCATGACTTTTCCGTAGATCGGTATTTCTAACATTTTTTTAATTATTTTATTATTCCATTTTCAGGATGATAAAGAAATAATATCCAACAATCTAAGAGATTATACTGTCTTGAGATTAATTTGTTTTATTAATCAATAATCACCAAATACACTAGGATGCTGTTGCAATGGACGATAATTCTAGCGCCTCTATATTAATCCATGAGTCTATTTGGAGGACTGTTAATTTTCCTATTACAGTGCTAATCATTCTGCTCACAAGGGAGTAGATGTTTCTTATATGAAATATGAGATTTCGCAAGACTCCCTATTTTGTACCTAAATTGGTTGTACGTATTTTCTTATTCATTATATGATCTCTCTCTCTCTCTCTTCTCTTTCAACAAATATATTTTAAAGTGTTTTTTTGTCTGCTTTCTGTGGTTGAAAGAGGATATTATGCAAATATTTTCATTTCATATGTTTATTGAAATACCCCAACCACCCCACGAATTCGTTATTCCTAAACGAGTCATGAAAGGTATAACGAACATACCTTGTCTCCACATTGGATCAAGAACAGGGTCAGAGGGATCAAAAACCGCTAATTCGTATAGAGCCATCGAACCTGCCCAACCAGAAACTAAAGCTGTATGCATTATATGGACAGAAAGCAATCGACCGGGATCATTCAGTACGACAGTATGAACACGATACCAAGGCAAACCAATGGAAATACCCCTTTAGCAAAGAAAAATAGATACTATGTAACTTTATCGCATTGAAACTTATACTATGTACCTAACCTTTTCAGTGGATTCTGTCACGCCCCTCGATTCTGTCACGCCCCTCGAATCGTTCACAACATCAATTTCGACAAACCCAAATTCACGTATCGTTCATCCGTCTATCTTAAGTCATCGACCAATGTATTTTCTCAATTCATAATATTCCTTGCTAACTCAATCGTCGAACGATATCCATTCCAATCCTTAGAGTCATTCGCGTAACTTTAAAATCGAACATTTCATGCACGCTACCTACCCGTCGTGTTAACTTTTCGTATACGATCCGTATCAATTTCCTCGATTCGATTTCACCTACTCAATCGTTTTTGCATTTCATACTCGTACAATCCTCAATCTTTCGCTCGAATGATTTCCACCATACACCACTCGGGATTCGAGTCATCCAATCTAGTCCAAATCACGTTCGCGTTATTCGCTAAGACAGGTTTCGGATTCGTTCGACGAATCCCTAGCGTAATCGTTCACGTCGCATCGACGCACTAAGTCGTTCGCACTATTCCTCAAAATCCAAAACAATCATCCGTGTACACCTAAGTGTTAGTCCAATAGTGCTTCTATCGATATACACTCTAAGCGTATTCCTATTCCCGACCGAGCGATACTTAAATTTTGCTCGCAACTCGTTTGCACCAAAAGGTCGAGGTGCGCGATAATCGGCACAACTTAGCCAAAGGCTGTGTGCATAACCATCCCGTTCGAACTATACCTCGGTCTCGTATGCTCGTTCGCTATTGTTTGTGTAAGGTCGTTCAAGCATGCAACGCATTTGCTAACTTAGCACGCATTTTCTATCAACTCAAGGTCGGCACCGTTCGGCCCAAAGGCCACCACCTATCGATGCGTTCGATTGAACGCTTTACGAGCTTTTGAAAATATTAGACTTATTGTATGGACATGCCGAGGGACGTTTGAGAGAGAGCGCACCAACGATATCACGTTGCGGAAGTACAATTCAGAGTTTGCGGAACAACGGAGTTAAAAAATTCAATCGATAGTCCAAGGACGTAAAGCCGTGCTCTGATACCATTATGTCACGCCCCTCGAATCGTTCACAACATCAATTTTGACAAACCCAAATTTACGTATCGTTCATCCGTCTATCTTAAGTTATCGACCAATGTATTCTCTCAATTCGTAATATTCCTTGCTAACTCAATCATCGAACGATATCCATTCCAATCCTCAGAGTCATTCGCGTAACTTTAAAATCGAACATTTCATGCACGCTACCTACCCGTCGTGTTAACTTTTCGTATACGATCCGTATCAATTTCCTCGATTCGATTTCACCTACTCAATCGTTTTCGCGTTTCATACTCGTACAATCCTCAATCTTTCGCTCGAATGATTGAGGATTGTACGAGTATGAAACGCGAAAACGATTGAGTAGGTGAAATCGAATCGAGGAAATTGATACGGATCGTATACGAAAAGTTAACACGACGGGTAGGTAGCGTGCATGAAATGTTCGATTTTAAAGTTACGCGAATGACTCTGAGGATTGGAATGGATATCGTTCGATGATTGAGTTAGCAAGGAATATTACGAATTGAGAAAATACGTTGGTCGATGACTTAAGATAGACGGATGAACGATACGTGAATGAGGGGTAATATTCGAAATTGAACTTGGATTGAATGTCGAGGAGATTATCCAGTCGGACGATAGCATCATTCGCACGACTCAGAATTCGTTACAAACGAAGATCGTCAGGTTACGTATATCGTCGATGATATTGAGCGTATCAAAGACGATATGCGATAACTCGGGGGTAATCGGACACGGTGAATGACGATCTTTGTCTGCTAGCTTTCACTTGTTGATAAATTAAGCATCTAGCCACAAATCTAGATACGTCCTTCTTCATTCCGCACCACCACACTACAGTACGCATATCCCGATACATTTTATTAGCTCCTGGATATATGGAATACTGTGACTGGTGCGCTTCTTGCATCAGCTCATTCCTCAGTTCGCCAGTTGGTACGCAAAGCCTCGTACCACGCCTTAGTGCTCCATCGCTGGCGATTGAGAATCCTTCCAGTGTTCTTGCCAGCACTTGATCTCTGAGTTTGCAAAGCGTCTCGTCTTAGAATTGTGTCTTCTTGACTTTGTCTATCAGACTTGAACGCACTTGCAACTGCATCATTAATAATTCAGCTCCGGGTACAATTGCTTCTCTTTCCAGCTTCTTTATTTCCTCTTCAGGCAGTACAATCTCCAGTCCAAACTTCTCTATGTCTTCCATCAAATGTCGCTCTTTGGTCAAAAATATCGCCATCGGGTATCAACTAAGTGCATCTGCAACAATATTAGCCTTACCCGGATGATACTGCAGGTCGATGTCGAAATCTTTCATCAGCTCCAGCCATCGTCTCTGTCGCATGTTCAGCTCCTTCTGAGTGGAAACATATTTAAGACTTTTGTGGTCTGTAAATATTTCCACTCTCTCTCCTTAGAGGTAATGCTTCCACAGCTTCAGTGCAAAAATAACTGCTGCAAGCTCCAAATCATGCGTGGGATAGTTCTTCTCATGAGTCCGTAATTGCCTAGATGCATAAACAATTACTTTTTCGTGTTGTTGAAGAACACAACCCAATCCTTTACCAGAAGCATCACTATAAATTGAAAAATCGCCGGTACCTGCGGGTAGCGCAAGTATCGGTGCCGTTGTAAGTCTTTTCTTCAGTTCCTCAAATACTGATTGGCAGGCTTCAGTCTACACAAATTCTTCATTCTTACTTGTGAGCTTCGTCATCGGCTCAGCAATCCTGGTGAAGTCCTTCACAAATTTTCGGTAGTAGCCAGCTAAGCCCAAGAAACTTCTGATTTCAGCAACTGAACTTGGTGTACTCCACTTCTCAATAACAGCTATCTTCTTTTGATCCACCGAAATTCCTTCTCCTGTGACAACATGGCCTAGAAAATCTACCTTGTCTAAGAAGAATTCACATTTAAATAGCTTACCATAGAGCTTCTCCTTCCTTAAGGTTCCCAGAACTTTCCTCAGGTGCTTTTCATGCTCTTCTTCGGTCTTCGAATAGATCAGGATGTCATCGATGAAGACAACATCAAACTGATCCAGATATTCATGGAAGACCTTGTTCATAAGGTTCATGAATACCGCAGGGGTATTCGTCAATCCAAACGGCATGACCAAAAATTCATACTGACCATATTTGGTGTTGAACGCCGTCTTTGGAATATCTTCCTTCCTGACCTTGATTTGATGGTAGCCAGATCGAAGGTCTATCTTCGAGAATACTTTAGCTCCACTTAGTTGATCAAACAGGTCATCGATCCGGGACAGAGGGTACTTGTTCTTGATGGTGATGTTGTTCAGCGCCCGGTAGTCGATGCACATCCGCACAGTCTCATCCTTCTTGGGTACGAACAAGACAGGTACTCCCCAGGGTGAGGCTCCATCTCTGATAAATCCAAGGGCCTTCAGCTCATTGATATGGTCCTTCATTTCTTTGGCCTCCTTAGGGTTGACTCTGTAGAATCCTCGAGAAATAGGGACAGAGTCGGGAACTAGGTCGATGGTGAATTCTACATCTCGATCCGGGGTAATCCTGGAAGACTATCAGGGAAGATGTCCATGAATTCTGCTATGATAGGATGAGGAGGTCCGGGTTCTTCGGTGATAGAGGAGTAGGTAATACCCTCCATATCTTCCGGAGCTCGAGAGATTTCAAACTCTGGCTCTCCAAGTGGGCTGAAGACTAAACATCCTCTGTGACAATCTATCAGCACATGCTGCTTACTTAACCAGTCCATTCCTAGGACTACATCATAGTTAGGTAAGGGCATCACAAGTAAGGGTGCTAAGAATTGGTGTCCTGAGATACTTATAGGGCAGTTACAGATCCCAGTGATGGGTATGGGTCCATCACCAGTCATAACTCTAATATCTTCTTACTAAATCCCGTAACTAGGTGGTGTGCGGAGATGAATTTTGTTGCTATAAAACTGTGTGATGCACCCGAATCAAATAATGCTAAAGCAGGATGTGAATGCACATAAATGGAACCTGTGATGACATCAGCGATGGGTTCCTGCTCTAGCTCTTGCTCATATGCTGTTAGGGCAAAAGCTCTTCCAGTCTTCTGTTGGTGTTGCCCAAACTGTTGTTGCTGAGTGGGTAGAGGAGCCTTCTGCGGTGTTGTTCCAGTCCGGTTGAATGCCGTGGGGCAGTCCCTCACTTGGTGGGTGGCAGACCCACAAACTAGGCAGTGTCCTAGCCTTTTCCTACAGATGTTCGTATGATGCCCTGGCCTCTTGCAGAAATTGCAGACATGAATCTTCATCTGAGGCACTCTGTCATTGGTCCTCGCCTGATGGTGCTGGTGGTGGTGGTGATGAGGCCTGTTGTTATTGTTGTGGTTGGGCCTCTTCTGGTTACTCTAGAAATTTCTAGTTCCAGAGTACTCCCTCTTTGAACGAGCAGGCTGACTCTTCTCTA
Source organism: Iris pallida (assembly GCA_029216955.1). Lineage (NCBI taxonomy): Eukaryota > Viridiplantae > Streptophyta > Magnoliopsida > Asparagales > Iridaceae > Iris > Iris pallida. Next base: position 6,416,928 of record JANAVB010024994.1, read on the forward strand.
TATCTTGAGCTCGTATTAGGATCCTCTCGTACGTCTTAGCGCCACCTGCGATCACAGGAGTGCGAATCTCTTCCCTCAGTCCATACCTGAATCTTTCAGCACGATCGGCAGAGTCAGCAACCAAGTTCTTTGCAAAGCGACTAAGTTGACCAAACTCTGTCGCATATTCACCAACCGTCATGTTCCCTTGCATCAAATTCTGAAATTGTCTTTCCTTCTCCCGCAACTCTGATGTTGGAAAGAACTTTCTGCAGAACAACCTCTTGAAGGTGTTCCAGTCAAGCTTCCTGTCCTGGAGTCGGGGTTCATTCCGATACCAGGTGCTTGCTACATCTAGCAGTTGGAGTCCCACAGCTTCAACTTGAAGGTCATCAGGAAGTCGAGCGACACTGAGGAGACGCTCCATGCTGTCGAGCCATTCGTCAGCATAGATAATTCTCTCGGTTCCTTTGAAAGGTCGAGGGCCCAGCTTCTTAAATTTCTCAATATCGTCGACTTTAGCAGGCCTTGGTTCAGATTGGGCTGCTTCTCCTCTCTCCAGTGCAGCTATAGCCATATTGTGAGAATTCTCCATGCCTTCTCTCATAATTGCAGTCTGTTCGCGATGAGCTTCAGCTTGAGTTCTCTGTGCCTCAAGCACTCCTCGTAGCAGGCCTACGAGGTCGGTGAGGTCCACGGGTACTAGTGGGGCAGCTGGATTGGGCACTACTGCAGGGACTTGCTGTTTAGTCCGGGAAGATGTAGGATCTGACACTTGAGTAGTAGTGTAAAATCCACGGGGTGCTGGTGCATTATAGGGATGATCGGTCAGCTGCCGAGGTGTAGGATCCGGACTTGGTTGAGAAGGTGGGGTGTGATCGGGTGATGACAACCCATCACCAGCAGTATTGGTCTTGTCTGTGGCCATACTCTGGAAGATTTAGGATTGCAAAACATAAGCAAGGTAGCCTACCAGTCTATAACAAACAAAAATATTTATTTATAATATATTCTGGTCCTATGTTGTGACAAATTAATGTTCTAGTGTTCTAAATATTTCTAGATATGTTTACCTAAGTTGTTGATCCGACCTGCATGGGCCACCACTAAAAACATGTCACGACCCGGTCCCAAATTGTTGGGTCAAATCGGATCATGCCCAGCCTGCACCGTTGTGAGACGGCGACAGTAAGCTATATCCACTTGCAGGTAAACTCAACAATAGAATATATTTGTCACAACTTCTAAAATTATGAATATTAAAAACTTTGTCCAACAGAAAGTTTCATCTGATACATCTGATAATTTAAAACTGAAATAAACTGTCTAAAATTCAAACATCAAAACTAAAAAGTAACTATCATCATCTAGAAAGTTGGCTCATCAGCCCCGAGATCAATATCGTCCGATTGGGACTCTGGTAGCACAGCTGGATAAAGCTCAGGATCATAATAGCTATTAATCAATAGCTCAGCTTCATCAATGGAACCTATTGGGGGTGGGGAATCCAGTCAGGAAAGGAGCAAAGTACAATTATGAATATCTAACAATTCAACTAATAATTAGAAATTTGCAATTTTAAACAGTTTGAAATACTTGAACAATATTATCCATAATTGAAAACAATATGATTTGAGTATGTAATGCTTATGACCGGCTTGGGTTGTACAATAGTATCATAGTGATACGATATGGCTAATCTCCGTGTGAAAAGGAGTAAGCTCGCACAATTATGCAATATGAAGGTATTGGTCATAAAACACTACACTACTTTTCCAATATCCCACAATCAATAACCATCAATACTCTAGGAGAGAGTTCCGTGTAGCAATGTGGTTTAATCTTGCATTATTACAATTACTAATTAAATTGAAAAGCAAAACATAACCGTACTTGCCTTGGTTTATGACTGGATTTGAAATCGGTACTGGGGAGCAAATCAGACTCGTCTTCGAAATCCTACAGTTGAGAATCCCTTCTTTGAAACATATTTGAACCATATCTAGGTGTACTAGTTACAATCTCTAAAATTTATTCCTAGTCAAGTTTTATGTTATTCTATCATAACACGTTTATCGATGCGATCTATAATCATTAATTTAACGAAATAAAAGTCAAGTTAACATTTATTGGAAAAATTTGTATCTTTCGATTATTTGGCAAAACTTTGTATTTTGTAATATATTTTAAAACTAGGTTTTTCTTTAAATGAGAAAAATGTGAACTTATGTAAAATTGTAATTTTTTACTATCTATTATTTGTGAGAAAATCTTATAAATATTCTATATCAAAAAATAATATGCATTTAATATTTTACACGTCTATGAACAATCACCAGAAAAGAAAGTTAAAAAGCTACGCTACACAAATACAAGACCACAGAAATAAAGATAAAAACTGGGCTTATGCCCTTACAAATTATTACATAAATTAATTAAATAAAATACTGGTGAACTCTGAACGCGGAAAAGCAATCCATTTAGCAGGCCGAGGCCCTGCACCAAAATACTTTTGGCCAGTAACACGTTCTAAAATAATAATTTAATTTAGAATATAAAAATATGGTAAGTCTCAGACTTGGTCCAAAATGCCATATTGTATACTGGCTTATGCCTAAACGTCCGAAAATTCTGATTTCGTTTGCATTTCGCTAGGACCCAAAATATTATCCGAAAGCCAAATAATAACTATCAAAGGACTTAGTCGAACTCAAGAAATAAACCGAAAGGTTTTTAAAATATTTTTAGAAAAATCGGGCAGTATCTCCTTTGTAACTAGGATAACCTAGCCACGAGGCGATACCTGAAAATCGAAAATCCCACCCAAACAACACCGTCCAGTCAATATATACTCCACCAGGATATGTACATAACCCAACACCATAAAGACAAAACTGAGAAAATCAACCGAAATCCATCTCAAAGCCATATATATATATATATATATATATATATATATATATATATATATATATATATATATATATACACACGCCGTAAGAATGAATCAACAGAGCTTAAATTTCCAAATCCGAGAGTCCGAACTCATAATCTATCAAACTCGAAATCGGAAACAAGCCCGACTATTCCAAATCGAAGTCGAAAACATCAGAACCAAATCCGAATAGGAACCAGAATACGAAACCCAAATTCATAGCATAAATTCCGAATTAAAATCGGAAAACCCAATGAACCAATTCTTATTTAGAAATCAGAACCAAACATCAACAATCGAATCCCATAGCGGGATCGAGACCATGTCATCATTGACTCAATGGAAGGGACACAGGGACACGAAAAATATACCTCGGATGCTCGGCTAGAGCTCTCAGGTAAAAATTAGGGAAATAGAAAAAATCCATGCGAACTCGAAATACTCCAGAAGCACACGGACAGCGCTGGAATAGCAAGAACGCAGCCACGGGAAGAAGATCGGGACCCACAAGATGCTGCGGACAGAGGATCAGGGTACGACGGCCGGATCGAGGCTCGCGAAGTGCTGCGGCTCGGAAACAGCAGCGGCAGAAGGCGGCCGCGAGGGGGTCGGTGGCCGGGCGGTCGACCTGGGGCCACGGGGAGGCTGGCGCCGAAGGAAGGCGGAGGAGGGTCGCCGAGCAGGGGGGTCACGGGCTTGGGCGGAGCCGACGAGAGCTTGGGTGGCCGGATTCGGGTTAGGGCTAGGGATTTGGGAAATGGGTTTGAGAGGAGTGATGGAGAGTGGAGAAGAAAGTGGGGGTTTTTATAGGGGTGAGGATCTAGGGGTTACGAGGAGGGAAAAAGTGTAGTCGTCTACCGTTTCGGAAGGGAAACCGAGGGGTCGTCGTTGCTTGGTTGAGAGAGAGAGAGAGAGAGAGAGAGAGAGTGAGTTCTGAGAATAACTAAAAAAAATTAATATAGTCTTTCTTTAAAGAGAAAAATAATATATATATATATATATATATATATATATATATATATATATATATATATATATATATATATATATACACTAATAGATTTGAATATTTCTTTGGAAAAACTGAGATTGGGTTCAGTTTCAGAAATGGATTCGAGATGGATTTAGGACGGGCCAGGCCCAACACTAAAATTCCATGAATAATAAATTTTAAAAATACGACTTTCCTAAATTAGCAATTAATAATGATAATAATAATAATTTAGCAAACCAATTATCCAATTAATTAAAATATAATTGAAACCGAAAATTATGGGTTTCACACCATGACTTTCCAGTGTGCGGCTAGCTGCAGTGAACTCGCAGTTTTCATGATTCAAATAAATATCTACAGTGCGCATCTGCTATGCCATAGTAGGTTATCAAATATTCTCTCAAATTTATCCATAGAAATTTCAAAGGGGTTTCTGTAAATTCAAACAAGTTCCAAGTTAATCATGATAAGAAGAGAAGTAGATATCTGCTCTTCAAGTGTAAGTGCTTGAGAATCGAACGATCGATTACAGGAGGAAATAATTGATTTATGCAAAGAGAAGTATTTATTCTTAGACCTTTCTCTATTTCGATAATATTTAGAAAACCTATAGATATTGAATTGATCAAAACTGACCGGATAATTGAGTTGGTCTGAAAACAGAGAGAATGGGAATTCGGATAATTGGAGTAACTTAGGAAAATATACCTATGATGGAATCATTTTGGAAAATAATTTCTTATAATCAATGGAAAATAAACAAGTAAATCTACGGGCATTGTGGTCTTGAGTTGGTCACAGGAAAGTCAAATTGGAAGTTGACGAAACCAACAAGAAAATTCAAAATGGTTTATCTAGGAGACTGGGAATATTACTCATTGGTGATAGGTTTACTAAAGAAGAGTTCAAAACTCTATTATCAAACTATAAATGGCAATTGGGTCTAGTCCCTAAAGAATTTAGAAAGTAAAGGGAAGAAGAAAGTCATGGTATTGTAATCATGACTATACATCTCTTTAGTCATTTATGGAATACTAAGAGATGCAATAAATAATAAAGATAGTAAAATATATATAACCATACAATCAGCCTAAGCTGTAATTAATCATTTCTATATAGCAGGCTCTCAATGGTACTCTAGTCCTAAGAACCACTACATGGACCTGCATGGGCCACCCCTAAAAACGTGTCACGACCCGCGCCCGCATGATCGGGTGTGAGTGCTTGGGTACGTCCAGCCTATACTATAGAATCGGTGGTAGTGAGCTGTCTAGACCTCGATAATCGTCAAATGCTCTTAATTATCAATCTTTGTTCATCGCAACTACTAATAATCACGTGCCCAATATCAAATAACCACATCATCACACATTTCACTAATTCTGTAGTACATCTTGTACAAGAGTATCCAAAGATAAATCTGGTGAAGTAGTAAAGACAACATCCTCAAGCACATCATCGAGTACTACATCCATTATCAAAACTAAAAGTAAATCTATACATCAATAGTTCTAAGTCATCACTGATCTCCACATAGCGTCCATGCTGACTATCCCTATCACCTCATCATGTAAGACATAAAATCTAATGTAAAAGTCATCGTCACCTGTAACATATCTAGTTAGAAAAAGAGCAAAGTACAACCTCGACAAGAAACACTATACAAAATAAATCTAAAATACACAACTAATGATATGGACTAACCTGCAACACTGAATTGTAGTACAATAACTGAAACAGTAAACAAGATAATCAATGCAATAGTAAATTTAAAATATTAATCTAATGTGTGACCGGCTGGAAATCACAATATCATAATAAAGTACGGCTTAATCGTACGTGAGGTGTATGATTAGGTGATCCACAATAACTTAGCTAAGGGGGTGTAGTCACACACTAGATAATATTTCCCCAATCCTGTAAGACAATTAATGAGTCACACTATAATCAATGAGAAATAATGCAATCATGTCAATCTCGTGTCCAATATAAAATTAATGCAAGACAGATACAAGTTAAAGAGTTCAAGTCGGTGTACTTACCTGGATTGTTGTAGGGGGTCAAGTCCAAATCCAAGCTAGCTGTGTCAAGGCAAATATTATCTTAGAATTTATTCTAAAATGTCTTTTTATCTATATATTCACTAAGCTTATTTCTAAATTCTTATTAATACTTCCTTTTAATCTAATTACTAGTTTTAATTACCTTAATAATAAATCTATTTATCACTAAATAACCATTTCCTAAAATCTTCTAACCAAAACCCTTTATTCAACCAATTTAATCCAATCCATGGGCCCAACTAAATAGATATATCCCTAGTTACTAATCCTTAATAAACCCAGTCCAATCAAATATTAGCCCAAAATATACTGGCCCATAGCCTTGTCCAATCTTTATTCTTTTATTCTTTTTTCTTTCTTTCTATTAGCTCAATCCACAGGCTCGTGGCCCATGGCTAGCAACCCAGCCCAAACCCCTTTATTATATCCTCTTTAGTGAAGAGAGAGAATACACTCTTCAGAACCTTCCAAAAGAAGAAGAAGAAAAAAGAAGGAGGGGTCTCACCTCTGGGAGTATGTCGAGGCACGGTGGAACTGTAGCGATGGGAATACGTCGGCTCAGGTGGTGCAAGCGGCTTCTGTAATGCCCCGTCCCGCTCAGCTCAATCGGAGGAATCGAAATGCCAACAACGTTCAGACTTAGCCATACAACGGTTGCTCGAAGTCCTGCTCGGTCGAGGCAACTCCTCGCTCAGGTGGGTGGCTTCGGTAAACTTGCCTCAGCTTGGCCTTCACACTAATAAAACAAAAGTTTTCAACTGCAGAAGTAGGCTTGATAATAAAATAGACGAATCCATATAGCTAAGAGAATAATCCCAAGTTGGGTCGGATTGAGTTAGAATATGGAAGGTCCCACGGTCGGCATAGAATCGTTGCATGGCGTGCTTTCAAAATGACACTCGGTCATTCGTCCCGTGGCTTAGGAGAAGAAAAGTTGGTCTAAGTTGCCACAAAGCTATGAACTTAGCCTAAGTCATAGGCATCACACGTATAAATGCTTGATAAAGCAACCACGGTCCCATTGTCCAAGGCTTGGCATAGCCTTTGCTCGTCCCACAGATTAAGTTGCTGCACGATTGAGTTAGGCAAGAGTTTTGCTGGGCTATCGAAGTCATAGCAAGTAGTGTCCCATGTTTTCTGCGATTGTCAAAGTCACAATGTCCTACGATCTCAAGGCTTGCCATATAAAGTATGACTTGGGTGATGGTGTCACATAGAACACAAGTCAGGCTAAGGCACGAGCCACGATCGGTTCAAGGATAATTATGCCACTATCTATGGGACACAAAGAAACACGTTGGTTCAGGTCTATCTAGAAGGCTATACAAGTTCCCTGTGCTTCAAAGAATATAAGGTACATGCGACCATTTGTTGCTGAGACCGGTCCCATAGCTTGGGAGTCTCGCATGAAGAAAGAAAAGCATGGACATGGATAAAAGAAGTTTAAGGAAGAGAAAGCAAGTTGTCTTATTTGTAGGCCTTGTATTTATGTCGAGTTTAGCAATCATCGTAGGTGCGTGGTCATGGACAACTTGTGCACAAGATATAGTCTTCTCGAATGATCGTCGGGGCAACGTGATCATGTCGGCCTGGGAGAAGCAAGTTATAGCCTGTGCCAGTAAAGAATCGACGAACGTCGACAATGAATCTGTGTAGGTGATTCGGTAACTTTTGCATGCGCGCAAAAGGATTCGCCGTCTAACCCAGCTATAAGTCTAAGATAGCTTGACATTACTAGTGACCTTTCATATAGATAAGCTAGTATGCTAAGCGGCAATCCGCATGCATGGTGTTGGTCGAATCAAAGATAGTACAAGCACGATACGAAGTGAGTTAAGTAGGTATGCACGGTTGTAACACCATTATGGAGCCTAAGATTTGGCCATAGCAAGGACACGTGCTTCGGGATGAATGTGGCATCGTATTTGAGTAGTCAACACAAATTCCATAAGTCGGAATTGAGTCATCTCGAGTTAAGTCAGGAAGGGCCGTAAGGCAAAGTTGGTTAAGTCGTATTGAAATGTGAGGCACGGCCTCGATGTCTGAAGCGCGACCAAGTCGATGACACAAAATAAGTCATTGCGTCCCAAAGTATGAGTCAGAAGGACAAGCACGAGTTGACACATTGATGTTGTTAGCACGAAAATGGTTTAGAGGCACAATGATAAGCAAGTTATCAGTGCAATGGCACGAGAATAGCCCAGAAACACAAATATGCCAAGAGTCTCTGTCTTAAAATCGATCCTAAGGCAAGAATAGAAAGACGATCAAAAAGGGATTATATTGCACAAAGTAAATAAACTTGTTGGTTTTGTAGGGGTAGACGAGGAGCTCACTCCACCAGTATAGTTGAGTACTGACACCCACACAGTTTTTATGTGCAGGCACAGGTAGAAGCTTGTTGGCACGAAGCTTGCTTAGATGCGTCAAGGCACGTAGTTCCTTGGCATTTCGATGCGTGCGGTCGCATACAGACAGAACTTATACGGGACATAATTTATGGACATCGTCTATCTGAAGCATCCGCTAGCTTGTCAAAGTGTATTGAAAGATGAGAGAGAGCTGAGTGACTTGTAAAATGAGAGAAAAGTGAGCTTGAGCAACTTGTAATCTTGGCTACGCGCCTTTTTAATCTTATGTTCATTATCAATAAAGACTCTAATTTTGTTTCAATGCTTGTGTTGGCTTGTATATTTAATATTTCTGCTTGGGGCTTCTGTGCGACGATCCCGTCGTAAGCTGTTGTAATTAGCCGTTACGAAACTGCCTTGCACGAGCGCAATCTAGGCTCGTGCGACGTCGAGCCTTACCGAGAACGATTGGTCCTACGGAACCGGTGCATAGCATAATGGTATCAGAGCACGGTTTTACGTCCTTGGACTTTTGATTGAATTATTTAACTCTGATGGTTTCGTTTTAAAAGTCGTTTCTGCAATCGATATCGTTGGTGCTCTCTCTCAATGTTCCGCGGGATGTCCATACAATAAGTCTTTATATATTACAAAATCACATAATTTTTTGGTTAAACTTAAAAATGGTTCCACAGAAAGCACAGTTGGCTAAGTTAGGCTAGACATATACACCAAAAATTGCATTGACCTTAGAAAAGTTATGTATTGGATACGAATTGTCTCAAAATGGGAACGAGTTTGACTTGATTCATAGAATACGGAATGGCTATCGATAGGGGTGCCATAAGACGAAGTTATCGTTGATACGATATAGATGAGAGTGCTTGGATTTTGAGGAACGGTTCGAACGGAAATTCAAAGTAATCGAATGATGAATCAAAATTTGTTTCGAGGATTTGTCGAATAACTTCATCCCTGAGTGGTGTATGGGATAGCCTCAGGGATGTCGATCGATTGAGGATACGGGGTGCCAACGAGTCTATCAGCAAGCGACGATTATACAAAGCCATAGAATGAGTAATTCAAGTTAGTATGAGTTTGATTCGAACGAAGGAGGAAAACAGTGTTTATCAGATTGGGATTACGCTGAGCGTGAAATACAAAGTAAAAAATATAGATTCAATCGAGGAAAAGTAAAGGTATACGAATGGATGAATCAATCGAAGAAATTAATATGAATCGTACAAGAAAAGTTAGCACGACCGGATGATAGCGTGCATAGGAATGACTCAAAAATTGAGAATGACTATAAGAATTGGAATAGATGTTGCTCGATGATTTGAGTTAGCATAGATAGATGTGTTTTGAGAAAATATATTGCTCGATGACTTAAGATAGACGGATGAACATACGTGATTATGGGTTTGAACGAAATGATCATGTGAGTAGTTCAGAAATTATTGTCGAATTTTGATCTTAAATATCGAGGAGATTGTGGTATATCCAATTCAGATGATAGCATCGGTTGCACGACTCGGAATTCGTTACAAAGGAAGATCGTCAGGTTATGCATATCATCGATGGTATTAAGGCGTATCAAAGATCGATGTACAATAACTCTGAGATACTTTAATTCAAGGAATGACGATCATGTAAAATATTTTTGCTTTGATGGATGCTATACTTGGGATTTTGATTGAAAGGAATATTTGGATGAAAATAAAACTATCTTGATTGCTTTGAAGATAACCACAATGTAGACGATCTTGTCTTGTGCGAGTGTAACTCCAGCCTTGCATATACGTCACGTCAAATTTGGGACGATCGTTCCGCATGAGCACTGACATGGTTATTAATGTCCAGCGGGAATGATCGAACTCGGGAGATCAGGACATGGCAATTTGGATTGCTTGACTTGTGGTTTGATGCGAAGGTGAATTCGAGGATTGGTCAGACTTGTGATTGATAATTAAATAAACTTGAGGATTAAGTAGATCGACTCAATGCAAGAGTTATACCCCGATGAAAATGTAGCCTCCCTTCCCGGATTTTTTTGAAAATATTTTTATTTTTATTATTTATTTGATTTAAATAGTGATTTTAGAATTTGTATAAATAATTATTTAGTTAATTATTACGGTAGATGATTTTAATCATGATTAAATTTGGAGTATAAGACGACTAGGAATCATGGCACAGATAGTGCAGTGGCGTGCCTTAACTAGTGTATTATCCATGCCAAGGAAGGCCGGGCCATAGTGACGTCCTAACTAAGAAAACCAGGCCAAGTTGCGACTTAAACCTTACCGATGCTTTATTTATTTAATAATAATATTATTGAGTTTAAGGGGAACCGGTTATACCATTTTAGCCCAGACTGGACCCGAACTGAGCTCAAGCCCATGTAGTCATGCGACACGTCCAACGACATTCGTGTTGATGGAGATTTGGGGGAGAAAAGGGGTAGTTTCATCATTTTTGTTTTTAGGCTATGAAGTTGATACCTATCAAAGTTGGATATCAAGTTGAAAAACTTGAATAGTTGCGGGTATCAAGTTGTAATTTAGCCTACTTAAAAACCTTGTTTTGGATACGTGTAGGAACGTACCATCCTAAGTAGTGAATACTTCTTTGCATTGATCAGAACATGGGACTGCTTATTTAGTTACTGATCTTGTGTACGCCAACTCTTTTGACTAGAAAAACTAGTCTTCACAATATTGGTGTCCTGACCAAATAGCGAATATAACTTTCATGTGCTAAAACAAGAGAGATTAGGAATGTGGTCTTCACAATATTGAGGTGCACCTTGCATTCCTAGTAATTGCTTAATTTTTGGGACATGAATGCTGATGGTATGGTCTGAAGATCCTTCATGAACGGGATAATGTTGTACTCAAATGCTAGCGACCTAATATATCTAACATTCACTAAGCATGAAATTTGTTGTTAGATGGATCATTACTCTTGGACTTACTAATTTCATATTGTTAAAACTGTGTCATAAATGCAGTGTGTTTATATGAGACTTGTATGGGAATCCCCCCTCTGAATTATTATGGTGCCATTGTTAGACTTATGCGATGCTGTGCATATTCAGGAGCCTAGGTTATTTGTGTATTGTAATTAGATTTACTAGGTTATTTTCCATTTAGTATCACTTGCTATGTGCCGTCACTACAAAGTGCAGAGATGAGCTAATATACAAAGACTTATCCACTTTGGACTTCTCACATTGCCATTATGTGAATTGTGTAATACAGAGCTGCAAATTTGTGAACCTTGGTTTAAATGAGCAATAGTTTCAGCCGGCCTTAAATCACACAACTTGATTTAAAAACCCACAAAACCATTCCGAGCCGCGCCTGGGTAGGCATGCTCAAGTTCCCACACCCGAGCACCCAGGCCCACACGAGACCCCCTTCAGTAACAAACCCAGCCCGAGCCATCAGGCCAAAGCCTAATCCCCTAACCGATCGAACCGAGCAACCTAAACATGGGTATATTAACATACGCGCGACTGAAATAGAGATCGAGAGAGGAAGTTTCGCAGGGAAACGCAAACCCTAACCCACGCCTGCCGACTCTCCTTCAATGGGCGACCCCGTGCGCACCCACACGCCGCCAGCGCCACCACCACGATGGCCGGAGGCCGGCCACGCGCGCGTGGGCGCGCGTGTTAGAACAGCGTCGCTGTAACAGCAGGACAGCGAAGGGGGCGACTTCGTCGCGAGATATCTTCGCGCACGGTCGACCGTTTCCCGAGCCGCTTCTTCAGGTACGACCCTGATATAACCACCTTTAATTCCCATTAATTAGTTTAAATTCTAGGGACGCGAGACTCGAAAGAAATCGAGTTGAAAACCCCGAAAAAACCTGTCGCAAATAGCGAAACAGGGCAGTCCAATCACCCACCTTTGAGGATCGTTTCTGATCACTCCAACAACCATCTAGAAATTCCACCTGAACACAATTTTAGACAACATGTAGGGCTTCGAATCCCTTCTTGCGGAATTTGAAATCGTCGACTGAGCGTCGAGAAATCAAATTCCAAACTTTTCCAAAAATCTGTTTTCAAAACTTAAAAATTGTCCCACACGACGTGCGTCACGCCAATCGGGACGACGTGGTCGCGCACCGTAAGTATCGGAAGCTGCGTAACAGCTTCGTGGTCGTGTGGGCTTTGACGGAATTCAAATTGGTCGCGTGTGCGCGACGAATTCGACGCGTATCCGTCGGAATCGCCCCGTATCCGTCCAATGCAAATTCAGTCATAACTTTGTGCACGCTCGTCAGATCGAGACGAAACTTACGCCAACGGGACCGTATCATTTTTCTGGTCCTGCATGCCAAGTTTGGTCCAATTCTGAGACAGTGGAATCCGACGTCGTTTTGCGGGCCCCACGGTCCCACTCAACGGACGATTTTGTGCACGGCCCGCCAAAATCCAACTTTGGACACACGGTTGGGTTCATATCGAAAAACTGGATCCGTAGACATATAGTTTGACGACTTTAGAGACCGTTGACTCTGGCACGCTTTTCGGTGCAAAGCGGGTCCAACGGCGGACATCGTTTTTGCCCGAAATTACCGTTTTGCCCCTTTGTCCAGAATTGGACTTAAGGACAGGCAATCCTAGCTAATTGGACTATTCTGAGATCATTGGTATTATTTATTTCAGCTTCCGGGGACTGTTGTACGGGTTTTGACTATAGTGGCACATTGAGTAGTTCAGATTACCGGTTTCACCAGTACAGGACCACAGGCGAGTACAGTTTATTATTTGCATTTCGATATTGATCTTTACTATATTTCATTGATTAGTCATTGGTTATGTGATTATTTCCTATTATAAATTGTTGAGTCGGGAATGAGAAGTACCAACGATGTGTGATCTGACCTTAGACCGTGTAGACCGTGTTGCATTTATTTCTTGTAGATCGTGTAGACCGTGTTGCATTTATTTCTTGTAGACCGTGTAGATAGTGTTTTATTTACTGCATTTAAACTGTGTAGATCGTGATTATTATTTTATAGACAGTGTTTCTTTACTGCAATATTAACTGTAGACCGTGTAACTGTAGACCGTGTAACTTTAGACCGTGTAACTGTAGACCGTGTAACTTTAGACCGTGTAGACCGTGTCGCATAATTGTCCCGAGACCGATCACATATCAAAGGTACTTCTAACGGTGGAAAGTATATTGGTCTATTTATTACTATTGATTTTTCTTACGGCTTTATTGTTATTTTCAAACCTCATGATTGATGTCTAACCTTTGTTTTATAGTCATTTTCTTTATTTGAAATTGCATTCAGTGAATTGTGCTCGTTCCATTCCTGACTGGAAACCAACATTTTTCAGGTTAGCCGTGGATTCATTAGCATGGGGAGTTCGGGTGTACTTGCAGACGAGCCTAGAAGACTAGTTAGATAGTCGAGATTAGTCATTCAACATTTGTACAAGTTTATATTTTCTGCAAATGTAAAACTTGTGATCATTGTAAATTAAATTAATTTTGTGATTGAGTATTATTTGTGATTCTGATCTTCATGGCCGTGACAGCGTTCTACCGCCGACACTGCGGCGTAGGCTGGCTTGGACACGTCTCGTATCCGTTTAAAAAAAAAAACGGGTGCGGGTCGTGACAAGTTTTTGTGGTGGCCCATGCAGGTCAGTCTTTGCAAATAATGCGAACTCGTGATAGTACGTAAGTTAGTTGTACTATTGCGAGCCTGCGACTATAAATGCTCATTCACGAATTAGAAATTAATTTAATTTAAGAGAATGACTAGGACTAGGAGTCCCTTATACAAATTTGCCGATGGGTAGTCTTGGCCATACAATTTAAGATGAGAGTTATTAATTTTGATAGTTTGTCAAATCCCCATAGGTACACTATTACCTCTTGATTGGAAGGTATGGTCCAATGTGGATAGATTATTCACTTGGAGAGGCAGAGCTTCCTGGAATTGATGATCTCACATAGATGAATTATTCAATTCCTTCTCGTTGCCTCTTTAAATATCATCCTCATATTTAGTCCAAATTGCCTATTTAGTTCCTATTTTGCCCCAGGAATTATTATTTCTGATTGGGTTACCCATATGCGAACCTCGAGTTAGTTTCGATTCAAGTTTGTCCCTCAGAGGCTTGAATACACATGGAAGAGTTAGAATGTATGTATTTCTTTGACCTCAGTTATTTCCCCCCTATTCAATCTTTTATCTTAAGGGTTGTGACTGATAGGACAAATGCTTACACTTTATTTCATAGGCAACTTGTTTGAATCTCTAGAAGCTCATGGATTTTTTTTCAGATGTAGTTAAGGGAATGTTAGTTAACTCATAAATGGCATGACAGCAGCGCACTGTCGCCATTCATTTGAATTATGGAGATTATGGATTCACTGCAGCCAGCAGCGCACTGGCGAGGCATGACCCCTAGAGTTGAAATTAGTTTAAGAAAATATAGGAGATGGGATATTGCCCAAACTATGGCTAGTGGTCCTCTCTTGATCGTAGGTACCCTTGAGCCAATATTGGATAGAGTTAAGAAGTGTTCGATTTTGTATCATGTTGAGTTACGAAACCAAGGGTTACCACAGCCCGATTTTACGGACGAGGCATAGTCCTCGGTGAAATAACTTCAGACATGATTACAAGTTTGGGATACCATAGAGAATAGGACAATGTCATGCATGTCCCATAAGATCTAAAGCCGATAGTAGTGGAAGATCTGTAAGTTGAGTAGCATGTCTCCCAAACTAGCATTATGTGGTCCTTGTCAATAGAAGATAGTAGGATTGATTGTATAAGCAAGAACACCAGGTAAGTTTTGATTCTCTCTAAACTCGAACTACTTGTGCCTCTTTTCAAAAAAAAAAATCTCGATTACTTGTATCTTGACTACTTTGACCAATGCTGCTATTATAGCCTAGTTTTGCAAGCTCACTCTGTTCTCGAGCTTGATTCGAGACATATGTTTAGTGGGGACGCCTGCTAACTTATTGTCTAATCAGAATCAGTGTATTATGGTCTGATCAACCATGATGCGTTTGGTTCGCTCTTCGTTTAATTACCCTACACGGATTGAGATGTAGGTGTCTCTAAGATCTCATCCGCGACTGCTTTGACAATTCCTCTTGAATTATACGTTCACCTTTGAATCACGTGATTGTATTCAGTGACATCTTTCTTGAACTCTTTATTGTTTTGTCTTTCACTGATTTAGAAAGACAGAAGCTCGTAATTGGTAGAAAGATACCGAGTATCCCTATGGCTATGGTAGTTGTATACACAAGTATAGTTATCATCGGCCAGCCATGTGATTGAGTTACTCGTTCTCCTCTTGACCCCAAACTGCTATTGAGACCTTCCAGCCATTTGAATTCGAGAATGATTAGGATTTTACCCTTAGTCGAAATGCCTACCTAGGAGACTACCTATTATTTAGAGACCAAAGGTTGCGAGTCTCTAATTATTTGCTGGAAGCTTGCCTTAACTAGCAACCCTTAAGCCTTGAACCAACCCTTCCTCGACCGAAGCCCACAGTTAGACATGAGATGAGTGGACAATAGGGTAATCATTTACCGTGACACTCCTTCCGAGATTGGTTTCCAACAAATATTACTCTAGTTATGTAAATGTTTGATATTAAGACCTAACTAGTGTTGGAACACCACAGTCACTTGTTTAGCTAATACCATAGATTAAATACGCTGTCAAATTGTCATATACCAGTTGTCAACAACAACGCGTGATCACTACAGCCCATACCACTAGAACCCTTATGACCATAGTCTGATAGGTTTGACACAACTAAAGTTTCACGACCCAGTTGTCAGAAATCTTTTTAGATGATGTGCCTTAGAGCTGGTTACCCCGTCGATAACTCTTATACCCTATGGACATGTATGATTCCTCTATTTTATCGACCATGTGTTATTTTACACCCTCGTTTCTCATTTATTGAGGGATGATCATTGACTCGACTTATACCTATCGTATCCCGATATGCCGTGCCTCATTCTTTATTAATAAGAGTCGAGGTACCGTATCCAAACTTTGGAATTCTTCTGATCTCACCATTCCTAAAACCATATCCTAGCCTCTAAGGTGGGTAGACTGTAAGCCTCCTAAAAATTTGGGATATATGAGGATTACCGATCGATCGGAATAACTTCCGTTAGGATGATAGTTAGTGCTCCAGAGACTCCCACTTTCCATTTAGATCATTTAGTGTCCCCGGCCGTGTCATTAACATTCGGAGCACGAGACTAGCTGTTATCTTTCAACAAATTTCACATGCAGGATCTAGACGAGTCCACCTCCATCTAGGTATATCATGTCCCACTCAAACACGTCCCCTTGTACTCTATTTTCATGGTACGACTTTCAGGTAAAAATGACTAGCTATAACCCTTACCATAGTACCGGTATACTTTCCGACTACAATTAGAGACTCAACCTTGACTCAATTCATTCGACCCAATATATGGTTGTATTTCACTCGAAGCCCATTACGCGCATGGTACTAGTGTGCCACCCAATTGAAGCCTCATGTGCTACTTAAACACCAAAGTCACTGAAGGCGCATCTTTGGGCTTATAAACTTTCATTCTGTCTACATCATTGGATATCCTCTACTGCTCTTGAAACTTCATAGATGCTCTCGAATATTCTTCCTTATCTTCCTGTCCTGCATATTCCAGAAGACGAATGGTCGTGCTTATTAGAATTTACCAATATGTCGTAGCCACTTGTGTAAAATTGTTGCTTGTTAGATTTTGTGGTTATTTGATAGGTATGAGAGGATTATAGAGGCCAAAAGCAATAGAGATCCATTTTAGCAAGTAGCTGGTAGATTATAAAGTTTTAGGGACATACCAATGAGGGGGTAGTGTGACCAAAGGTGAGTAGAAGTCCTCGGAGTTCCGTAGTTACGAAATGGCTAGAAGGAGGATACAACTATTTCTGGGAACTAAAATTTAAGGGGATCAAGGTTCAGGTAGATTTCTTATTAAATTTTAAGGAATAGTTATGGATTAGAATTTCGAGGACGAAATTATTTTTAAGGTGGGTAGATTTGTAGCCTCCCTTCCCGGATTTTTTTGAAAATATTTTTATTTTTATTATTTATTTGATTTAAATAGTGATTTTAGAATTTGTATAAATAATTATTTAGTTAATTATTACGGTAGATGATTTTAATCATGATTAAATTTGGAGTATAAGACGACTAGGAATCATGGCACAGATAGTGCAGTGGCGTGCCTTAACTAGTGTATTATCCATGCCAAGGAAGGCCGGGCCATAGTGACGTCCTAACTAAGAAAACCAGGCCAAGTTGCGACTTAAACCTTACCGATGCTTTATTTATTTAATAATAATATTATTGAGTTTAAGGGGAACCGGTTATACCATTTTAGCCCAGACTGGACCCGAACTGAGCTCAAGCCCATGTAGTCATGCGACACGTCCAACGACATTCGTGTTGATGGAGATTTGGGGGAGAAAAGGGGTAGTTTCATCATTTTTGTTTTTAGGCTATGAAGTTGATACCTATCAAAGTTGGATATCAAGTTGAAAAACTTGAATAGTTGCGGGTATCAAGTTGTAATTTAGCCTACTTAAAAACCTTGTTTTGGATACGTGTAGGAACGTACCATCCTAAGTAGTGAATACTTCTTTGCATTGATCAGAACATGGGACTGCTTATTTAGTTACTGATCTTGTGTACGCCAACTCTTTTGACTAGAAAAACTAGTCTTCACAATATTGGTGTCCTGACCAAATAGCGAATATAACTTTCATGTGCTAAAACAAGAGAGATTAGGAATGTGGTCTTCACAATATTGAGGTGCACCTTGCATTCCTAGTAATTGCTTAATTTTTGGGACATGAATGCTGATGGTATGGTCTGAAGATCCTTCATGAACGGGATAATGTTGTACTCAAATGCTAGCGACCTAATATATCTAACATTCACTAAGCATGAAATTTGTTGTTAGATGGATCATTACTCTTGGACTTACTAATTTCATATTGTTAAAACTGTGTCATAAATGCAGTGTGTTTATATGAGACTTGTATGGGAATCCCCCCTCTGAATTATTATGGTGCCATTGTTAGACTTATGCGATGCTGTGCATATTCAGGAGCCTAGGTTATTTGTGTATTGTAATTAGATTTACTAGGTTATTTTCCATTTAGTATCACTTGCTATGTGCCGTCACTACAAAGTGCAGAGATGAGCTAATATACAAAGACTTATCCACTTTGGACTTCTCACATTGCCATTGTGTGAATTGTGTAATACAGAGCTGCAAATTTGTGAACCTTGGTTTAAATGAGCAATAGTTTCAGCCGGCCTTAAATCACACAACTTGATTTAAAAACCCACAAAACCATTCCGAGCCGCGCCTGGGTAGGCATGCTCAAGTTCCCACACCCGAGCACCCAGGCCCACACGAGACCCCCTTCAGTAACAAACCCAGCCCGAGCCATCAGGCCAAAGCCTAATCCCCTAACCGATCGAACCGAGCAACCTAAACATGGGTATATTAACATACGCGCGACTGAAATAGAGATCGAGAGAGGAAGTTTCGCAGGGAAACGCAAACCCTAACCCACGCCTGCCGACTCTCCTTCAATGGGCGACCCCGCGCGCACCCACACGCCGCCAGCGCCACCACCACGATGGCCGGAGGCCGGCCACGCGCGCGTGGGCGCGCGTGTTAGAACAGCGTCGCTGTAACAGCAGGACAGCGAAGGGGGCGACTTCGTCGCGAGATATCTTCGCGCACGGTCGACCGTTTCCCGAGCCGCTTCTTCAGGTACGACCCTGATATAACCACCTTTAATTCCCATTAATTAGTTTAAATTCTAGGGACGCGAGACTCGAAAGAAATCGAGTTGAAAACCCCGAAAAAACCTGTCGCAAATAGCGAAACAGGGCAGTCCAATCACCCACCTTTGAGGATCGTTTCTGATCACTCCAACAACCATCTAGAAATTCCACCTGAACACAATTTTAGACAACATGTAGGGCTTCGAATCCCTTCTTGCGGAATTTGAAATCGTCGACTGAGCGTCGAGAAATCAAATTCCAAACTTTTCCAAAAATCTGTTTTCAAAACTTAAAAATTGTCCCACACGACGTGCGTCACGCCAATCGGGACGACGTGGTCGCGCACCGTAAGTATCGGAAGCTGCGTAACAGCTTCGTGGTCGTGTGGGCTTTGACGGAATTCAAATTGGTCGCGTGTGCGCGACGAATTCGACGCGTATCCGTCGGAATCGCCCCGTATCCGTCCAATGCAAATTCAGTCATAACTTTGTGCACGCTCGTCAGATCGAGACGAAACTTACGCCAACGGGACCGTATCATTTTTCTGGTCCTGCATGCCAAGTTTGGTCCAATTCTGAGACAGTGGAATCCGACGTCGTTTTGCGGGCCCCACGGTCCCACTCAACGGGCGATTTTGTGCACGGCCCGCCAAAATCAAACTTTGGACACACGGTTGGGTTCATATCGAAAAACTGAATCCGTAGACATATAGTTTGACGACTTTAGAGACCGTTGACTCTGGCACGCTTTTCGGTGCAAAGTGGGTCCAATGGCGGACATCGTTTTTGCCCGAAATTACCGTTTTGCCCCTTTGTCCAGAATTGGACTTAAGGACAGGCAATCCTAGCTAATTGGACTATTCTGAGATCATTGGTATTATTTATTTCAGCTTTCGGGGACTGTTGTACGGGTTTTGACTATAGTGGCACATTGAGTAGTTCAGATTACCGGTTTCACCAGTACAGGACCACAGGCGAGTACAGTTTATTGTTTGCATTTCGATATTGATCTTTACTATATTTCATTGATTAGTCATTGGTTATGTGATTATTTCCTATTATAAATTGTTGAGTCGGGAATGAGAAGTACCAACGATGTGTGATCTGACCTTAGACCGTGTAGACCGTGTTGCATTTATTTCTTGTAGATCGTGTAGACCGTGTTGCATTTATTTCTTGTAGACCGTGTAGACAGTGTTTTATTTACTGCATTTAAACTGTGTAGATCGTGATTATTATTTTATAGACAGTGTTTCTTTACTGCAATATTAACTGTAGACCGTGTAACTGTAGACCGTGTAACTTTAGACCGTGTAACTGTAGACCGTGTAACTGTAGACCGTGTAACTTTAGACCGTGTAGACCGTGTCGCATAATTGTCCCGAGACCGATCATATATCAAAGGTACTTCTAACGGTGGAAAGTATATTGGTCTATTTATTACTATTGATTTTTCTTACGGCTTTATTGTTATTTTCAAACCTCATGATTGATGTCTAACCTTTGTTTTATAGTCATTTTCTTTATTTGAAATTGCATTCAGTGAATTGTGCTCGTTCCATTCCTGACTGGAAACCAACATTTTTCAGGTTAGCCGTGGATTCATTAGCATGGGGAGTTCGGGTGTACTTGCAGACGAGCCTAGAAGACTAGTTAGATAGTCGAGATTAGTCATTCAACATTTGTACAAGTTTATATTTTCTGCAAATGTAAAACTTGTGATCATTGTAAATTAAATTAATTTTGTGATTGAGTATTATTTGTGATTCTGATCTTCATGGCCGTGACAGCGTTCTACCGCCGACACTGCGGCGTAGGCTGGCTTGGACACGTCTCGTATCCGTTTAAAAAAAAAACGGGTACGGGTCGTGACAGAAAATGATTATCTTGTGGAAGCGTTGGCATGGTGATTTCATGTCCACCACGGATAATCAGACTTGCGTGAGATTGGGGCGTGATATATTATTTTGCTAGACGATCTTGTGATCGAATACGTGAATTGTGATGAGTGACTTCGAGGATAATTTTTTTTTCTGAGTGGTGTATAATGTAATGTCCCGTCCCGCTCAGTTCAATCGAAGGAATCGAAACGCCAACGACGTTCGGACTTAGCCATGCAACAACTACTCAAAGTCCTGCTCGGTCGAGGCAACTCCTCGCTCAGGTGGGTGGCTTCGGTAAACTTGCCTCAGCTTAGCCTTCACACTAATAAAAGAAAAGTTTTCAATTGCACAAGCAGGCTTGATAATAAAATAGACGAATCCACATAAATAAGAGAATAATCCCAAGTTGGGTCGGATTGAGTTAGAGTATGAAAGGTCCTACGGTCGTCTTAGAATCGTTGCACGGCGTACTTTCAAAATGACACTCGGTCCTTCGTCCTATGGCTTGGGAGAAGGAAAGTTGGTCTAAGTTGCCATAAAGCTATAAAATTAGCCTAGTCATAGGTATCGCACGTATAAATGCTTGATAAAGCAACCACGGTCCCATCGTCCAAGGCTTGGCATAGCCTTTGCTCGTCCCATGGGTTAAGTTGTTGCATGATTGAGTTAGGCAAGAGTTTTGCTGGGCTATCGAAGTCATAGCAAGTAGTGTTCCATATTTTCTGCGATTGTCAAAGTCACATAGTTCCACGATCTTAAGGCTTGTCGTATAAAGTATGACTTAGGAGATGGTATTGCATAGAACACAAGTCAGGCTAAGGCATGAGCCACGGTCGGTCCAAGGATAAGTATGCCATGGTCTATGGGACACAAAAGAACACGTTTGTTCAGGTCTATCTGGAAGTGTAAGCCCCTTGAATTAGGGCTTATTTTTTTCAATTTTATAAATCAATTATTTGCAAAAGATATTTTTATTTTATTATTATTTGATTAAATGCTCTTTACCGTGACTTTGACTTTTGGAGCGTCAGGGACGCGGATCTCTGGAAACTCTCTTCATCAGTGTGTAGTAGACAAGACTACCTTCATGTTGATATATCATATCCCATCTAAACTTGTTCCCTTGTACTCTTTTTGTTTCACACAACTTTAGGTCAATTTAGACCATTGATCATTAAATAATTATTAATTGATTTTCCTAATTTTATCTTTGATCATCATATGTACGTTACCGTGACTTTTAATTTAGGAGCACAAGGCTAGTCATTTTCTTGAAACCAACTCCTCATGCATGATCTACTCGAGGCGCCCTACACACATGACCTTCTTGTCCCACTCAGACACACCATCTTGTGCTTCATTTGCTTCGTACAACTTTTGGGTCAATTTAGGCTAATTAATTATCCACCATAAATTGTGACCTGACTTCCAATTTAATTTCGGGACTCGACATTGATCCAACCTACTCGACCCAAAATATGGACATGGCCCACACGAAGCCTACTATCCACCTGACACTTGTGTCCCATTTATTTGAGTCCCCACATGTTACTTATTTACCCATGATCTTAAATACCTATTTAAATTTAATTATTGTATCATGTCCGATTTTGACCCGACCCGGCTCAACCGAACCCAACCCAAACTTCATGTTACCCCCTCATGGACACCCACGCCCTAATTCTCCTACAAAATATTAAATACCTAGACTACCTATTCAAATATTTATTGGATAACCCCCTGATTTAAATCCCTAAGAATAATGTATTTCCTACATTAATCCTAGCCTTCCATTCTACTACACACCATCATCACCACACAATATTTCCTACACAACTCACAAACCCCTCAAACCCATGTGGCTGACCCTAAATTCTAGGTAGATAATATCTTTCTATCTTCTCCCTTTAATTACAAACACACACAAAACTAATTATCTCTCCAACTCTCATCCTCACACCAGCCCCATTCAGCTGAGCTCCCCACCTCTTCCATGATCGACAGCCCATGGCCGAGCCCCCAACCTCCTTCCTCTCCTCCTCTTTTTTTATCATCATCATTCTCTTTATCACACCACACTATTTCACCATCACCATTTCACACCATCACCACCAGCCCTTTACCACCACTTCGTCGCCACCACTGAGTTCCACCACCACCGCCGCCGCGCCCGGTCAGGTCGGGCACCCCCGTCGTCGCTGCCGCGCTAGGCCAGTGCAGCGCGTGAACAACAGCAGCAGCAGCTGCACAACCGCAGCAGCAGTGGCACGCACGGCAGTAGCCACTGCCGGCCAACCGTGTACCGCCGCGGCCGCCGGTGGGCCTTTCCTGGCCGGGCGTACCTCCGAGCAGGCCACCGTGGCGAGACCCCGCGTCCCCAGCACGAGAAATGCCCGATTCGTGGGTTTGGCACGGGATCCCGTCGGCGCGTGCTCGAAAACGAAGTCAGAAGTTCATTTCGAAGCAGCAACTTCGCACACGTTTTCTGGGAAATCCGACCGTTGGATCGGCGATTTCTTTGCTCCGTCTCAATCTCGGTATATAGCTCTTCACTTTCCTTAATTTTCGTCCGTTAATTTTATCGTTTGATACATCAAAATCGGCCACCAATTTGTCCATTTAAATTGTGTTATTTTTGGACAGTTTTGTGGAGCCAACTTCGTCGGTTCGTATCTCCTCCATCGCAGTTCCGTCTGGCGTTCCACTGGTTCCTATATGCAGCTAGTATAACCCTCTTCCTACCCCCTAAAATTTTGATTCATTGTGAGCACGTTTGATTGGTTGAATTCGACGTCAAAGTTAGCCGTCCGACTTCATAATTTCTAAGTTATAAAATTCTATTTTTGAACCCGGGACTTCGAATTCAATTTCTGACACCACCAGTAGACTCGTGGCATCGTTCTGGCACGTTTTCATATAAAGTTTATTAGATTTGGAGGATGTGGGCCCTGGCACGCTTTTCGGTACAAAGTGGGTCCCATAGTCCGGATCAACGAGACTTTTTGACGTCGGCTCATCGAAATCAAATTTTGGATATACCGTTGAGTTCGTATTATCATTCTGGACTCGTTGACATATAATTTTCTAGGTTTTAGTGGACATTAGTTCTGGCACGTATTTCGGTGCAAGTCGAATACCAATATCCGGGTCAACGGGTCATTTTGAGATCGACTCATCGGAATCCAATTCTGGACATACCGTTGCGTTTGTATCGTCATTCTGGACTCGTTGACATATAATTTGCTGAGTTTTGAGGACATTGGCTCCGACACGCTTTTTCGTACAAATCAGAATTTTAATGTCCTGGTCAACGGACCAATTTGAGATCGGGTCAACGGAATCCAATTCTGGATATACCGTTGGGTTCGTATCGTCATTATGGATTCATGGACATTTAATTTGTTAGGTTTGGTAAACTAGTATTATTGCATGTTTTTTGGTACAAAGCGGGTCCGACACGAACACCGTTTTGACCCAAAATTACCTTTTTGCCCCTGTATCTAAATTGGACTTATAGATAGGCTATCCTAGCTAATTTGACCATTCTGGACACGTTGGTGATGTTTGTTTCATCATCCGACAATGTTTGTAGATATTTCTCTATGTATTACCTTTTATTATAATTAATTCTTATTAAGTTTATATTTCGAAATTAGTACAACGAAACTGAGATCAGTCGATTCCAGTGATCTCACATCGCTGAAATTGGCAAGATGATCATATGGATCACTATGATAAGATTATTAACCTTACCATTTATTATCTTATCTCGATTTGCGTGTCGTAGGTTTCGATCTACGAATAACGAGGTACAACTTGATATTTTAATTCTTAAATTAGAGTTGATCCTGTTTGACCAAGATATATGGTACCTTGGTTGGTAATATTTAGGAATAGTATGCTTAGGCTAGTTTTGACCTCGATTGACCAAGTTTGACTGCTTTGACCAAAAGTCAATTATTAGTCAACACTTGGCCTAGAAATGTCTAGAACTTGACCTAGAGTTGACTAGTTGACCAAAAGTCAATTGTTAGTCAGCATTAGCCTAGTTTGACCCAGAGTTGACCAGTTGATCAAAAGTCAACTGTAAGTCAATCTTTGACCAAGTTTGACCTAATTTGACCTAGTGTGACTCAGTGTGACCTAGTTTGACTTAGTTTGAATGAGATTGACCTAGATTACATAGCTTATACTATATAATCCTGCCTAATACTGTTGAACCCTAATTAGCTTATATATATCTCATCTTTAGGTTTATGGCATCACTCTGAGCATCGAACCCATTTGACAGTTCAGGACCGCAGGCGAGTACATTCACTGATATTTTCATTATCTTGATATCTGCTATATCCGATTCAGTTGTAGTGTCTTACTTGATTTTCGGACACGATAGTTCACGGACTAGTATATGTTGGATCATGATATGAGATATTGTTCCTGGATTTCTTGGTATATTGGTATATTTTTTGTCTTGTTCCCTGTACTTGTATAGACACCGATTCCTAAGGGGACTTGCTACCCTCTTACGGTATCCCGTGTCATGTCTGGATCCTTTATACTATTCGGGGAAGGGGAGTTATTAGTGGTTGTGTGATCAAAATCTCTACTTGTTCTTCACACTTGTACTTGTTCTTGTGCATAGCTATACCCTCACTCACGACGGGTAAAGCCTGACCCCACTTGTTCATAGCTTTCCATGGTGGCCGGCCTTATCCTGCTCTGTTGTACACTTGTTCATAGCCGGTCAGATGGAAAGCCTGACCATGTTTCCCAAGCCGATCACATAACGTACTAATAATTCAAGGCATATTTTATATTTATCATAGGAGGCTAAGTTCTGTTCGGAAGAAGGGTTACAACCCCGATCCTTGTTTGGATTAAGGATTGTAACTCGACTTCCGAATAGTTCCCAAGTCATCCTATATATTGTCGTCCTATTCAGTACTCACATCCTGATATATATTTTCTGTTGATTTGTCTTGTATTTTACATGTTCTACATGCTCTTATGCTATACCTTGATTGGAGGCTAGGTTCTGTTCGAAAGAAGGGTTATAACCCTGGTCCTTGTTTGGTTTACGGGTTGTAGCTCGGCTTTCGAATGGCTCCCAAGTTATCCCATATCTTTGTCTTATATTTTATTATACTGTCTCTTATAGAATTTGTCAATTCATATGGAACTGCTGTTAGTGTTTGTACTTGCTCATTTTCCTGACAGGATAATCGTTAATGTTTACAGAGTACATGTTAGCTGATTGTTCTACCCTTTTTCGGGTATGGCCAGGATAGAGTTTGATGAGACATTACCCCTGGATCTCCAGCAGGATCCATTAGCAGTGGATGAGACACCATTAGTTTAGATTAGTCATTTTCAGTTGTATTTATTCTCTGGATTACTGTATTTGAGATTTGGGATGTTTCTGGATTTGTGTTATCTTAGACACTTAGAACTCTATCTGGTTGTATCTCTGTGGTTTCATTTTATTTCATATCTATCTATCTTTTATCGTATTCCACCTTCGATGTGATTGAGACTGTATTTGCTATGTCACCTCCATTTGGAGTGTATATACTGTACATGTACCTTATATATTGTTAGATGATTAACCTAGGATAGCGTTCTACCGCCGATACTGCGACGTAGGCTGGACATAACCGCGTACTCGTGTCCCTAATCAGGGTACGGGTCGTGACAGGAAGGCTATGCAATAGCCATTCCCTGTGTTTCAAAGAGTAAAGTACATACGACCATTTGTCGTCGAGACCGGTCCCATGGCTTGGGAGTCTCACATGAAGAATGGAAAAGATGGACATGGATAAAAGAAGTTTAAGGAAGAGAAAGTAAGTTGTCTCATCTGTAGGCCTTGTATTTACGTCGAGTCTAGAAGTCATCATAAGTGCGTGGTCATGGACAACTTGTGTATAAGGTGTAGTCTTCTCGAATGATTGTCGGGGCATCAGGATCATGTCGTCCCGGGCGAAGCGAGTTATAGCCTGCACCAGTAATGAATCGGCGTGCGTCAGCAATGAATCGACGCGGGTGATTCGGGAACTTTTGCATGCGCGTAAAAGGATTCGCCGTATAACCCAGCTATAAGTCCAAGATAGCTTGACATTGCTAGTGACCTTTCATATAGACAAGCAGGCTTGATAATAAAACAGACGAATCCATATAGATAAGAAAATAATCCCAAGTTGGGTCAGATTGAGTTAGAATATGAAAGGTCATACAGTCGTCTTAGAATCGTTGCACGGTGTGCTTTCAAAATGACACTCGGTCCTTCGTCCTATGGCTTGGGAGAAGAAAAGTTGGTCTAAGTTGCCACAAAGCTATGAACTTAGCCTAGTCATAGGCGTCGCACGTATAAATGCTTGATAAAGCATCCACGGTCCCATCGTCCAAGGCTTGGCATAGCCTTTGCTCGTCCCATGGGTTAAGTTGTTGCATGATTGAGTTAGACAAGAGTTTTGCTGGGCTATCAAAGTTATAGCAAGTAGTGTCCCATTTTTTCTGCGATTATCAAAGTCACATAGTTTCACGATCTCAAGGCTTGTCATATAAAGTATTACTTAGGAGATGGTGTTGCATAGAACACAAGTCAGGCTAAGGCATGAGCCACGGTCGGTTCAAGGATAAGTATGCCATGGTCTATGGGACACAAAAAAATACGTTTGTTCAGGTCTATCTGGAAGTGTACGCCCCCTGAATTTAGGGCTTTTTTTAATTTTATAAATTAATTATTTGCAATAGATATTTTTATTTGATTAAATGCTCTTTACCGTGACTTTGACTTCTGGAGCGTCAGAGACGCGGATCTCTAGAAATTCTCTTCATCAGTGTGTAGTAGACAAGACTACCTTCATGTTGATATATCATGTCCCATCTAAACTTGTTCTCTTGTACTCTTTTTGCTTCACACTTTTATCTTTTATCATCATATGCACGTTACCGTGACTTTTAATTTAGGAGCACAAGGCTAGTCATTTTCTTGAAACCAACTCCTCATGCATGATCTACTCGAGATGCCCTACACCCATGACCTTCTTGTCCCACTCAGACACACCATCTTGTGCTTCATTTGCTTCGTACAACTTTTGGGTCAATTTAGGCCAATTAATTATCTACCGTAAATTGTGACCTGACTTCCAATTTAATTTCGGGACCCGACATCGATCCAACCTACTCGACCCAAAATATGGACATGGCCCACACGAAGCCTACTACCCACCTGGCACTTGTGTCCCATTTATTTGAGTCCCCACATGTTACTTATTTACCCATGATCATAAATACCTATTTAAATTCAATTATTGCATCATGTTCGATTTTGACCCTATCCGGCTCAACCGAACCCAACCCAAACTTCATGTTACCCCCTCATGGACACCCATGCCCTAATTCTCCTACAAAATATTAAATACCTAGACTACCTATTCAAATATTTATTGGATAACCCCCTTGATTTAAATCCCTAAGAATAATGTATTTCCTACATTAATCCTAGCCTTCCATTCTACTACACACCATCATCACCACACAATATTTCCTACACAACTCATAAACCCCTCAACCCCATGTGGGCGACCCTAAATTCTAGGTAGATAATATCTCTCTCTCTCCCTTTAATTACTCACACACACACACAACTAATTCTCTCTCCAACTCTCATCCTTACACCAGCTCCATTCAGCCGAGCTCCCTACATCTCCCATAGCCGACAGCCCATGGTCGAGCCCCCAGCCTCCTTCCTCTCCTCCTCTTTTTTTATTATCATCATTCTCTTCATCACACCACACCATTACCATTTCACACCATCACCACCAGCCCTTCATCACTACTTCGCCACCAACACTGAGTTCCACTACCACCACCGCCGTGCCCAATCAGGCCGGACACCACCGCCGTGATAGGCTAGCGCAGCGTGCGAACAACAGCAGCATCAGCTGCACAACCGTCACCTTCATTTTCATTATACGTATTTCCAGTATACGTGTACGGGATTCTGACCTGTACTATGACTTGTCATTTGCTAGCTAATCTGGGTTTAATCTTGTTTAGATTCGTCATGGCATGTATTGGCTTGGTTTGGTTTCACTACTAAAATATGCTATATTAGCGACGTGTTTTAGCGACGTAAGAAAATAACGTCGCTATATATGTAATATAGCGACTCCCGTCATGTGACGTCGCAAATCGTCGCTAACTAGCGACGTTCAGCGACATTACATAAATTACGTCGCAGAACAGCGACGTTCAGCGGCAGAGTATTAATATATGTCGCCATATAATAAAATTTTGCGACGTTTAGCGACGTCTTTAGTTGACGTTGCTAAATGTTTTACTTAGGGCACGCTGTTTCCTTTTCCCCCTCACTCGAAAATTTCCAAAATTTTCAGAATCCCTCCCCCCCCCGCGACTCTCCCCCCCGACGACTCTCTCCCCCCCCCGCGACTCTCCCCTCCGGCGACTCTCTCCCCCCGCCCCCGGCGACTCGCTCCCCCCGCCCTCGGCGACTCCCTCCCGCTCCGACGAGCTCCTCCTCCCCCAATCCGAGATCCTCCTCCTCTCCCTAGCTCCTCCTCCTCCTCCCTCTTCCTAAGGTAAACCCTAACCCTAACTCCTCTCCCTCCTCCTCCTCCTCCTCTCACACACACACACGGACACACACACACGGACACACACACACAGACACACACACACACGGACACACACACACACACACACACAGACACACACACACACAGACACACACACACTGACACAGATTTTATCATATTCTTCTTGTGCTCTTTTTCATATTATTATTCATGTGTTATTTATATGTTGTATCTCTTTACATGTATATATATATTTATATATATATTTGTGTGTGGTTGTATATTTATTTAGGGTTATGGTTGTGGGAATGTTGAGAGGTTTTAATTGTTGTGTAGTTGTTGTTCTTGTTGTTGTTGTGTGGGAAGTAGGATGGAAATCAATGAAAGGATGAGGAAATGATGGAGATTGAAGGAGGATAGAAGTGTGCTTATGGGGAGGGGGTTTTGGACAGCAACTAGCAGCCTGGGCTGCTGTTTTCAGCAGTTTTTTGGGGGGGGGGGGACAGCAGCTATATGCTGCTGAAATTTGCAGCAGTGTGCCCCCCACTTGACATTAGTTAGCCTACTTATTAGCCCATCCTTTTAGCCTATCTTTTAGCCATTAGTTAGCCTACTTATTAGCCTTTAGTTGGACACACACACACGGACACACACACACAGACACACACACACAGACACACACAGACACACACACACATGTCACCTATATATATATACCTACATGTTATATATATGTGGTTATATATAGATATATATGTGTGTGTGTCTCTTGGTATAATATTCATGTTGTAGTGTTGTGGTTATATTGTAGTGTGGTGATAGTGTGGGAATTGATAAATGGAATGGATGTAAGGATGATAGGAAGGATTAGTGGACCTATAATCCTATTTATATGTGTCCTATATATGCCTATATGTGTGTGTGTGTGTTAGCCTATATGTAAGCCTAGGTGAGAGCTTATGAGTGTGGTATCATGGGTGATATATGTGAGTGAGTGTGTAAGTGAGTTGTGTGGATGAGTGTGAGGTTAAATGTGTTAGATATAGGTTAGCATCTTAGGCCATATCCTAGTTAGATATGTAGTTGTTAGTATCCTAGAGTGTTAGAGCCTTGGTTTGGGATACCAAGTTGGGGTTAGAAATAGGATACTAGTTAGCTATTGGTATGTGTAGATATATATTAGATAGATAGTTGGATGGATAGGTGGATAGATGGATGGGGAGTAGAAGGGGAGCTGCTGCCCCCATTCCAGCAACAGCAACAGCAAGAACAGCTGTTGTAGCAGCAGTTTACATCAGCAGTAGCACCCCCATGGCCCCCCACTTGTAGTGATTAGCACTAATGGGGGCAGGAGAGGTAATTATAGGAGTAATTAGATCTAGATCTAATTAGCACTTGGCTACAAGGCATATTCCAAGAATATTCTAGAGAATATTCCAAGTCTATTCTAAGGAATATAGCGACTCCTATCGTTTGAAATAACCACATCTTGGCTATTTGTTAAATAGATCGACCCTGAGCTCCCATGTTTAGTCGTGCCTTCAACATCATGTTCAAATGAAGGTGACAAGCAGCTGACTATGAAAAAATATGCCGTCTTGAGCTTCATAAAGAAATGCAAGATTACAAGCTCCTATGTAGTAATCTTGCATTTCTTTATGAAGCTCAATACGACATATTTTTCTATAGTCAGCTGCTTGTCACCTTCATTTGAACATGATGTTGAAGGCACGACTGAACATGGGAGCTCAGGGTCGATCTATTTAACAAATAGCCAAGATGTGGTTATTTCACAGAAGCCATGAATTACCGGGAAAATAGGAAACATCTCGTACTCCTCCCGTGAAATCGTTACCGGGAAAATAGGAAACACTTAGCAAACACTTAGACGTTAGCAAACATTGTTAATTGGTGTGTTCATCTTTACAGAATTATTTCCAAATGGAGCTGAACTACTACTTGCGGAATCGTTCATGGATGTACAATCGTCGTCCTGAAGATATGTATGGTGTGCGGGATGAATACATAGCGGGAGTAGAGCAGTTCCTGCAGTTTGCTAAGGCGTTCCCTCAGTACATAGACGACACCAAAATTAAGTGTCCGTGTGTGAAATGTCATAACGTAAAATATTATCCAGAAGTGGAAGTGACATATCATTTGTACTCGAGGGGTTTCACGCCTAATTACTATCAGTGGACCGCACACAGAGAACTTGTGTCGTTAGCATCAGAGCCGGAGCCTTATGTTGAGCCGTATATGCATGCAGGACCTAATTTTGTTTCAGATAATCATGCATACGACGACGGGTGCGTGAACATGGTTTTCGACGCTGCTGGGCCCAGTTTTGTTCCTGATGCAGCTGAGGAGGCACCGAATGTCGACGCTGCAAAGTTCATGGAGTTGCTGGAGAATGCAAGGACTCCATTGTATCCTGGTTGTGAGGATCATTCACCGTTGGAGGTGGTTACAAGACTTTTGAGCATTAAGTCAGATTTTAACATGTCGCAAGAATGCTACAACCGAGTGCTGGAGTTGATTATAGAGATCTTGCCGGCGGGTGCTAAGTTACCTAAAGACTTCTACCGGTCTAAGAGGATGGTGAGATCCTGACCAGGCAGGAGGTGATAGCGACCCTCCATGCGCTCCACCGGGCGAGACGCGGATGGAGATTTGGACGGACGGGCCTACGAAGTAAGTTAATTAGTTAATATATATTTCTCAAATGATTATATGTACATATATATTCATGAAATTTATTATTTTATAGATATCGGCCTCCTGCAGTACAGAGAGCGCTGGGAAGATTTCTGAGGGAGAACTAT
Organism: Iris pallida; assembly: GCA_029216955.1. Lineage (NCBI taxonomy): Eukaryota > Viridiplantae > Streptophyta > Magnoliopsida > Asparagales > Iridaceae > Iris > Iris pallida. Next base: position 6,449,403 of record JANAVB010024994.1, read on the forward strand.
GGTGGGCCTTGGATTAACTACTCAGATGCTCCCGCCGATAGGAAGGCCTTTTGGTTGGCCCACTTCAAGGTAAAAAATTTGTTTATTTTTAAATTTTAATAATCATTTTTGTATATTATACAACTTTTCTATTTGACTTCTCGTAGAGGACCTACTTCTATCCACCACACCGGGCGGTGAAGATCGAGGGCCAATTTCCTGCCGTCGCAGACAAGCTCATTCGTGATGCGATCCGCGACCAGAAGGATCGTGACCGCGCCGGAAAGCCGATCCAAGGTTGGATCACGCCAGAGCTGTGGACTACGATGAAGGCTAGATTCGACGAGGACGGGTACCGAGAGCGGTCTGAGAAGGCCAAGATGGCGCGGTCGAGCGCCGATAAGTGGTGTGGTGGCTCCATTCCTATGACGGAGCATTTTCGTCGTCTGGTACGTTTCCTATGACGGACATCATTTTATATATAGTTGGAAAGAATGTTTAATACTAATAATAGATAAATATATATTTTAACAGGTAAAAAAGGGTGAGGACCCCAACATGGTGACCGTCTTTCTGGTCACCCATCGGAGGGCTGGGGAGTTCATTGACGAGAGGGCGATGCAGGCATATGTACGTTCTATCCTTTATATTAATTTACTATAACTTAGAAAACAGGAAAATAGATATCAATATAGACTTTAGCAAACACTTAGACGTTAGCAAACATTATTCTAGGCCAAGTTTCTTCGGCTACAAGAGGAGGCGGCTGCTGCTGCTGCTAGTGTGCCAGCAGAGGGAGGGCCTGGTACTTCCTTCCAGCCGCCTACAGCTCCATCGCCGGACGACCTCTGGATGACCGCCGTTGGTGGTCTTCAGAAGGGTACGTACTACGGTACGGGATCCTACGGCGCCTATTTGGCTTCAGAGTCATCCCGGGCCCCCTCTGTCAGTGCGCAGTCTCCAGCTTCGCAGGCGTCATCACAGGCGCATGATATTGCTTGTCAGCTCCAGGAGCTGCGTCGCGAGTTGCAGCAGCAGATTTCTGAGGCAGCTGGGGCAGAGCGACGATCCGACGATCCGACGATCACCGGACGATTTGATGCGATCGAGTGTAGTATGCAGGAGATGATGAGTCTGCAGCAGGCTACAGCTGCTAACTTGCACACGCTCACCGAGTCTACGCAGCGCACAGAGCGTAGACAGGTCGAGCTGGAGGGGACGCAGATCGCCATGTCTGCCACACTCAATCAGGTACAGACTTCGCTTGAGGATAGTAGTCGGAGGATGGTGAGTGCCCTGGCTGTGCATGCTGAGCGACTGCGAGAGATAGAGCAGCGTCCTCTCGGTCCATCGATGGCGCCGACTCCAGACGTTTCACTGCCTCCGGACGTTGCACAGCTCATACAGGAGCAGTACGACATCATTTTATCCCAGATGCGCAGCCGGGGTCCTTTGTGATGTCTTTTTTATTATTTGTTGTTGATACACTTGTTTCTCTGTTTGTGAGACTCTTATTTGTGGTTGACTTGTATTGGTTGAGATACTTCTTTCTCTGCTTGCGAGACTTTTATTAGTTGTATTGGGTGATGATATTGCTCCATCGTCTTTTATTGGTTGTATTGCTTGTTAGACTTTTATTGTTTGTAGACTTTTATTGATTGTAAACTTTTATTGGTTGTAGACTTGTTTTGCCATTTATCTGCGACGGGGATGACGAATATACCTACGCTGGGTTATATGCGATGATCTGATATACAAAGGAGGTGCTGCCCAAATTTTTAAAAAATATAATGTGTATTTTTGTGATGATGTGTGTCTGTGTTTACAGTGAATGTGAAATACAGTGTTCGAAACCATCGACAGTTTCGATTACTGTTGTATGTTTTATCTTGGATCAAAAGAGCAACAGTTCAGGGTGTACTTCTGAGAGCTTCATTTTCACGGCCTTCACTTTCTCGGGACGTCGTAAAGGATCCCGAGAAGGTGAAGGACGTGAAGAGGAAGCTCTGAGAAGTGCACCCTGAACTGTTGCTCTTTCTATCCAAGATAAAATATAGAACAGTAAGCGAAACTGTCGATGGTTCGAACACTGCACTTCACACACACTGTAAACACAGACACACAGCATAACAAAAATAGCAATTATTTTTTTTATAATTTTTTTTATACAGTCTACGACGTATAGCGACGTTCTGCGACGTCTAGCGACGGAGAGTGAACGTCGCTATACGTCGCTAACTTGCGACGTGATGTCGCTATACGTCGCTAAAGTGCTGACGTGGGATATCATCATATCTTTGTCGCTAGACATCGCTAAAGTGCGGACGTCGATAACTTTGTCGCTAGACGTCGCTAACGTGCTGACGTGGCTGACATGCCATGTCATCATATCTAAAGTTCAATGCGTCGCTAAGTTGTCGCCCTACGTCGCCAATCTGGCGACATACTCTATAGTCGCTAGACGTCGCTAATTTTGCGACGTCTAGCGACAAGTTAGCTTACGTCGCAAATAGCGACGAACTGCGACGAATTGGTCATCTGCGACAAGCCATTACGCGACGTCAAATTTTCGTCGCTAAATCCGTCGCAGTTTATGTTTAGCGACGGATTTTCCTCATTTAGCGACGTATTCTAACGTCGCTAATATGGCGTATTTTAGTAGTGTTTACTTTGGTTTAACTTGGTTAGACCCTCCTTGGTTCATCATGATAAACCATCCTTTGTAACTCACTAACCCTTTCTTTCTCTTTATTATTTCTTCTTCTTCTTCTTCTTTATTTACTCCTCTCCACCTACACCCATGAGCCCTAGGCAAGTACAACTTGCTTCATGATGGATCTCAAGTTTTATTATTCCATTCTCTTCTTTACATGATTATAAGCCTCTTTAGAACTTAGAGTTTTTGATTTTTATGGATAGATTCTTCTAGATCTACATTATATTTTGAGGTTTCATGAGTTCATAGAGTTTTCTTGGTTTTGATCTACTAAAACTTGTTATTTTCGAAAAATAATAGTTCCATGAGCAAGAGCACGAAATTTCGTATGAATTTGGTTTTTGATTCACCTCATTTCGAGTTAAAATGAAGTTTTATGGCCAAAACAAGTTTTCTAAATTTTTTATGTCGGCTGGAGAATATAGTGCTGGCTGAATGTAAATTTTACGCAGGGAACCCTGTTCATGCGTATTTTACGCAGGATTGTATCCTGAATGTAAACTTTACGCAGGAAACGATGTTCATGCTTATTTTACGCAGGATTGTATCCTGAATGTAAATTTTACGCAGGAAATCCAGTTCTTGCATATTTTACGCAGGATTGTATCCTGAATGTAAATTTTACGCTGGAACCCTTCTCTTTTGCGTATTTTACGCAGAATTAAATTTTTGGCGTAAAAAGTGCACATAATGACTGTTTTTACCAAGTTTAGCTATTTTCTAGCCAGATTTTCGAAAAACTTAACACATGAAAGTTTTAGATCTTTGTCTTGTCCTTCTAAATATCTTTGGAGCACCTCATTTAGAGTTCGTATGTGGAAGTTATGCCTATTTTCTGAGATGTGTTGAACCTTGGATTTTGGGAAATATTATTGGATCTTGTGTTTTCATGCATTGAGCTATGACCTTATATGAACTAGACCTTGTGATAAATGACTCTCCAACTATGTACATAACATAGGCTTCTTATTACCAATGATAATGATTCATAAGGAAGTTATGTTCAGTTTTACGCCAACGATGTTATGTTCCGATTTTACGCCGGGCCAACCCTGCGTATCACGCGGAGTGTTGTGAGATGTTTTTCGCGTAAAATCTTTTACAAGAGTTCTTCTCCTATTGTCATGATGGAGCTCTCGTGTTCTAATTTTACGCCTGAACATTTCAGCGTACTTTCTTGAATATTGAGAATTGTTGTGTTATGACAACTCCTATGCATGTTTCTCCTAGTTCTTGTATATATGCTTGTGATCTCACATGTGTCCTGTACTTGGCCTAACTTGTGACGACCCCACTTGATAAATTGTTAATATAGAACATGATGGCCTTGAGCATTGTATGACTTGATAACATGAACATGAGGTGATCATCCTCGATAGTGGACCGTCGTGGTGCACTCTTGACAAGTAACAAGTAAACATAACATGTACCAGCTTAATAGTGGCCTGGGGTGATGCACTCCTGACAAGTAATCTTGACAAGTAATATGTAACTCTCGTCTTGACACCGTGGGTGATTTCTCTTGATTGTCTCTATACAAGTTATATGTCCCGTCTTGCATCATGTCTAGGACATGAATCCTTAATTTTCCACGGTCAGGGATTCATACTGAATCGGACTAGGATAGTGACTAGATTGATCAAGTAGTTCATATAGGGAGATGTTTCTAGTTACAGGCGATCCCGTTATCCCGGCCAAACCTGAGGGACTTGTAGCCTGCCGTCGAGTATGGCACATTTCCAGCCCACTGTCATATGGAGCACTCCATGAAACAAGTTCTAAGCACACTGTTAGGTGTTGTACTCCAAGTTACCTTATAATTCTTGATAACTCTTAAATAAATCTCTCCTGGATAACCTGGATAGCTGCAGGGCTTGTGACTGCTGGAACATCTCATTGCATCTTGCTAGTAACTAGGTTTGTGATAACCCTAGTTAGTTAAAGTATCAAGCCTTACTCTTTGCTTGGCCATGAGTGTTGGATGGAGTCCAATCTTGTCTAGTCTTGCCTAGCCCCAATACATGCTATCTCAGGACATGCTTGCTTATGTTTTACTCTTGTCGATAATTGGTTAGAGACTAAGCTCTGTTCGGGTGAAGGGTTACAACTGGATCCTTGTTTGGTTTACGGTTGTAACTTGGCTACCAGAATAGTCCCTTAGTTGTCCTATCGTTTATCACCTTGTTTTCTTTAACTCATGTCTTTATTATTGTTCTCATGTGCTAATATGCTGGTTTTAGTTCTTAAGTGAAGCCTCCCTTGTGGCACTTGCTCTTCTGGGGTCTGACCCAGCTGGTTTTTATGGCCAGATTTTGGAGTAGCTCCCGAGGATCTCCCCGCCTTCCAGCCAGATGGTGAACACTAGAAGAAACCATGGCAACGAGTGGGTTTATTTTGCTCTCCCGCTCAAATTGTAAAATTATTCTTTTGTGGCGTTTAGCTGCCGAGCAAGTGTTAGCTCGTGTTGAAACCTATACTTTTGTCTGCCTACGGGCTGTAACATGATTGACAAATCCTAGGGTTGATCATGTATGACTGAAACTCTTGCTAGTCCTCATATTTTGTACGACTAGCTTCATGATCATCTGTATATGCAATGTTCGGGACGACTTACCTTTCATACCTGATGATCAGATTTCTTGTAACATGTATTACTTGCTTGAGATTGAGACACTTGGCTTATTCTTGACCATAAGAGACCGATAGCTTGTAGATAAACCCTCATGCATCTAGACAGCCGTGACCGTATGTCGAGGTAGATTACACTTCTATATACGCAGCTGGCTGTGTCTGTCCCCCGCTCTCCAGTATTCTGGTTCTGGGGCGTGACACGATTTAAGTGGTGGCCCATGCAGGTCTTGTAAAATAAGATGTGTGAGGGTTTTACCGAATATATTTCTCAATCAGCATCCATTCTTGATCTCTACTCGTGTCCTCTAATCTTTCTAAAATCTTGACCTGATCACCTGCTCATATCCTTGATCTATCTTGGTCCTTTCTTAATGTTCCCCCTGTCATTTTCTTCAGTGGCATTATTTCTGGTCCTACCGATCAGCGAGGTGGAGCACCTCCAGTGAACCAGAAGCCACCTGGGGACCAAGCCCAACACTCTGGAGCGGCCTACCGAGTCATGCCTTTTGGGGATCCAGAGCCCCCAGTTCAACCTGTCCAGTCTGCAGAACCTGACAATGGAACCCTGGTAGGACTTATCAGAGAATTGCTTGCATTCCAAGTTCGTCGGGGTGATGTCCTGCACCAGATAGTACAAAATGCCATGGGCCGAGTTGGTTAACAAGGGAACAGCGCGGCCAACAGCTTCAAGCGCTTGAACCCTTCTTTCTTTGATGGCAGTGAAGATGCTATCGCTGCTGATGCGTGGCTTCAGGACATAAAAATTATCCTGGAGGCAGCCAGGATTCCCGAGGGAGAGAAGGTGGCCGTGGTGCGCCTTCAGTTATTGGACTTAGCCCGTACCTGGTGGGCAATGTTAGCAGTTGGATTAGCTACGCCTGTTTTGTGGGCGATATTCAGCGACAAGTTCCAGATGAAGTATTTTGATGCTGTAGCTAGGTATGATCTGCAGATCAAATTCACTAATCTTAGGCAGATGGGAAGAACGATCGACGGTTATGCGGCCGAGTTTTCGAGACTAAGTCGGTTTGCTCCTATATTGGTGGCGACCGAATTGGACTGAGCCCAGCGGTTTCAGCAGGGGCTCCACCTAGAAATTATTTTAGCTGTGGAGCAGTTTGAGCACCAGACGTTTGATGCCATCTTACGAGCAGCGAAGAGACATGAGTATACATCGCAGAGGATCATGGACCGAACCAGAAGTAGAAAGATGTCCCATGGGCAGAGTTTGTCCTCGGCACCAGTCCCGGCAGCTAGGGCTTTGACTATTAGAGTTCCTAGGAGGGCGAATTCAGTTTTGTCAGTTCAGCACTCAACACCGACGTACCCTATACAACAGAAGAAGAAGCAATCTTCCGCAATGGCCTGCACTCATTGTGGAAAGCCAAGGCACGTAGTATTTGAGTGTTGCAGAGCAGAGGGATTGTGCTTGGCTTGTAGGACACCGAATCATAAGATTGGGTCCTGCCCGTATAGAGCCAGTTCATCATCGTCGAACCTAACCAGTTCATCGATTAGGGCTCCAGCACCAGTGCAGCAGCAGTACCAGCCTCCGAGGCTATTGCTGCCTCAGGCTCAACAGTTTGCCCAAGCCCAGAATCAAAACATGCAGAGAGGTTTCCAGCAGAGGGGACCAGCACCAAGAGGACAAGATCAGGCTATGGCTCTGACGGTAGCAGAAGAATTGGCATCAGGTACGGTGGTGGCAGGTACCATTCTCGTCAACTCTTTTCCAGCATCAGTATTATTTGATTCGGGTGCATCGCATTTATTTATGTCTGCACGATTCGCTACACGGATAGGACTGGAGCCCGAGTCATTATCAGTAAGACTCAATATACTTACTGGTAACAGTCTTGTGGGAGTAGATAAAGTATTTTTCTCGTATCGAATCGTAGTTAGCGGTAAAGATTTTTCTGCTAGATTGATAGAATTTTCGATGGCCGACTATGATGTAGTCCTAGGAATGGATTGGTTGAAGGATCAGTATACAAGAATAGACTGCTATCTCGGCAGGATTATTTTTGGTATTCCAGGCGAACCGGAGTTTTTATTTCCAGAGGCAAAGTAGAACCTTCTTCCCCAGTATTATATATGGCAGTAGCAGCAGCAGTTCAGTTTCCCAGAGTAGTAGAAGAGTTTCCTGATGTATTTTCCGAAGAGCTTCCAGGCATGCCCCCAGAGAGAGAAATAGAGTTCACCACCGATTTGCTTCCAGGGACGGCACCAGTGTCAAAGAGATTCTATAGGATGGCACCATCAGAGTTGGAGATCTTGTACAAGATGATTGAAGAACTCAGAACCAAGGAATTTATTCGTGCTAGTGGATCACCTTGGGGAGGCCCAATGCTTCTTGTAAAAAAAAGGATGGTACGTCAAGATTATGTGTTGATTATCGTACCTTGAACTCTGTAACAATCAAGAACATGTATCCTCTACCAAGGATAGATAATCTGTTCGATCAACTCAGTAGAGCTGCTGTATTTTTGAAGATTGACTTGCGATCAGGATACCATCAGATCAGAGTCAGAGAGCAAGATATCCCGAAGACAGCGTTCAGATCAAGATATGGACATTGGTAGTTCCTTGTTATGCCATTTGGAGCGACCAATGCACCAGTCGTATTCATGGACCTCATGAATCGTATCTTTATGCCCTATTTGGACCAGTTCATGGTAGTATTTATAGACGACATCTTGGTCTATAGTAAGAGTGAAGCAGAGCATGAGCAGCATCTCCGTGTAGTCCTTCAGATTCTCAGAGAGCATAAGTTGTATGCGAAGTTCAGTAAATACGAGTTTTGGCTTGATGGTATTTCGTACCTAGGGCATATTATCACCAGAGGTGGGGTGGAAGTTGACCCCCAGAAGATAGTAGCTATAGAGACATGGCCAGTTCCCAGCACCGTCGTAAAAGTTTAAAGTTTCCTAGGATTGGCCGGCTATTACCGGAGGTTCGTATCAGATTTTGCTCGAATTTTAGCACCCATGACTCAGTTGACCCGCAAGGATGTGCAGTTTGCTTGGCCGGCAGAGTGTCAGATTTCGTTTGAGAAGTTGAAGCAAGGATTGATGACGACCCTCATTCTTATGCTTCCAGATGGAACTGGAGGATTTTCCGTTTATTGTGACGCTTCCGCCAGAGGATTGGGATGCGTCTTGATGCAACATTGTAAGGTAGTAGCTTATGCGTCACGTCAGCTTCGTGATCATGAGAGAAATTATCCAACCCATGACTTAGAATTAGCAGCTGTAGTTTTTGTACTTAAGTTGTGGAGGCATTACTTGTATGAAGATCGGGTGGAGATCTTCACCGACCATAAGAGCCTTAAGTATGTGTTTACTCAGAAGGATCTCAACATGCGTCAGAAGAGATGGCTAGAGCTACTTGTGGATTATGACATCAACCTGCAGTATCATCCTGGGAAGGCCAACGTTGTTGCAGATGCATTAAGCAGAAGAGCCAGAGTTTATTTTCTAACAGCACAGCCAGAGTTGTTAGCGGATCTTCAGAAGATGGGTATTGAAGTTGTTCTTCCCACCAATAGGGCATTGATGGCCAGCATGTAAGTTCAGTCCAGTATAGTTGAGAGGATTAAGATGGCTCAGTCAACGGATTCTAAGCTTCAGCGGCTTAGAGCAGAGTGTGATGCAGGACGAAGACCCAAGTTATGCATTCACGAAGATGGTACACTCCGACATGGAAGGCGTCTTTATGTACCTAGTGGTGATATCAGACAGAAGATCATGGCAGAAGCTCACAGTTCACAGTATTCAATTCATCATGGCGGTACAAAGATGTATCGTGATATTCGCCAGCATTTCTGGTGGAATGGCATGAAGAGGGAGATAGCCCGATTTGTCTCTTGTTATTTAGTTTGCCAACAAGTTAAAGCTGAACATCAGAGGCCAGCTGGACTTCTTCAACCTTTACCGATTCCAGAATGGAAATAGAAGCATATTACCATGGATTTTGTAACTGGGTTACCTAAATCCCCAGGTGGAAGAGATGCTATCTGGGTTATAGTTGATCGTCTCACGAAGGTAGCTCATTTTCTCCCCTTCAGAGTTGGTCAGTCGACGGATCAGCTTGTAGAGATGTATCTCAGGCAGATTGTCAGATTACATGGGGTGCCAGTTAGTATCATGTCAAACATAGATTCAAGATTTATATCGCACTTTTGGCGGAGTCTTCAAGAGAGCTTGGGGACTCATCTCAAGTTCAGTTCAGCTTATCATCAGCAGACAGATGGTCAGTCAGAACGCACGATACAGACTCTTGAAGAAATGTTGCAATCTTGTACGCTCGACTTCGGTGGTTCATAGGAAGATCACCTGCATCTCGTGGAGTTCTCTTATAACAACAGTTTCCAGGCCAGTATCCAGATGGCACCCTTTGAAGCACAGTATGACAGGAAGTGCAGATCTCCTTTAGCCTGGGATGATATAGGCGAGAGGAAGATGCTTGGTCCAGAGATGATTATGCAGACAATCGGGGTGGTCAGATAAGTCAGAGATCATCTTCGAGTTGCCCAAGATCGCTAGCATCATTGGGCCGATTCATCGACGATCCCTTGAGTTTTTAGTCGGCGACCACGTATTCCTTAGGATCTTGCCTACTCGTGGCATCATTCGTTTTGGCGTACGGGAAAGCTTAGTCCTGGGTATATAGGGCCGTTCGATATTCTTGAGCGAGTAGGTGATGTGTCCTATCGTCTCGCTCTTCCACCGTTGTTACGTGAGGTACATGACGTGTTCCATGTATCCCAATTACGATGGTACATCCCAGATCCGAGCCATGTCCTTGATCATTCGGAATTGGTTATTGGTACCAACCTTTCGTATGAGGAAAGGCACGTATCCATATTGGACCGAAGAGAGAAGGTACTCAAGAACAAGACTATTAGTTTAGTCCGTGTCGCTTAGGGTCACCACTCTTTAGGTGAGTCAACGTGGGAGCATGAGGATGATATCCGATCGCGATATCCACACATGTTTGACTCATAAGGTATAATGTCTCTCTTATGCCTTATGCTTTTACTTCCTTGCTTGCATGAATGATTGCTTGATTGACTGCTAGTCGTAGATTGCCCGTGTTAGATTAGCTTGCCCTGATATCTCTAGCCTCTTGATTAAATTCCGAAGACGGAATTCTTTTTAGGTGGGTAGAGTTGTCACCTTCGTTTTTCGTTATACGTATTTCCAGTATACGTGTACGGGATTCTGACCCGTACCATGACTTATCATTTGTTAGCTAATCTTGGTTTAATCTTGTTTAGATTCATCATGGCATGTATTGGCTTGGTTTGGTTTATTTTGGTTTAACTTGGTTAGACCCTACTTGGTTCATCATGATAAACCATCCTTTATAACCATCCCTTTCTCTCCCTTTATTATTTCTTCTTCTTTTTCATTTACTCCTCTCCACCTACACCCAAGAGCCCTAGGCAAGTACAACTTGCTTCATGATGGATCTTAAGTTTTATTGTTCTATTCTCTTCTTTACATGATTATATGCCTCTTTAGAACTTGGAGTTTTTATGGATAGATTCTTCTAGATCTACATTGTAACTTTAGGGTTTTATGAGTTCATGGACTTTTCTTGGTTTTGATCTACTAAAACTTGTTATTTTCTAAAACTAATAGTTCCATGAGCAAGAGCACAGAATTTTGTATGAATTTGGTTTTTGATTCACCTCATTTCGAGTTAAAATGAAGTTTTTATGGCCAAAACAAGTTTTCTGAATTTTTTATGTCGGCTGGAGAATGTAGTGCTGGCTGAATGTAGATTTTACGCAGGAAACCCTGTTCATGCATATTTTACGTAGGATTGTATTCTGAATGTAAACTTTACGCAGGGAAACCTGTTCATGCGTATTTTACGCAAGATTGTATCCTGAATGTAAATTTTACGCAGGGAACCCTATTCTTGCGTATTTTACGCAGGATTGTATCCTGAATGTAAATTTTACGCAGGGAACCCTGTTCATGCGTATTTTAAGCAGGATTATATCCTGAATGTAAATTTTATGCTAGAACCCTTCTCTTTTGCGTATTTTACGCATAATTGAATTTTTGGCGTAAAAAGTGCACAGAATGACTGTTTTTGCCAAGTTTAGCTATTTTTTAGCCTGATTTTCAAAAAACTTAATAACATGAAAGTTTTATATCTTTGTCTTGCCTTTTCGAATATCTTTGGAGCACATCATTTAGAGTTCGTATGTGGAAGTTATGCCTATTTTCTGCGATGTGTTGAACCTTAGATTTTGGGGAATACCATTGGATCTTGTGTTTTCATGCGTTGGGCTATAACCTTATATGAACTAGACCTTATGATAAATGACTCTCCAACTATGTGCATAATATAGGCTTCTTGTTACCAATGATAATGATTCATAAGGAAGTTATGTTCAGTTTTACGCCAACGATGTTATGTTCCGATTTTACGCTGGGCTAACCCTGCGTATCACGCGGAGTGTTGTGAGATGTTTTTCGCGTAAACTCTTTTACAAGAGTTCTTCTCCTATTGTCATGGTGGAGCTCTTGTGCTCTAATTTTAGCCTAAACATTTTCGCGTACTTTCTTGAATATTGAGAATTGTTGTGTTATGATAACTCTTATGCATGTTTCTTCTAGTTCTTGTATATATGCTTATGATCTCACATGTGTCCTGTACTTGGCCTAACTTGTGACGACCCCACTTGATAACTTGTTAATATGGAACATGATGGCCTTGAGCATGGTATGACTTGATAACATGAACATGAGGTGATCATCCTCGATAGTGGACCGTCGTGGTGCACTCTTGACAAGTAACAAGTAAACATGACATGTACCAGCTTAATAGTGGCCTTGGGTGACGCACTCCTGACAAGTAATCTTGACAAGTAATATGTAACTCTCGTCTTGACACCGTGGGTGATTTCTCTTGATATACAAGTTATATGTCCCGTCTTGCATCATGTCTAGGACATGAATCCTTGATTTTCCACGGTCAGGGATTCATACTGAATCGGACTAGGATAGTGACTAGATTGATCAAGTGGTTCATATAGGGAGATGTTTTTAGTTACAGGCGATCCCGTTATCCCGGCCACACCTGAGGGACTTGTAGCCTGCCGTCGAGTAGGGCATATTTCCAGCCTACTGTCATGTGGGGCACTCCATAAAACAAGTTCTAAGCACACTGTTAGGTGTTGCACTCCAAGTTACCTAATAATTCTTGATAACTCTTAAATAAATCTCGCCTGGATAACCTGGATAGTTGCAGGACTTGTGACTGCTGGAACATCTCATTGCATCTTGCTAGTAATTAGGTTTGTGATAACCCTAGTTAGTTAAAGTATCAAGCCGTACTCTTTGCTTGGCCGTGAGTGTTGGATAGAGTCCAATCCTGTCTAGTCTTGCCTAGCCCCAATACATGCTATCTTAGGACATGCTTGCTTATGTTTTACTCTTGTCGATAATTGGTTGGAGACTAAGCTCTGTTCAGATGAAGGGTTACAACAGGGTCCTTGTTTGGTTTACGGTTGTAACTTGGCTACCGGAATAGTCCCTTAGTTGTCCTATCGTTTATCACCTTGTTTTCTTTAACTCATGTCTTTATTATTGTTCTTATGTGCTAATATGCTGGTTTTAGTTCTTAAGTGAAGCCTCCCTTGTGGCACTTACACTTCTGGCGTCTGACCCAGCTGGTTTTGTATGGCCAGATTTCGGAGTATCTCCCGAGGATCTCCTCGCCTTCCAGCCAGATGGTGAACACTAGAAGAAACCATGGCAACGAGTGGGTTTATTTTGCTATCCCGCTCAAATTGTAAAATTATTCTTTTGTGGCGTTTAGCCGCCGAGCAAGTGTTAGCTCGTGTTGAAACCTATACTTTTGTCTGCCTACGGGCTGTAACATGATTGACAAATCCTAGGGTTGATCATGAATGATTGAAACTCTTGCTAGTCCTTACATTTTGTACGACTAGCTTCATGATCATCTGTATATGTAATGTTCGAGTTGCCTTACCTTTTATGCCTGATGATCTGATATCTTGTAACATGTATTACTTGCTTGAGATTGAGACACTAGGCTTGTTCTTGACCATAAGAGACCGATGGCTTGTAGATAAACCCTCATGCATCTAGACAGCTGTGACCGTATGTCGAGGTAGATTACACTTCTATATACGCAGCTGGCTGTATCTGTCCCCCGCTCTCTAGTATTCCGGTTCTGGGGCGTGACAACAACCGCAGCAGCAGTGTCGCACGCGGTAGCAGCCATTGCCGGCCAACCGCGCGTCGTCGTGGCTGCCGCCGGCGGTCCTCCTCCTGGCCGGGCGCACCTCCAGGTAGGCCCTCATGGCGAGTCCCCGCGTCCCCGGCACGAGAAATGCCCGATTTGTGTGTTTGGCACGGGATCCCGTCGGCGCGTGCTCGGAAACGAAGTCAGAAGTTTGTTTTGAAGCAGCAACTTCGTGCATGTTTTTCGAAAAATTCGACCGTTGGATCGGCGATTTCTTTGCTCCGTCTCAATCTCGGTATATAGCTCTTCACTCCCCTCAATTTTTGTCCGTTAATTTTATCGTTTGATACATCAAAACCGGCCACCAATTTGACCGTTTAAAATGTGTTATTTTTGGACAGTTTTTCAGAGCCAACTTCGTCGGTTCGTATCTCCTCCATCGCAGCTCCATCTGGCGTGCCACTGGTTGCTATGCGCAGCTGGTATAACCCTCTTCCTACCCCCTTAAATTTTGATTTATTGTGAGCACGTTTGATTGGTTGAATTCGACGCCAAAGTTGGCCGTCCGAATTTATAATTTCCAAGTTGTAAAATTCTATTTTTGAACCCGGGACTCCGAATTCAATTTCTGACACCACCAGTAGACTCGTGGCCTTGTTCTGGCATATTTTTATATAAAGTTTGTTAGATTTGGAGGACGTGGGCCCTGGCACACATTTCGGTGCAAATTGGGCCCCACAGTCGGGGTCAACGGAACTTTTTGATGCCGGCTCATCGGAATCAAATTTCGGATATACCGTTGAGTTCGTATCGTCATTCTGGACTCATTGACATATAATTTGCTAGGTTTTAGTGGACATTGATTCCGACACGTATTTCGGTACAAGTCAGATATCAATATCCGGGTCAACGGGTTATTTTGAGATCGGCTCATCGGAATCCAATTTTGGACATACCGTTGAGTTCGCATCGTCATTCTGTACTCGTTGACATATAATTTGCTGAATTTTGAGGACATTGGCTCAGACACGCTTTTCTGTGCAAATCAGAATTTCAATGTCCTGGTCAACGGACCAATCTGAGATCGGGTCAACGGAATCCAATTCTGGATATACCATTGGGTTCGTATCGTCATTCTGGATTCATAGACATTTAATTTGTTAGGTTTGGTAGACTAGTATTCTTGCATATTTTTTGGTGCAAAGCGGGTCCGACACGGACACCGTTTTAACCAAAAATTACCTTTTTGCCCCTGTTTCCAAATTGGACTTATGGATAGGCTATCCTAGCTAATTTGGCCATTCTGGACACGTTGGTAATATTTGTTTTATCATCCGACAATGGTTGTAGATATTTCTCTGTGTATTACCTTTTATTTTAATTGATTCTTATTAAGTTTGTATTTCGGAATTAGTACAACGAAACTGAGATCAGTTGATTCCGTGATCTCACATCGCTGAAATTGGCAAGATGATCATGTTGATCACTGTGATAAGATTATTAACCTTACCGTTGATTATATTATCTCGATTTGTGTGTCGTTGGTTTCGATGTACGAATAACGAGGTACAACTTGATATTTTAATTCTTAAATTAGAGTTGATCCGGTTTGACCAAGATATATGGTATCTTGGTTGGTAATGTTTAGGAATAGTATGCTTAGGCTAGTTTTGACCTCGGTTGACCAAGTTTGACTGCTTTGACTAAAAGTCAACTATCAGTCAACACTTGGCCTAGAAATGTCTAGAACTTGACCTAAAGTTGACCAGTTGACCAAAAGTCAACTGTTAGTCAGCATTAGTCTAGTTTGACCCAGAGTTGACCAGTTGATCAAAAGTCAACTGTAAGTCAACCTTTGACCCAGTTTGACCTAGTTTGACCTAGTGTGACTCAGTGTGACCTAGTTTGACTTAGTTTGACTGAGATTGACCTAGACTACATAGCTTATACTATATAATCCTGCCTAACACTGTTGAACCCTAATTAGCTTATATATATCTCATCTTTAGGTTTGTGGCATCATTCTGAGCATCGACCCTATTTGACAGCTCAGGACCGCAGGCGAGTACATTCACTGATAGTTTTCATTGTCTTGATATCTGCTATATCCGATTCAGTTGTAGTGTCTTACTTGATTTTCGGACACGATAGTTCACGGACTAGTATATGTTGGATCATGACATGAGATGTTGTTCCTGGATTTCTTGGTATATTGGTACATTTTCTGTCTTGTTCCCTGTACTTGTATAGACACCGATTCCTAAGGGGACTTGCTACCCTCTTACGGTATCCCGTGTCATGACGTGTCATGTCTGGATCCTTTATACTATTCGGGTATGGGGATTTATTAGTGGTTGTGTGATCAAAATCCCTACTTGTTCTTCACACTTGTACTTGTTCTTGTGCATAGCTATACCCTCGCTCACTACGGGTAAAGCCTGACACCACTTGTTCATAGCTTTCCATGGTGGCCGGCCTTATCCTGCTCTGTTGTACACTTGTTCATAGCCGGTCAGATGGAAAGCCTGACCATGTTTTCCAAGCCGATCACATAACTACTAATAATTCAAGGCACATTTTATATTTATTTATCATAGGAGACTAAGTTCTGTTCGGGAGAAGGGTTACAACCCTGGTCCTTGTTTGGTTTAAGGGTTGTAACTCGGCTTCCAAATAGTTCCCAAGTCATCCTATATATTGTCGTCCTATTCAGTACTCACATCCTGACATATATTTCCTGTTGATTTTGTCTTGTATTTTGTAACACACCAGAACCAGAATACTGGAGAGCGGGGGCGGACATAGCCAGCTACGTATATTGAAGTGCAACCCACCTCGCTATACGGTCACGGCTGTTTAGATACATGAGGGTTTAACTACAAGCCATCGGTCTCTTATGGTCATGAACAAGCCTATTGTGTCAATCTCAAGCAAGTAATAGCAGTTACAAGATGTCAGAGCACTAAATATACATTAGTAAGGCGTCCCATACATTATATATTTGGATGAATATGAAGCTATTCATACAAAATGTGAAGACTAGCAAGAGTTCAGTCGTACATGATCAACCCTAGGATTTGTTAATCATGCTACAGCCCATAGGCAGACAGTAAGTAAAGGTGCAATCGAGCTAACACGTGCTCGTCGGCTAAACGCCTCAAAAGAATATTTTTACAATAGAGTGTGAGAGCAAAATAAAACCCACTCGTTGCCAAGGTTACGCCTGGTGGTCACCATCTGGCTGGAAGACAGGAAGATCCTCTGGTGCTACTCCGGTATCTGGTCATACAAAACCAGTTGGGTTAGATCCCAGAAAAAGTAAGTGCCACAAAGGAGGCTTCACTTAAGAACTAAAACCAGCAATTAGCACAAAACATATAAATATAATAAAAGAAAAATAGAGATATGGTCAATCATGATGATATACGATAAGATAACCATGGGACTAGATAACCAAGTTACAACCCTTAAACCAAACAAGGACCAGGGTTGTAACCCTTCATCTGAATGGAACTTGGTTTCCCACCATTTATCGGTAAAGTAAAGCGCAAGCATTCAAGTTATGTAACAATCTTGTACATGATCAGGACAAGACTAGACTCCATCCAATCAAATCACGGCTAAGCAATGAGTAAGGCTTGATACTTTAACTAACTAGGGTTATCACAAGCCTAATTACTAACAAGATGCAATAAGATTATTCCAGAGCCACAAGCCCTGCAGACCATCTAGGCTATCCGGACGCAAATTAGGGGTTGAATTCATGTGGGTACATTGTCCAAGAACACATATACCCTTAAGTAGCTTGAAGGGTGCAACACATGACAGTGTGCTGGAAATGTGCCCTACTCGACGGTAGGCTACAGATCCCATGATGGGGCACCCAGATAACGGGATTACCTGTACCTGGAAAATCTCTTTATGACAACTAGATTATTCTATTTATTAGCCTTAATCAGTTTAAGTAGGTACCCCTGACCGTGGTACTCAGGGGTCCCTGTCCTAGACTTGATGCAAGATAATACTGGTTTACCTCGTACAAACACAATCGTCCATGGTATCCAGGCCATTCATTCTTGTCATGTCATTCTTGTCATGCCATGCTAGCCGTCGCAACAGCTTTCAATAGTTCCCATTATGCTTGCTTGTCATGTATTGTCATGTCATGTTTACTTTATACCATGTCGTGTACAATTATCGTTGCAAACATATTAAATAAATTGTGATTATCAAGTTCATGACAAAAGGCGTAAGGATATAAAAGGGTAAAGGTGTACGCCATAGGGACTCAAAGTCTCTACGCGCGTACCTCTACGCTAGGCTAAGGGGCCTCAACCGTAAAGCGGCTTACGCTAGCAATGCAAGGTGAGATAGCTCTACGCGAGCAAAGGTGCATGCGGGTGGTGTTTTACGCGAGCCAGGGTTTTACGCTAGCAAGCCGTAGGCAAGCGAGGCTCTGCGCTAGTGAAACTCTACGCGAGCAAGCTCTACGCGAGGAAACACTCGAGCAAGACTTTACGCACGCGAGAGTCTGCTCGAGCCATGATTTTACATGGAACTCAAGCAAGCCCTATCTTGATCAAGTCTCGATGAAATCCAACCATTCCAGAGCCAAACTTGCGTGAAATCAAAATCCCTACTACATGGAACTCTCCATTTCGAAAACAACCAAGTTTTAGAAGATCAAAACCAGGAAGATCAAAAATTCTAAAACTTAAATCTACATGAAATGAGCCATGGAATTCGAAAATGCTAAATACTAAAGTGACTTATAGAATCTCATGAGGAAGACAATGGAACAAAAAAATCTGAGTTCCTCCATAAAGAAAGTTGCACTTGCCTAAGCCTCTCTCTGGTCGGTGGAAAGAGTTAATAGAGGAAGGAGAAGAGTAAATGAAGAGAGAGAATGGGTTGGTGGGTTAATAAATGGAGGGGATAGTGGTCGGTAGGGGTTGATCCTCATGCAAAAACCGAATCAAGCCGAACCAAGCAACCGAAATGCCAAAATAAACCATGAAATGAGACATGCAATATGAGTCAAAATACGTACACGTATACCAAAAAATACGTAATACGAACTACGGGTGTTACATATTTCACATGTTCTACATGCACTTATGCTATACCTTGATTGGAGGCTAGGTTCTGTTCGGGAGAAGGGCTACAACCCCGGTCCTTGTTTAGTTTATGGGTTGTATCTCGGCTTTCGAATGGCTCCCAAGTCATCCCATATCTTTGTCTTGTATTTCATTATACTGTCTCTTATAGAATTTATCAATTCATATGGAACTGCTGTTAGTGTTTGTACTTGCTCATTTTCCTGACAGGATAATCGTTCATGTTTACAGAGTACATGTTAGCTGATTGCTCTACCCTTTTTCGGGTATAGCCAGGATAGAGTTTGATGAGACATTACCCCTGGATCTCCAGCAGGATCCATTAGCAGTGGATGAGACACCATTAGTTTAGATTAGTCATTTTCAGTTGTATTTATTATCTGGATTACTGTATTTGAGATTTGGGATGTTTCTGGATTTGTGTTATCTTAGACACTTAGAACTCTATCTGGTTGTATCTCTGTGGTTTCATTTCATTTCATATCTATCTATCTTTTATCGTATTCCACCTTAGATGTGATTGAGACTGTATATGCTATGTCACCTCCATTTGGAGTGTATATACTGTACATGTACCTTATATATTGTTAGATGATTAACCTAGGACAGCGTTCTACCACCGACACTGCGGTGTAGGCTGGACGTAACCACGTACTCGTGTCCCTAATCAGGGTGCGGGTCGTGATAGGAAGGCTATGCAATAGCCATTCCCTGTGTTTCAAAGAGTAAAGTATATGTGACCGTTTGTTGCCGAGACCGGTCCCATGGCTTGGGAGTCTCACATGAAGAATGGAAAGCATGGACATGGATAAAAGAAGTTTAAGGAAGAGAAAGCAAGTTGTCTCATCTATAGGCCTTGTATTTACGTCAAGTCTAGAAGTCATCGTAAGTGTGTGGTCATGGACAACTTGTGCATAAGGTGTAGTCTTCTCGAATGATCGCTGGGGCATCAGGATCATGTCGGCCCGGGTGAAGCGAGTTATAGCCTACGCCAGTAATGAATCGGCGTACGTCAGCAATGAATCGACGCGGATGATTCGGGAACTTTTGCATGTGCGCAAAAGGATTTGCCGTATAACCCAACTATAAGTCCAAGATAGCTTGACATTGCTAGTGACCTTTCATATAGATAAGCTGGTGTACTAAGCGGTAATCCGCATGCGCAATGTCGGTCGAATCAAAGATACTATAAGCACAACACGAAGTGAGTTAAGTAGGTATACACGGTTGCAACACCATTATGGAGCCTAAGATTTGGCTATAGCAAGGACACATGCTTCGGTACGAATGTGGCATCGTATTTGAGTAGTAAACACAAGTTCCACAAGTTGCGATTGAGTCATCTCGAGTTAATTCAGGAAGGGGTGTAAGATAAAGTAGGTTAAGTCATATTGAAATGTGAGGCACGACCTTGACGTTTGAAGCACGGACCAAGTCGATGACACAAAACAAGTCGTTGCGTCCCAAAGTATGAGTCGGAAGGACAATCATGAGTTGACACATTGACGTTGTTAGCACTAGAATAGTCTAGAGGTACAACGATAAGCAAGTTATCAGTGCAATGGCATGGGGATGGCCTAAAGACACAAATAGGCCAAGAGTCTTTGTTCTAAAATTGATCCTAAGGCAAGAATAGAAAGACAAGCATAAATGGAGTATATTGCACAAAGTAAATAAACGTGTTTGTTTTGTATGGGTGGGCGACAAGATCACTCCACCAGTACAGTTTCCATGTGCAGGCACAGATAGAAGCTCGTTGGCACGAAGCTCGCTTGGATGCATCGAGGCACGGAGTTCCTTAGCTTTTTGAGGCGTTCGGTCGCATGGAGTCAGAACTTATATGGGACATAATGTATGGACATCGCCTATCTGAAGCATCCGCTGGCTCGTCAAAGTGTATTGAGAGATGAGAGAGAGCTGAGTGACTTATAAAATGAGAGAAAAGTGAGCTTGAGCGACTTGTAATCTTGGATACACGCCTTTGTGATCTTATGTTCATTATCAATAAAGACTCTAATTTTGTTTCAATGCTTGTGTTGTCTTGTATATTTAATATTTCTGCTTGGGACTTATGTACGACAACCCTGTCATAAGCTATTGCAATCCGCCTTTATGAAACTGTCTTGTACGAGTGCAATCTTGGGTCGTGTGACATCATGCCTTAGCGAGAATGATCGGTCCAAAGGGACCGGGACGTGACAGCTTTGGACGACGCTAAAGGCGACTAGGGTTTTAAATCAGGCAGTCTGGATCTGGTTACCACGGCGAGATCGACTGCCGGGGACGAAGGCACGACACATTATTAAGATCCGACGATCGGCGAGAGATTGCAGGGAAGTTGAAGTTAGCATCTAAATCTGGAAACAAGGGTAGGGCTGTAAAATGGACAAAGATGTCTGTTGTCCGTACGAGTCCGACACGATAAATGGTTCGACCACGGGCCTTCCGATTGAATTAACGAACAGAACTTTGACATTTTTTTTGGTCCGTTTAAAAATTAAACCCGGACATGGTCATATCCATGTCCGGTCCAAATTTGTCTGCGTGGAGACTCCTTTTGGTTCTGCATCAATTATATCATATCATTATGGTTTTGCATTAATTTTTGGTTGTCTAGTTTGGGTTTTCGTTAACCTTTTACCATTGTTTTTTGTATTCTATAACCTTCAATTGTATTTTCTTTCAACTTAATTTTTTACCAACTATCAAGGTATATTGATAAAATAACAGTTTTGGTAATATATTTAATTTGTCCGCGGACCGTCCGGTTGAATTAACGAACAGTAGTTATCCGTGTCCGTCCGGCCTGAACTCGAACAGTGGACTGTGTGGTCAAGCGGGTGGATAAGATAACGAAGATTCATGAAGAACTAGAATTAGGATTACAATATATTAAACCAACGTTGATTCATGGATAAGCGGGTGGTCCGTCCATCATGGGCTAATCTCTGTAAACCAACGTTGATTCATGAAGAACTAGAATTACAATATATTAAACCTAAGATCGTTATGGTCAAGCGGGTGGATAAGATAACGAAGGATGATTTAACAGAGACATCATAGTATTCAAAAGATA
The DNA here is from genome assembly GCA_029216955.1 of Iris pallida. Lineage (NCBI taxonomy): Eukaryota > Viridiplantae > Streptophyta > Magnoliopsida > Asparagales > Iridaceae > Iris > Iris pallida. Next base: position 6,471,151 of record JANAVB010024994.1, read on the forward strand.
CAATAGTCTTGTATGTGGTGAGAAATCATCCCCTTTACGGTCATAAATATGCATTTGCTCAATGTGTCTGGAGGCCTAAAGGTAGTATTGATTTTTTTTTCTTGCGAGAATGGATTTTATTTTGTCAAGTTAGGTTTGCAAGAGGATGTGGATGAAATATTGCGAGGGGGGCCCTTGGACTTTTTATGATCGTCTTGTTATCCTTCAACAATGGTTGTAGGAATTGAATTTTGAAAGAGATCGATTGACATTAGTGCTAATATGGATTCACTTTCTAGGGCTACATCCTTAATTACGGAGTTGTTCATCTATAATGACGTTGACGGGTTTAATAGGTAAGCCTCTCAAAAGTGATCTTCCAACAACTAATTATTTTTGTTTATTATATGTCCGACTATTTATCGAAATTCAAGCTTCAAATGTGTTACCTCGAATAGTAAGTTTTGTACTTTCTAATTGGGTGTATATAGATTAGCAGGTAGACTTCAGGTGGGTGCTTTGGCCACACCAATACACAATGTACTGAGAATACTACAATGAATATGGAAGAACTGCCCAGGATCCTCACTGTAGTACCTTGTCCCTACATCGTGCCCCATTTTTCGTCCACGGTGTGCGCGAGAAAGGAACATTGTCGCTATCGATTTAGTCGGGACCGATTGATCGGGATAGATTGAACGGGACTGATTGAATTAAGATCATTTCCTCGTTATAGAATGGATTTTTCAGAATCATGTCCTATATTCAGCGGGTTGCGCCTCGAGGATGGACTCTACGGCTGAGTCGGGAGAGACCTCCCGTTGCTCTGCTTTTCATGTCGTACTTGCTTCTTTGGCTTTGGTTTTCTGAATGTGTTTTCATGAATATTTTTGATGGTTTTTTTGGGTTGCGTTTTGGAACTCCGTATTCGTATCGAACTCATTGAATGAGACATTGTTCTAATCAGTTGCTTATGTGATTTTAGGTGATCGTGTAAGCGCCGTCTAGTATAGCCAATGGATCTCTCGCTTTAATCAAACAATCAAGGTGAGTGGCTGACCCTTCTTTACCTTCGAACCTTTTATTCTTCAATCAATCTATAACACCAAAAATATGCTATGCTAGATGTAAATGCAACGACCCAAATGCTTATTCCAATAAACTATTGCACGATATCTTACGTATACGGTCTATAGAACTGCTTGTCATGTAACTATTATATGCTTGCTAAATGCCATGCTATATGGAACTATGCTAAGCAAAGATCGAATCGGTTAAATGAATATTACAATGATTCCATAAAACGTGCCTTGAATAACTTGTTAGCTTAGCACGGTCACGGACAACTTGTGCTCAAGGGCGATTGTTTATTCGGACGGTTTCCCGAGGCCACGGGACCAATCCGGCCTAGAAAGAAACACGAATAGCTATAATAGATGCATGTTACAGTAGACAATAGCTTTTAACGGGCTCACTACCTGCGCTGAAGGACCTCTGTCTTACCAAGCTATATATCTAGGATGGCATCTCATGCCAGTGACCTTCACGATTGTACTCTATTATATTTCATCAGTATCAATATAACATGAAAGAATATGGTAAGCTTATACTGCAATGGCACACTTTGTCGTGGGTAAGAATTATTGTCGTTATGCTATCTGTGCCTTTAAAATATTTTCATGAATTGATTAGGATGGCTAAAAAGTTCACGAAATACGTGTATGCATGTTCATATAATTTTTCGAACCAAATGAGATCATGGATATAATTAGCCACCCACCAGTACATGTGTAATGTACTGACCCTCGCTCTCTATATGTGCTCCGAACTAGGATAGAGTGCCAAGAAACTGAAGGCGATGCTAAGAACATTTTGAAGCCTTGCTAGCTTGCGAAGGCAAATTTGAAATATTTTGAAGACTGATCAAGACCGCGCCATGTCGCATCAACTTTTGCCGATCCCAGATCTAAGAGAGAGATTTTGCTGCTTTGTATAAAGGGATGTCAATGTATGAAATGACTATCTCATTTGAGTCAGTTTGTAAGCCCGTGTGGCTTCTTTTGTAATCGAGTCTTGTAAAAAGGTATATTATCAGTGAAAGACAAAGTTTACTTCTATATAAATGTGTTCAATTTCTCTGCGTACTGGAATTAAATATTGTGTTTCGAATAACCTTATGAAATTGTCTTATGCAGGCGCAATTTAGGTTCATACAGCATCACGTCCGGGGGACGATTATCGATTCTACCGAATCAGAGAGTGGCATAATGGTATGAAAGCACGACTTTACGTCCTTTGCCTTCCATTTTGAGACTTAAACTCTTGATCCTGTGTCGATGAGATAAGTTGTTCCATACAAGTGAGTCCATAATATTTTTTGAGACTAATATAAGTTACTTTCATATCCCATAAGCTAGGAAGCTACTGTCGTGAGCGAAGAAGGTGCCTCGAGCGGCTCTAGTAGATCACGGGCTGAACCCTCGAACGCCCCATAGAACGGATGCTGCATATGCTAGAGGCGCAACAATGTCAGGCCGAGGCCAACCAGCACCAAAACGAGCTCCATCGACGGCAGATGTAGGCACGTCAGACTCAGTTTGAGAACCAATTTGAGGCCCAATTCAAGTTGCAGCAGTAGCAGCTTGATACCCTTCAGTGGATAGTCCAGACAGTTGTAGCTAATAACAATTCTGCTATGACAAATGCCATGACCGAGCCTGCGGTCTGACCGATTAAAGTCAAACCGGAGGTGCCCGAGCGTCTACCTACAGCACCAAGAAGTTCCAACTTTGAGGTGTCTAAATTTATGAAGAATTGTTGCACTTCCTTCAACGGTACCGAAGATCCCTCTCTGGCAATCGACTGGTTAGAGGAGCTGGAAGACAGTTTCGAACTTCTGGGCGTCGACGAGTCTAAGAAAGTCGTAAGTGCTCAACTTCAACTCCGATTGAACGTGCACGACTAGTGGGCTATGCAAAAGCGAGCAATCTAACGCGACGATGAGACAACAGTGATCTCTTGGGCTACATTCAAAAAGGTATTCGAGATTGTGTATCTTCCCGTAGCCGTTCAACAAAAAAAGGAGAATAAATTTATGCAGTTGAGGAAAGGGAACATGACGGTGCGGCAGTATGCAGCAGAGTTCAATAAGTTGGCCAAATTTGCTGGAGCATTTCTGCCGACGTATCTGTTTCAGAATATAAAACGATGGGGGAGTTCCTCAATCTTGCCCTCCTCCTTGAACGCCAATACCCTCCAGTCACTGCAGGTGTTGCGTATACCTACAATTACAAATGCCCTAGCCATGTGGGAGGTAACAACATGAAACAAGCGTCCAAATAACGGCCACCATGGCAAAAATCAAGCACGAAACCAGGGACCTCACTATACCAAATGCAACCGAAACGGACATCTTACCATGGAAAAGGGGCCACTTTCGTGGAGATTGCCCGAACCAAAGAAAAAACTTGAACGTGCATCAGCAGCAACATTATCGTCCAGGGAATCAAGTTCCAGCGCCTCGAGCACATCAGCCGACACCGCAAAATGGCCAAGATGTCGCCCTAATGCCCAGGGCTGCGTCTACGCCATGACTCGAGATGAGACGTTTACCTCATACACTGTTGTGACAGGTATATTACTTTTTAATAATGTGCCTACTCGTGTACTATTTGATTCCAGTGCTACACACAGTTTCATATCGACATATTTCGTCGCCGAGCACAAATTCCCCGTGATACCTCTAGGCCTTAACCTTAGTGTTAACATCCTGTTGAGTACGCAACTACTTACACACACCGGCTACAGAGACAAAATCATTTCTACTGGAGGTAAACAGGTGTATCTTGATGCAATAGTTCTATATATTAAGGACTATGACATCATACTGGGAATAGATTGGCTCGGTGCTTGCAATACCACAATCGACTGCGCAGGAAAGAATGTTACCTTGCGTATACCTGGAGTGTCTGAATTCTGCTACTCATGTAGTGAAGCATCGTCGACCTACATGGTGATCTCGATAATTTCTGTTCGAAGGATGTCGCATTCCAGATGTGAAGGCTACTTGGCGTCCATTCGAGACATGCGACATGATAGTGCAAATGTGGGTCAAACCAACATTGTGGCAGAATTCTTCAACATATTTTCGGACGATCTGTCTAGCATGCCACCCGACCGAGAAATTGAGTTCAACTTCGATACATTCCCCGATATCCGACCAATTTCTAAGGCTCCATAAAGAATAGCCCCCGCAGAGCTGAAGGAGCTCAAGATCTGGTTGTAAGAGTTGTTCGACAAGGGATTCATCCGGCCTAGTGTTTCATCATAGGGAGCACCCGTCTTATTCGTGAAGAAAAAGGATGGGTCATTGCATCTATGCGTCGATTACCGAGAGCTGAACAAAGCCACCATCCGAAACAAGTATCTACTGTCTCGCTAAGATGACTTGTTCGATCAGCTACAAGGTTTATCGGTGTTTTTGAAGATTGATCTTTGCTCGGATTACCATCAACTCAAGATCAAGCCCGATGACGTGTCGCAGTCAGCCTTTTGTACTCGATACGGTCATTACGAGTTCCTAGTAATGCCGTTCGGCCTAATGAACGTCTCCGCTGCCTTCATGGATCTAATAAATTAGGTGTTTCGACCCTTCCTTGATAAATTCATAGTGGTATTTATTGGCGATATTGTCGTCCACACGAAGAACAAGATGCAATATACAGAATATCTGTGGACCGTGCTCCAGACTCTTCGAGAGAATCAATTCTATGTAAAGAAGAGCAGGTGCGAATTTTGGCTGAGCAACATATCATTCCTTGGACACATCATTTCATCTGAAGGAATTATCATCGATCCAAAGAAAGTTGAAGTCGTTGCTGATTGGAAGTGGCCTACGTCGGCTAGTGAGATTCAAAGTTTTCTTAGTTTGGCAAGATACTACAGACGCTTCGTAAAAGATTTTGCGATGATTGTATTGCCATTGACTCGCTTCATTCAAAAGGGAGTCATGTATGAGTGGTCAGACGACTGTGAAGCTTCCTTCCAGGAGCTGAAGAAGCGGCTCGTGTCGGCCCCTATACTCATACTTTTGGATGGGGTAGAGGGTTTTTAAATATTCAGCGATGCATCAGGCCAGGGCATAGGATGTTTGCTCATGCAGCGAGACAAAGTGATCTTCTTCGCCTCCAGACAATTGAAGCCGCACGAGAAGAACTATCCTACGCATGACTTGGAGTTAGTGGCAATTGTGTTCGCGTTGAAATTGTGGCATCACTATTTTTATGGTATGCCGTATGCGATCTATACCGATCATAAGAGTCTCAACTATCTCTTCACTCAAAAGGAGCTAAACTTACGACAGAGGCGTTGGCAGGAACTGATCAAAGACTATGACTTGACGATTAACTATACGTCGGACAAGGGAAATGGTGTGGTAGGCGCTCTGATTCAGAAATATATTGCCTCGGTATCCATCAACAGCAGACTACTACAAGATTTAGAAGAGATAGGCATCGACCTCTGGGTTCGATTCAGGGGAATACAGTTGGCACAACTAAAGCTAGAGCCGAGCTTGCGAGAAAAGATCAAGATCGCTCAGAAGGACGATCCGTACCTGGAGAAGATACGAGAGTTGATTTCAACAGTGAAGGCGACCGACTTTGCCGAAGATGAGATCGACGTGCTACGATTGGAGAGCCGACTATGTCCTCCGGATGACTCAGAACTACGAAAGAAGATATTGTTGGAGGTGTACTATACAAAATATATCTTACATCCAGGCAGTACCAGGATGTACAAGCACGTCCACACGACCTTTTGGTGGCCCGGAATGAAGAGGGATGTGACACTCTTCGTGTCGTAATGCATGGCCTGTCAGCAGGTGAAAGCTGAACATCAGAGACCGGATGAGGAAATGCAAAACCTGGCAATTTCGAAATAAAAGTGGCAATACGTATGAATTGATTTTATTGTTTATCTGCTGAAGACGCCACGGGAAAATGATGCCATCTGGGTCATCGTCGATCAACTAACTAAGTCAGCGCATTTTATTGCCATTAAAGTTACTTGGAACGTCGATCGCCTAGCTCAGATTCATCTTGACGAGATAGTACGACTGTACGGAGTTCCAATATCCATCATCTCTAATCGGGATGCATGGTTTCTATCGCACTTTTCGAGTAGTCTTCAGTCGGCTCTGGGTACAAAGTTAAACTTTAGCTCGGCTTACCATCCCCAGACCGACGGCCAAACGGAGCACGTGAATCAGATTCTCAAAGACATGATACGGCTCTACGTAATTGACTTCAAGTCAAGTTGGGACGTTCATCTACCTCTGGCTGAATTTGCATACAATAATATTTATCAATCCAGCATTCAGATGGCGTCGTACGAAGCCTTGCACGGATGGAAGTACAGAATACCATTTACTGGGACGAATTCAGAAAGCGGCAGATTATTGGTCTGGAGCTGGTGGAATAGACCGTGTAGAAAGTTTGGCTCATTAAAAAAGATTGAAGATTGCACAGAGTCGACAGAAGAGCTACGCCGACACCCACTGAAGACCCCTTGAGTTCTTAGAAGGCGACCATGTATTTCTGAAGGTAACGCCCATACGAGGAGTCACCAAATTCGGAGCCAAAGGCAAGCTTAGTCCAAGATTTGTGGGTCCCTTCGGAATATTGGAGCGAGTCACCCCAGTAGCTTACCAAATTGCATTGTTGCCAGTACTATCGGGTGTGCATAACGTCTTCCATGTCTCTCAGCTGCGAAAGTGTAGGAACAAAATGTAAAGTGCTATACTCTAGGGTTGAATAGAGTAGGCAGTAAAAATTTAGCTATTAAAAATTGTTAGCAGAAAGATCACAAAATATATATCACAAATATGTAAATAAAAAGTAGAGAGCAGAGAGCAAACGCAAACACAATGATGTATACTAGTTTTTCTTTTGTGAGGACTAGTCCAGTCGAAAGAACTCTAGCTTCTAGTTAAAATCTACTATAAAAAAATGTCGCAAGTTTTCCTCCGAAGTTCTTGCAACTTCTACAATGTGAGCTTTGATCTGAAGTACACAACCAACTTTAATTGTGAAGTATCTTTCTTCAATCAGGACTCTGATTATAATCACTCTGAAACTTCTAGACCGTACCGCACTGGCAAATCGACTAGAGGATTATAACTGGCTTGGGATTTGAAAATTAATAGCTTAGAACACTTTGGAAGAACATATTAAGCTTTAAAGAGAAGAGAAGAAAGAGGTGTGTTGAAATGAGATTTTTTTTTTCTCTATTTGCAGGTTTTCTAAAGATAGAATTCGAGCAGAATTCTGTAAGAGAATCTCGACAAATAGCCGTTGTATCCGTAACTGTAGGATGACCAAGTTCAAAATCCAATGGGCACTAACCGAACTTTGGCCGAATTCCCTTGGAATTCTGTTAGGGTTTTTGCAATTTGGTTTTTGAGATTTTTGAAAAGTTTAAGCAGTTTAGGAGCTTTTTGTAAAAATAGCTATTTTCAAAAACAAAGGATATTTTGAAAATATTTTGGAATAGCCTATTTGCCAGTATAACTCAGTGTACATCGTATTCTTAGACTCAATAAAATATAAAGATTACATTGAATAAGGAAATACAGACTCATGTGGCAAAATGACTTCAGTCTTGAACGGTAGCAGTACCAGATCTCAACAATCATCCAAGTAGTCCTTATATCGAGACAGGGTTAGATCAATTATTTAAATCAAGTTTGACCATGACCAATGGGCTAACAATCTTCATATTTTGATAATTGACAAACCTTGACCGATATAACATCTCGATCTTGATTTGAAAAGAATCAAAATTTGTAAGGTATTGTTCTGTACTTGTATGTATTATTTCCTCAAGAAAGAAATTCTTGCATCTTACAAAGATGTTACATCCAATTTCTTCCCTGTTGTCACTTAGCAAAGTAATTGCAAAGAGAGAAGCTCCCCCGTAATTCATGTATAAGAAACATACGTAGAAGAAATATAAAAAATAGACAGAACAACATGTATTTCACAGGCAGTTTAATGAATGAAGCATAAACTAAGATAATGCTACGAATAGAATAAAAGAGAGACACTAAAAATAGTAAATACATACTAGTAGGAGTTTAAAATACATCAATTCAGCAAACAGATCAAGTACCGTGAGTGCTTGAGATGCTGTATAAAATAAAATAAATAATAATAGCTCAATAATTATGAAGATAGAGAAATCAAGTAAACCTATGAAAATGAGAGAACAAGGAAGAATCATATTCTCTCATAAATCTACTATAAATCAAAATACCATGACCAATTCAATAAGATATTTTAAATAAAGAATATATGTCCATGACGAACTAGGTATACTACATATTAAGGGTATATATGAATTGAAACAATTAATTTGCTTCCCCTTAAATATGCGTATCTAGTTCAAAAAGCAATTTATATGCATAAAATATAATATCATAAAATCTAAGGGATATCCAAGATATGCATCTTTCATCCCTTTGATCAATGCATATAAAGTTCCAAACTTAAACCAAATTTCATCTTTAGGCAAGTAAAGAGATATCCAATAAATAAATGATTAAAGATGAACAAATAAAACAGGACTAGATAAATGCCCAAATAAATAGTATTCTAGATATATGACATGTTAAGCCAAATAATAGAGTCCTAGCTCTGATACCAGTTATAGAAACGAAATGTAAATCGCTATACTCTAGAGGGGTGAATAGAGTAGGCAACAAAAATTTAGCTATTAAAAATTGTTAGCAGCAAGATCACAAAATATATATCACAGATATGTAAATGAAAAGTAGAGAGCAGAGACCAAACACAAACACAAGGATGTATACTGGTTTCATTTTTGTGAGGACTAGTCCAGTCGGAAGAACTCTAGCTTCCAGTTGAAATCTACTATGGACAAATGCCACAAGTTTTCCTTCGAAGTTCTTGCAACCTCTACAATGTGAGCTTTGATCCGAAGTACTTGACCAAATTCAATTATGAAGTTTCTTTCTTCAATCAAGCCTCTGATTACAATCACTCAAAAACTTATAGACCGTACCGTATTGGCAAATCGACTAGAGGATTGTAACTGACTTGGAATTTGAAAATGAATAGCTCAGAAAACTTTGTAAGAACGTATTGAGATTTAGAGAGAAGAGAAGAGAGAGGTTTTCAAAGACAAAATTCGGCAGAATTCTTTGAGAGAATCTCGATAAATAGTCGTTGCATCCGTAACTGCAGGATGACCAAGTTCAAAATCCAACGGACACAAACCAAACTCGGGACGAATTCGGGCCAAACTCGGGCTGAATTTCCTTGGAGTTTTGTTAGGATTTTTGCAATTTGGTTTTTGGGATTTTTGAAAGTTTAAGTAGTTTAGGAGCTTTTTGTAAAAAGGGCTATCTTCAAAGACAGAATATTTTGAAAATATTTTGGGATAACCTATTTGCCAGTAAGACTCGATGTGCATCGCTTAATAAAATATAAAGATTATATTGAATATGGAAATACAGACTCATGTGGCAAAACGGTTTCAATCTTGAACGGTAGCAGTAGTAGATCACAACAATCGTCCAAGTAGCCCTTATATCGAGACAGGATTAGATCAATTATTAAATCAGGTTTTGTAAGGATCCTGATTTTTTGAAATTCCTTTATTTTATATGGTTCTATATTTATTAAATTATATTTTAGTATTAATTATAACTATATATGTATTTTTCCGTAGCTTTGATTTTTGGAGCACAAGAAATGCCAATATTCTGAAATGTCCTTCATGAGTTTTGAAGTAGGCAAGCCCACCTTCAATGTGGTATATCATGTCCCATCCAAACTTGTCCTATAACATTTTTTTGACTTCGCACAACTTCGGGTCAATTTAGGCCATTTGACCGTTTACTGTAATTCTAGTCTTAACTTCTAATTTGAGTTCGAGACTCGATATCGATCAAAACCATTTGACCTAATATATAGTTTTGACCCATTTTGAGTCTACGAGGTACATGCCAGGGGTGTGCCACTCACTCGAGTTTTCATGTGCTATTTATTTGCGAATGGCACATAAGACTCATTGAATGATTTTCGGATTCGATTTGACTAGGAAATATGTAGGAACCCTAGCCAACCCCGCTTGGTAGAGCCACATTAGGTTGCCATGACTTAGTAGAAATTATTTTAAATTTATTTTGGGCCTAATAGGTTTAAATACAATTTTTATATATATGATTATAATTATAATAGATTTATACTATATACATGATATATATGCATATATATATTTATTTTTTAATTATTGGTATATACGCTTGTGCTTTATGTAAAAATTTTATACAAGGATTTATACATATATTTCATATTACTTGTGAACTAATTTTTATACAAGATTTTATGTACATACGCTCATATATAAACATACAATTTTGTACTTGCATAAGGTTATACATAAATATACAAATATATTTATACAATAGCTCTTATTTTATAAATATTATTTGTAAGTAACCTAGATGATTTCCATCTATATACATATGTATATTTATTATGATCTTATACTTACACTAAATATATACTACATGATGTATATATATACATATATAGATAAATAATTTTACATGTGCATATAAATAATGGTATAGTAAATATATAAGAGAGTATATTTTATAAAAAGATTTATCCCAAATATATATATATATATATATATATATATATATATATATATATATATATATATATATATATATATATATATATATATATATGTTAATAACTAAAACCTAATACCTAACTCTTTCCCCCGATCAAACAGTAGCATTAGCTACGGCTACAGTGGCCGCGACGGAGGGCCACCACAGCGTCGGCCACCGCAAGACCATCGAGCCACCATCGTCGGTAGGTGACACGGTCTACCGTATCGTCGTACCCCGGCTAATCGCGACGGCCACTGCGCCACACACCCGCACGCACGCGCAAGTATACACGCGATGATGAACCCATAGCCGACGGCGGCAACCGCTGCGCTGCCCTGTGGACGACCATGCCCGTGGCCGAGCGACCCCTCGCGACCTTCCTTAGATGTGCCACCATCCACCCAGATGATCAGTTAGGCGATTCGTGCGTTTCGCACGAGTTCCCGTCGTGACGCGTACAAATTCGAGCCAAGAATTGTGTTTCGGGGCAACAACTTTGGATGCATTTTTAGAGAATTCGACCGTTGGATCGTTGATCCGATTCTTTTGTCACAATTTTGGTATATACTCATTTTATCACCTAAATTTTCAATCGTTAATTCCTTCGTTTGGTAGATCAAAACTGGCCACCAAGTTGACCGTTTAAAACACGTTTATTTTAGACAGTTTCATGGAGCCAAACTCGCGGATTTGTTTCGCCCTCGTCAAAGATCCGTTTGATGAACCACCAAATTCAATGCATAGCAGGTATAACCAACTTTGACCCATAAAAGTTTTAGTTTCATAGGATATCATTTGGTTGGTTGAAATCGACGTCAAAGTTGACCGTTCGAAATCGTAATTTTTAACATGTAAAATTATAATTTTGAACCTGAGACATCGGATTCCAAATCTGACACCACCATTGGATTCGTGGTGTTATTCTGGCAAAGATTGACATATAATATGTCAAATTTGGACAACCTTTGTCTTGGCACATTTTTTGGTGCAAAACGGGTTCAACGACGGACACCGTTTTGACCCGAAATTACCGTTTTACCTCTGTGTCCAAAATTTGACTTATGGGTTGGCTATCCTAGCTGATTTGACTATTCTAGACATATTGGTGATGTCTGTTTCATCACCTGACAACTTCTGTTATATTTTCCCTTCTGTAGTATAACTAAATTATAATAAATTATGTTCGTATTTCGGATTCCGTGCATCGAAACTGAGATCAGTCGAATCCAGTGATCTTATATCGATGAAATTGACGAGTTAACCGTCGATAAGATAAAAAATTTACCTTGTGGTGGATCATCTTGTCTCGATTCGTGCGTCATAGGTTTCGTTGTACGAATTACGAGATAAAAACTTAATATTTGAACCTCGAGTTTGTAATCCATATTATTAATGAATAATGATCATAAAGATTAGTATAACCTAGCTCTAGATTGTATGATTAATAATTGTCTTAGGTATTACATGACTTAGAACGACCCAAGCTTTCTAGGTAGGAGTGGTTAGTCATAATTGTATTTAGTAAATAATACATATTTGTTTGTGATTTGGGGTTGATAGATATTGCACGGAGTATGATTCATTATTTTATGGATAGTTCTGATAGAATTTGGTTATGCAGTCTCAGCACAGATTAGACAAAACTCCTGGAAAGTATACCTTACCTACTTGTACAGTTTATTTTCATGCATTTTTATACTGTTATTTATTTTCAGTCATATTTCATTACCTGCTATTCATGTTCGTGATACTCCTATTTTCTTATTTTATGTGCACGTTCCTTATTTGTTTACTATGTGTCACTCTTTATTTTTTATGAGTGTCGTGACGATATTTGCTAGTCCTTAGTCTCCATTCTAATAACCTGACTTTGACCTGTAGTCATGATCTATGGTTCGTCATTGGCCTTGTCATCTCTAGATCGGGAGCGTCCTATGGCGTTACGGTATAGAGACACCTTATAGACTTGTTATTCCATCTATAGGACTGGGAGCGTCTCATGGTGTTACGGTGTTAGAGACTTATTATCGACCTGTTATCCCCCATCTCTAGGACCATGAGTGTCCTATGGCATTACGGTAGTAGAGACTTATCTTTTGTCTCGAGATCGGGAAAGTCCCATGGCGTTATAGTATTGAGACGTCTTTGTTGATTTGTTTCATGTTTTACGTTCCTCTATTTCCATGGATACTATTTATTGTTACATTTGACATGTTTTTATGTATCTTGCTACATCCTTCTGAGGACCTGGTGATCTCTCTAGGTTATTGCTGGTTTTCTTCTAGGTAATTGTTGAGACTGCTAGAATAGAAGGATATATTGTGGAATGGTTGTATCTCTAGGATTCAGGTATCGATAGAGGTATTTTACTATTCTTTCATCTTTTAAAATTTGTGATGACATCTTCAGCTATACAGCCTAGTTTGACAAGCTTACTTTCTGTTATGAGCTTGTTCAGATGATTGTATTAAGGTTTGGCCAACTTTACTACAAATTATCTATTCTTGTATTTATATTCAAGAAACATCAGTATATTATTGTTTGATCAACATTAATGCACTGGTTCCTACTTGAGATTATTATCTGTAGATTGTGATATAGTTGACTTGCCATTTTATCCCCAATGTAGACAGCTTATACGTATTCAAGCTGGGCTAGAGTCCACTTGATATGTAGCTGGCATGTATATGTATCCTATTCCTCCGTATTTTTGGACTGGGGCATTACAGGTTTGACCATGACCAATGGGCCAACAGAAAGTATGTGTATGATGAGCCATGTGGTGGATCTTGGTCAGCTAGATCTGAAGGCAGACTTGTCATATTTAGAAGAACCGATCGAAGTATTGGAGCGCAAGGATAAGCTGCTTCGAAATCGAGCGATCCCTTTCGTCCGAGTACTTTGTAGGAACCATTTGATCGAGGAGTCGACCTAGAAACTCGAGTCAGAGATGAGGAAAATGTTTCCTTCATTATTTTTCTATGGTAGGTTCTATTCTTAAGTTTCGAGAATGAACCTTTTTCTTAGTTGGTTATAGTATAGTTCTCTGTCCCTACATCGTGCCCCATTTTCCGTCCACGGGGTATGCGAGAAAGGAACACTGTCGCTATCGATTTAGTCAGGACCGATTGATCGGGATTGATTGAATCGATTGAAAGAGACCGATTGAATTAAGATTTTTTTTTTCTTTGTTATGGAATGGCTTCTTCGGAATCAAGTCCCATATTCAGCGGGTTGCGTCTCGGGGATGGACTCTGCGGCTAAGTCGGGATAGACCTCCTGTTGCTCAGCTTTTTATGCCGCACTTGCTTCTTTAGCTTTGGTTTTCTAAATGCATTTTTGTGAATATTTTCGATGGTTTTCATGGATTGTATTTTTGAACTTTGTATTCGTATCTAACTTATTGAATGAGACAGTGTTCTAATCAGTTACTTATGTGATTTTAAGTGATCGCGTATGCGTCGTCTACCTCAGCCAACGGGTATCTCGCCTCAATCAAACAATCAAGGTGAGTGGCTGACCCTTCTTTACCTTTGACCCTTTTATTATTCAATCAATCTACGACACCGAAAATATGCTCCGCTAGATGTAAATGCAATGACACAAATGCTTATTCCAATAAACTGTTGCACGACATCTCACGTATACGGGCTATAGAACTGCTTGTCATATAACTGTTACGTGCTTTCTAAATGTCATGCTATATAGAACTGTGCTAAGCAAAGATCGAATCGGTTAAATGAATATTGCAACGATACCATAAAACATTTCTTGAATAACTAGTTAGCTTAGCACGGTCATGAACAACTTATGCACAAGGATGATTGTTTATTCGGACGGTATCCGGGGCCACAGTACCGATCTGGCCTAAGAAGAAACACAGATAGCTATGTTGGATACAAGCCACGGTAGATAGTGGCTTTCAACGGGGCTCGCTACCTGCGTTGAAGGACCTCTGTCTTACCAAGCTATATGTCCAGGATGGCTTCTCATGCCAGTAACCTTCATGATTGCACTCTATTATATTTTATCATTATCAATATGACAGGGAAAAGTATAGTAAGCTTATCCTGTAACGGCACAATCTGCCATAGGTAAGAATTATTGTCGTTATGCTATATGTACCTTTCAAATGTTTTCATGAATTGATTATGATGGCTAATAAGTTTACAAAATATATGTATGCATGTTCACATAATTTCTTGAACAAAATGAGAGCACAGATATAATTAGCCACCTACCAGTACACATGTAATGTACTGACCCTCGCTCTTCACAGGTGCTATAAACCAGGATAGCATGCCAAGAAACTGAAGGCGACGCTAAGAACATTTTGAAGCCTTGCTAGCTTGCGAAGGTAAATCTGCAATATTTTGAAGACTCTGATCAAGACTGCGCTATATCGCATCAACTCTCGTCAATCCCAGGTCTAAGAGAGTGATTTTGGTGCTTTGTATAAAGGGATGTAAATGTATGGAATGACTATCTCATCTGAGTCATTTTGTAAGCCCGTGCGGCCTCTTTTGTAATTGAGTCTTGTAATAAAGTATATTATCAATGAAAGACAAAGTTTCCTTCTATATGAATGTGTTCAATTTCTCTGTATACTGGATTTAAATGTTGTGTTTCGGATAACCTTATAAAATTTCCTTGTGCGGGCACAATTTAGGCTCGCACGGCATCACATGTGGGGGACGACTGATCAATTATACTGAATCATGGCGTAACACTCACCAAGGGGGATGGGAATAAGGACAATAATGAGGATGGAGATCATAATATGGAAGGGTAAGATGGCCACACAAAAGGGGAGGGAGTCATTAATATCAATTAGGATATAATGGGTACTAGTGTGATAGGGAAGAGGCAAGTAGAAGAAAGTAATATAGAGACTTCTCATATGGTGGTCTTCATGGGTGTTTGTTCGAATATGTGTAAGGTTCCAAGTAAGGGATGACACAATTCTTAAGCTATGGGTGTTCAGGAGCGACCGACGGTATATGTTAGTGAGTTCGAGAAGAAGAATCACTCAGGAACCAAGGTAGCATGTTGCCATAGGAGATGCATATCCAAGAATAAATAAACAAGAAGATCGTATTCATCCTGAGGGATTCACCGCAGATAACCTTAACTGATAGCTACTTCTTCGTAAAGGAGGATGAAGTTCATAGTGCTACGTAGTCGTGATCAGGTAGCATATTGGTCAAGCTCGCCCAACCCCCAAGGGTGATCACATGTTCTAATACGGGAATCCCTCTGCATCATTAATGTCAATTATTGTATGGAATGTCCAAGGATCAAACTTCATCACGCGTTGGAGAGAGATTCATGAGTATATCAAACAGTTTCAAAGTATAATTTAGCTATCTTGGAGTCCAAAATTAAGTCAGAGACTAAGCTAGTATAGAGAACTCATGCATACTGGTATTCTCTAAATAATCTTCAAATTTGTGACATGACACAGATCTGGATATTGTAGGACAAAAAACATGGTCATGTCTCCTTCGATTTCAATCTGAGCAACTCATAGTGGTCAAATTCACGAACAAGAGGGATTTAATTAGTATTGGGAGTTATTTACGGACATAATAATAGACGACAAATACATAGGATATGGCAAGACATTATTCAAATGAGCATGGTGATAGGAGGTCGTCTCCCACTGGTCTTATTAGGGGATTTTAATCCAATCTTATATAGCCGTAAGAAGAGAGTGGGTCAGCAAGTCCTGGATCTGATTCTTGACGATTTACAACTTTCTCTCTTCTCTAAAGTTCTTCAAGATTTTTATCGTACGGGTAGATTGCTTCGTGAGATTAATCACCCATTTATCTCACTTATTCCGAAGAAGGAAGGATCCTCTTCTCTCTCATACTTTCGACCTATTTAATGCTGTAATTATTTGTACAAACTTATTACTCATTTGATGTGTCATAGAATGTAGAATATCATGGCATGTCTTATCTCTACTAATCAATATGCACTAATTAAGAGTAGATCGATAGCAGAGAATTTTCTGTTGGCTCATGAGATTCTTTAAAAATTCAACAAAGCGAAAGGTAGTATATATTGTATCAAGATGGCCTACACAAGGCATATGATACAATAAACAAGGGGTTTCTTTGCCATCTTATGCGAGACATGGGATTTGACTTATAGTGGGTGAACAAAGTATATGAGTGCATCTCATCCACCTTGTTCTTAGTTCTGATAAAAGGCCATCCTCGTGGGTTTTTTTCCAGAGGAATCGGAACCTTCAACAGGGGGATCCATTGTCACCATATTTATTTACTCCTATAATCGAGTACTTCACTTGTCTTATGGATATGGTGGTCCATAGAAATCAGATAATGCCATTATTTAAATGAATTTGTCTACTAGTATCTTATCTTATATACGTAAATGATCTATTAATATTCATTGAGCCTACAACAAGGGGTATACATAATCGGATAGAGCTAATGCCATAATTTCTCTATACCATTTTCTTATCTAAAATTATACCACATCTTATGTGTCATCGAATGGAAAAAATTATGCAAGGGCTTATATCTCCAATTCATGCCACTTTTGTTAAAGCCAGATCGATTTCAAAAAATAGATATTAGCACACAAAATGGTTTGTGACTTCAATAAAGTCGGTGGCAACAAGGCATACATAAATTACATCTTCGAAAAGCTTACGACATGGTTAACCATAAATTTATTTGCCAAATCATGAAGGCCATGGGGTTTGCTCGAAAATGGGTGGACAAGATCCAAGAATGTAAACCAACCCCATGTTATTCTCGTCAAGGGTCAGCCCTATGGGTTCTTTACCAATAACCGGGGTCTTCAACATTGGGGATCAATTATCCCCGTATTTATTTACGCTAGTTATAGAGTATTTTATGTGTCTCATAGACGTGGATATTCATAGAAAGTGCATCATCCCTCTTTATAAGAAGGTATCCCCAACTATTTCGTATTTAACTTATGATAAGCATTTGCTACTCTTTCTGGTCCCAACAAACAAAGGAGTCGATGGCGTTGCGAGTATCATAGAAGAATTTGGTTAATTGTCGAAGGGGTTGAATCTCAACCATGACAAAAGCAGAGTATATTTCAATTCTCGATTCCCGAATCAAGAACAGCTCCAAGATTTGCTACAAATCGAGAAAGGCAGTCTACAAGTAAAATAGTTGGGTCTTCCGTAGTAAGTTAATTATGCTCGAGCACAGGAATGCCAAAATATGGTTGAATACATGCATATAAGAGTAGAAAGTTGCTAGGAACAAAACTTGTCTTTTGGCGGTCATATTAAATTGGTTCGTTCAGTTATCTCAGCTATAGAAATGTATTATCTCCAAACAATCATGCTACAAAAAGCAATGGTCCAAAAAGTGGAGAAAATATGTGCTGACATCGTATGGCGAGGAGGTATACATGCGATATCCTGGTCAAAGCCATGTCGACCAAGAAAAGTAGGGGGAGTAGGACTGCGATCACTAGCCACCCTACGTGATTTAGCAACACTAAAGCTGACATGGAATTTTATCGAAGGTAGATCGTTATGGGCTAGATGGACTCGGAACATGTACTTGAGGGATTCTAACTTCTGAATCCAACAAGTCAACAATAACTATTCTGTCACATGGAAGTCTATATTTCAATACAGAGAGCAGATCATTAGCGTGATGACTCGGGTTATCAGCAATGGATTGGACACAAGTCTGTGGTTCGATCCTTGGCTATGTCATCAAAGTTCAAATATTATGTTGGCAAACGTACGCGATGCTGGGACATGGCGAGAACGTCAACTGCCTAATTAGGCAGGGGTGGCGGCTGGATGAACACCCAGTTGGGTGGCTACTAGCAACTGATATTGCTAGCTACCCATTAGGTCGAACCAGCGATCATAACCAGTCGGTATGGAAGGACGCCTCTATAGACGAGTTTGAATTGTGCCTAGCGTATAAGCAATTTCGTATTGTCCACCCACAGACCCTCTATGGAGAATTCATTTGGAAGAAACGTGTAGCAAGCAAAATAATACATCATGTACAAAGTCTTAAAAGGTCGGTTAATGACGTTGGATAGGCTCGCCGTATTTGGGGTCCAAGTACGAGGATTAGGCTGGCAATTGTGCACAAGTTACACTGAGTCAATTAACCACATATCTTTTGATTGCTACTTCTCATGGGATATTTGGTTGGTATAAAATGATAAATTGGATTTAACAACATCCGTAGAAAAATATCTATATCCTCTCTGCAAAGAAAAGCCTTATTCTAGCCCTTCTATATGTTTCTTTGTCTCGATTCTTGATAGTTGATATCTCCTAAAATATACCTTATTGTCCATCATGAATACTTTTAAATACATCCAGTTGAGTTCTGTAAGACCCACTAAAAATTTAGATAAGGAATTAAAATTTAGTTTATATTTAGAGTTAATAAATTTTTTATTTGAGTGTATTATTTATTATTGCTTTTAAGTACCCTTTCTTGTAGCTTTGTTATTAGTAGCACAATATTAGCTAGTTTCAAGTTTCTCTCATTAAAATTTGTATTCATGACCTAGTTGAGTTTCTCTAGACTTGTACTATTTATGTCCCACTTAGACACGTCTTCATGTGCTTTATTTTTATAGCACAACATTAGCATACGGAAGCCGTAGTTAAAATAGACCAAATGTTTATGTCTGTTCCAACCGAAATTGGAGACACAATTGCGTCCCAAACTGTTAGACCCATAGGATCGTTATGGTCTATACTAAGTCTAGAGCATTCATATAACGCCCTAGTCCCATTTATGTTAGGACTAGGAATATTTCATGCCAGCTGTATATACACGAAATATAATCCAATATATGGAAAATTCTCGAATATATACATAAGTTGTAATGTGAATATAACAATAATAGTCTTGTCACGAATCGCATCATATTTAGGGGCACGAGGACATGGGTATGTCCAGCCTACGCCGCAATGTCGGCGGTAGAACACTGTATAGGTCGTCTACAATATCTATCATCTAACAATATGATTCATTAAATATAATCTCAATTACGAAATCTAGAGGAAGATAGAGCATGATATTTGAACCGAAGACAAGAAGATTAAACTGAAATAATAGTAATATCATCACAACACATGAGTCTAGATGTCTATCACAATAAATACATATCCTAAATATAATAATAAGTCACTCTACCGAACAGAATCCTCCTCGGACTCCTTTGTGCATCCCTCGTATACCCCCTGCTCATAGTAAGTAGGATGACCATCTAAACCATCTGAAAAATATTATCTAGTCAGGATTGGGGCGAAGTATAACTCAAATAGCAGTTCCAGTTAATTGACAAGCACAATGAAAATGTAGATAATAATGCAATACTTGATAAACAGTTCATAAGAGATAATGTACAATAGAAGAGACAGTGGATGTATAGTACTAGATGTATGGGGAGAACATGTGAAATGTAAGAGCAGACAGATATGTAATAAAGGGAAACCTGTCATGCAAGGTATACAATGAACAAATCTAGAATATATGTGTCTAAAACCAATGTTTTGAAATACCAAGTTGACATGTGAGCGGCTAGAGTGTAATATCCGACAAACCATACACATCTGTGTGTGGCCGCTATTATTCCAGTAAGACCATGGGGTAGAAAGGATATGTTCACATGCCTTCTAGGTATTTTCTTGCCCGACTAGTACACATGGATCCAGGTCTCGACACGTATCTCAATAATCCAGAAATAGATACATTAGTCCAGTAATTTATTAGTCCAGTAAAGAGTCTATAGGCATGAAACTACGTATCTCAAGTCAAGGAATCCATATAATCCCAATCCGTGTGTCCATCGTGTTGGAATCAAGATAGAACACTAATATAAACATGCATCATAGAAATTGTCAAGAAATAATAACTATCAGAAAATGTACTCGTATGTCGTCCTGAGCGGTAAATATGAATCGAGGTCCAAAGTGATGTCACACAATTCTAGATATAAGATATACAGGTTAAATAGTATTCTGGTGTGTCAAGCATGAATATTTATTGTGATGCATGATTTCTAGGTTAATTCTGTGTCACAGTAGGTCAACTCTAATACAAGGTAGTCACACTAGTCAACTGGAGGTCAACCTAGTCAAATTGGCCTATTTAGTCAATTTCTAGGTCGATACCCAGGTATGCTAATCCATATTAGTCAATATCTAGTTAAGGCTAGTCAAATAGTTATTATTAGTTTATACCCTATATAACGCATCTTAAGCTTATATTAAACCTATATTATCTTAGCCCTATAATTATATTTCTCTAATATCACACAAATCAAGGTATTCCCAATATCTTGACTATACACCCATATCTAAACTATTACTTACCCAATGCGTTACCCATATCCTTTATCCTTGCCTCTATTACAAAGGTACTAACCAAATCCTTACCTAACCATGCCCATACCCACATTATTTGCCTTTTCCCAACTCATACCCACATGCTAATGGGTACACTCATACCATATACCTTATTACCCAGTCATTTACCTAACATTCACTTATAGGCAACCAATGCACAGTATAGTGCCAAGTGCATTGGTCTAAACCATAGTCCATGTCTCCATGGACTGCTGCCAAGGCCCAAATTGGCCAAGGCAAGTGCCAAATGGCCTTGCCAATATGAATCCAATCAAGGGGGCAGGATCCCTGGTTGCAGGGCAAGCTGCCAAAGAAAGGGCCAAGTACAACAGGCCCAAAACTAAGGGGCTAACCCCTTGATGCTGCTAAGGCAGCCAGCAATGGCCAAAGCCAAGTGCACTGCTACTAAAGCAAGAGCAAGGCATGTCAAGTGCACTTCTCTCAACTCACATTCCTTCTACTAAGTTGACACACTAAAACTCACTTTCAAATTGTTAATACTTGAACCCAAATACACTGTATCAATTATTGATACGTAGCCTCAACTGATACTTAGCATTACTAACACTAATACACTAATGGCACACGATGACACTAGCTCCCTGGTTTAGGATACTCACTTAAAACCCAATTCCTTAACACATTCCTTCTCATTTCTGATGTATAACCTTCTACAACTGATATATGTTGTCCTTAGCCTTAAAATACTATTACTGACAGTATTTCCCAAGCTCTGATTGCACACTACTCACTCATGACACCACTTCTACTGATGCACCCTACTGGTACCCATATTTCCTTTCATACTCTGCCCACATGCCTAAGATTAACACATAGACACAAAGGATACTTAGCACATGTGACACTCACTTTAACTTAGACACCGCACTCCCCTTAGGAATATGACTCCTAGGATACTCGACTAACTTAGGCCCTAACACAATCCTCTTGGACTATTTCTTTGATACTCCAACTAACCCACAACTAACTATTTTCCCTTCACCCTCTGACTACTTCTGCTGCAAGATCAGGACAGGGAGCCAAGCTCCTGCCTCCCCCCCCCTCAAACATATTTTTATTTACACTCATAAACTGATACTCTATGATACTTGCACTACCCTTCAGGAACTACTACAACAAGACATGAACCCAGATTTTGGGCCGGATGTTTGAATCATTTGTGGAGAAAAGAAATATGCAAGGACGTCACCTAAATGACTTTATATGTAAATAAATTGAGCCATCATCTGGTGAGTGGTGACCAATGAGCCTCATTTGGGAATGAAGGCGACCAATGCCTCTGATACTCTCTGATTTAAATGGTAAGCCTACTACCAAATACTGATAGGAAATCCCCTATCAGTTTTGTATATTACTGAAGGTAAGCCCCAACCTCTCTCTCTCTCACACACACACATACATTAGTCACTCCACATGGCACATCCCTAACACACCTATTTGCTTCTGACACAAGGCATACCATACCCAACTGATACTAAGTATCAGTATCTACTGATACCAACTACTGATACCTTGTACAGTCCCCTCTAACTTGTATCTAAAACCAATATATATATATCAAATCCTATCTATGATATATATATCCATATACATAAGCCTATATATATATATATATATATATATATATATATATATATATATATATTAAGGAATCGTTACCTTTTAGAAAAATAGGGTAATGAGTACATCCGACCTCATAGGTAACAAAGAAAAGAAAAAAACAAAACAACCAACTCTAATCAAAAGCCCATCTTGGAATAGGCGGATGATGACGACAACCCGAAAGCGACTTCCTGAACTGCCGTTTCACCTCCCGAACTAAGAAAGCAGCACCAGCACTACGCCCCTCATAACGATGCTTGTCCCGGTTCTTCCAAAGCACCCATACAATTGCACCGGCCATAGATCTCCTATGGTGACTGTCCGGACCACGCCACCACCTTCGGAGGAAAACCAAAAAATCACGATGCATCCGTGCTTTTAAAAAGCCCCTGAAGACAGACCAAACCTCCGAAGCAAGCTCCCCAAGGAAGAAAATATGCTGGAGATTCTCCCCGTGCCCAGCCTGACAGCAATGACACCTGGATGCCAGATGGAAGCCAATATTTTGGATGTTGTCATCAGTGGGAAGCCGGTTATGACAGACCTGCCACATCAGAATGCTCCACTTCACCGGAATGCATTGGCCCCAAATAGAAGAGAATAAGGAGAAAGTTGGACGATGGATAAGACAAACCCTCCATGCCTTTGCCAACGAGAAGGCACCATACCGATCACCCCAGACAAAAGAATCAGGAACCTCAGTACAAGTCAGATTTGTCGCAGTGAGATGCCTCACTGCCTCTTCCCCAAACAACTCCGCGATCAAATGGAAATTCCAGCCCGAGTCGGACCAGAAAGATCGAATAACAGGACTGCCATTGTCAGAGTTCCTCGCCCTAGAATCGCGGATCTTCCTTCCCCTTTTCGAAAGAACCCTCACAGTTACCGGTCGATGAGGAATAATCACCGTCCTCCCGGCCAACCTAGCCGATCTCCGAAGCTCCCCGATGCCATTACCCGCCGCCACCCGCCCAGAAGGGTGCACCCGTCGCTCCAATGGATCCGCCAATACAACTCCCGCCCTCCTAATGCTGGCCAAAAATTGTTCCACCAACCCGGAAGCTCCAGGCGCCATCGCCTGGGCCCCAGACCGCACCCTTGTCCGTCTCCCCGTGCCTCTCCTGGACCCTGAAGCCACTCCATCGACCGTTTGGTCAGCAATACGACCCAACCTGATACCCCCCGGGATCCATGCCTCACACCTAGCAGAACCCTCACCACGTCCCAATCTAAAAAATATATGCGGTTCCGCCAATTTCCTCTCCCTTAAAATTCGTCGCCAAATGGGAGAACACTTAGAAGTCAAAAATGCTTCTCAAGGATGTCGCTTACGAAAGTATCTTGATCTAAGGAAATCCTCCCACAGATCCTTTCCATGTCGCAGCTTCCACCATAACTTCATAGAGAATGCATCCATAATATCATTCAAACACTTGATCCCAAGACCCCCTTCAGATTTAGTCCGGGTAGCAAAATGCCACGCCAACCAACTCCTCTTAGCAACACCATCCTTGCTACCCCAAAAGAAAGCCACAAACATCCTCGCAATCGCCCTGATAACGGCCCGAGGAGGGCAACATGCTGCCAACGTATACAAAGGAATAGATGTATGGACATTCTTAATAAGAACCAGCTTCCCCCAGGAGAGAGGATCTTGTTTTGCCAACCTGACAGCTTCGATCTGATTTTATCAATCAAATGATTGAACATCCCCGCATTCCATCTTCCATATGTTAAAGGACATCCCAGATAAACAAAAGGCAAGGTACCGGTGCAAAATCCAAACAGAGAAGAGATAGTCCGAGCACGATCCTCTGTCAAAGGATTAGCAGTGTAAAAGGCCGATTTGGAATAATTAATCTTCTGACCTGAAACAGCCTCATTGCGATGCAACACCTGCTGAAGAGCACGCAAACCAGCAATATCTTCCGAAGTGAAAATAAGGACATCATCCCATAAGCCAAATACGAGATACGCGGTCACCCAATCGGAGTATGGAAAGATGATCGCATATTTGTGTCTTGAAGAAGCTTAAGATTTCGAGAAAGCACCTCCGCGGCAATGATAAAAAGAGCGGGGAAAAGAGGATCCCCCTGCCGGATCCCTCGACACGCCGGAAAGAAATCAGTAGGAGTGCCATTGAGAAGAACCGCATACCGGGTGTCCGCCAAAAGACGATAAACGAGATCACAGAATGCTTCATTAAAACCGAATCTCCGAAGCACACGCAGGAGGAAATGCCAATTAACTCTGTCATAAGCCTTCTGCATGTCAAGCTTTATTGTAACGTTGCTACCATGATTGGATTCCTTCATAGATGCTACCATGTCCTGGGCAATGATGATATTGTCAACAATCTCTCTCCCTTTAACAAAAGCACTTTGCTCCGGAGAAATAATTTTAGGAAGTACGTCCCGTAACCTGCAAGCAAGAACCTTGGAAATAATCTTGTTACAGAAATTACAAAGACTAATAGGACAAAAATCAGAAAGATTCCTCGGGTGCTCGACTTTGGGAATAAGGAATAGGTAAGTATCAGATATAGAATCCGGAAGGCGGGCACCCAAGAAAAAAGATCCGATGGCTTCCTCCACGTCAGCAGCGATAATATCCCAACAACTAGAGAAAAATCGTCCAGAAAATCCATCCGGCCCTGCACTACTTGACGGGTCCATCCTACGAAAAATCTCCAATAATTCCGATCTATCCGGACACCGGACTAGATCGAAATTATCCTCCACAGAGATAATGCTCGGGATAACATCGAGGAAAGCATCATCCTCGGAAGTCAACTCAGCCTGGAAAAGCTTAGAGTAGAAGAAAGAAGCCTCCGCCGCCACCTCCGCATCAGAGCCTGTTTCTGAACCATCAGCTTGAATAATTTTCTGAATGGCCGCCTTCCGCTGCCTGCTCCGAGTGCACGCATGGAAAAACCGAGTATTCTTATCTCTTTCCAGATCCTATTTCAGTCTGGCCTTTTATTTCCAGAACGATTCCTCAATCTGGACTTTCTGCTTCAGTCTGGCTACAGCCTCCATCAAGGTCGCCCTTCCTCTCTCCGAAGGGTGGAGATCATATTCCTCTTCCGCCGCCAAAGCAACGTCTTCTGCTCGACGGACCTCCTGAAAAACGTCACCGAAAGTAGATCTGCTCCAGCCGGACAGGACCTGCCCCGTAATACGTAAGCGCATTCCCAAACGCTCTAATGCATCATAATGCCAACAGGATTTCCATGCCCTGGCAACCACCGTAAGGAAGTCAGAATGGGACGTCCAAAACTCGAGGAACCGGAAGCCTCGACGCTTAATGGAAGAAGCTGGCTGACAGGAAATCAAAAGAGGAGCGTGATCAGATTCTGCCCGATTGAGATGCTCGCAAGAAACCTGGACACCGTCCAACCAACTGCCCATAGCAAGCAATCTATCTAAGCGAGAACCCTGTCGATCTACCCCAGATTGGCCATTCACCCAGGTAAATGTACTGCTTCTGAAACCAACATCGGAAAGCCCGGCCACCAACTGGAAGTCAAGGAAATCTACGATGGCCCGCGAGTCAGGCGACCGGCCTCCAAATTTCTCGTCCGAAGAAGCAATGATATTAAAATCCCCCCCCCACAGCCCATGGCAAATCAGCGTCCCTGGCTTGGACGTCAAGCAGATGTCGCCACAGACGCCTTCTCCCCTATCTTGTCCCAGCACCATGAACAATAGACAACCATACCGGAACCGAAAAACAACTCAAAGAAATTGCATCGTGATAGCCTGATCACAAGAATCTATACAGGTGAGCCCAATACCCGACTTGCTGAAGAACCATATATTCCCTTTATTATTGCAAAAACTAGCATCAAAACCCAACCTCAATTGATAGGGAAAAAGCTTAGAGGATATCACCTTGGGCTCGATAATGGCAAGAACCTGAATATTGTTGGTCCGACACACGGACCTGAGACGACATAAAGTAGATCTATTCGCCGTCCCCCGAACATTCCATATAAGAAAATTAACCATGGACCCTCTTGGGGTCCCGCCTAACCCGGGAAGCATGAGAACGAAGAAATCGATCCGACTGGGGTGCCACCAACTTCCTTCGCTTACCAGCCACCTTTTTGAAAGGTACCATCTGCCAACCATCTTCTCGATCTTTCCGAAGGACTATGGATGAACTATAATCCGACAACGAAACCATATCATCACCCTGACAAAGATCATCACCCCAAGCGCTGATTAAACCGAGGCCTGGCTCCTCCCACACCACCAAGCTGCGCTCTTCAGTATCAGATGCAGTCGCTATGACTACTTGCCCCAGCTGACTATGAATAATGATAGGAAGGTTCGGCAAGTCGATGGGACAAATGCCCCGCTCAGGTCCCGCCTGCCCGTCCAAATAAGAGCTCGAAGTGCTGCGTCCCCCCTGCATGGGGCGCCCGTCATCCAACTATAATGCCAGCCGGTCCGAAGATGACTCCCCCACGTGCCAAAAAGGTGGGGCGGAACACGCGCGAGCGCCTTCACTCCTACGCAATCCAGGCTGTGTGGACCCACTGCTAGCATCACACCCCTGGACGTGCCTCCACACCTGCCGTGTCCCCTTCCACTTCTTCCGCCTTGATCGTCGCCGTCGACGACCCCTGCTTACCCCACGACCACCCACCGGACCATCCTCCTCAATGACTGGAGAGGAACCAGCGATAACGGTCAGCCTCTCTTCCACGCCTGCCGAAGGCTTCTCTACCTGGGGACGAACACAATCATTCTCTACGTGGCCATGAAGGCCGCATGAAGCATAGTAGAGTGGAGTCCTCTCATACACAACCGGCTGCGAACGAACGCCATCCGGAAGTTGGAAGAAAACTTCATAAAGAAGAGGTTTGCTAACGTCCACTTCAACCAAAACCCTAGCAACACTCGGCCTGGAAAAGGAAGCCGTAGCACGGTCCATATAAAGCGGAGTGCCAAGACCAGAAGTGATGGAGAGAACCGCATTGGTATCAAACATGCAGCGGGGCAGCCCGGAAAGAATAACCCAAATAGGAACACGAGGATCCTCTCTCATCGGCAAGAAATCTACCGAAGACCGAAATAACGCCATCGGGACCCGTCCAACGAACCAACAGTCCTTTGAACGAAGCCGAAGAAAGTCGCTCTCGTCATGCGGCCGAATAAGGACATGGCGATCGTCAATGGCCTTCACTTCAATCAGACCCCTGAAACCCCTCGAGCCAAGATCCTTCTTAATGGCCTCAATCGAAAGTCTCCGCCGAGCAAACTTTCCAATGAGGTCCAGGCCACAAGGCGCCGTGAGAGCCTCCACGTCCGACGAAGAGAATACGACCACCTTTCGGCCATCAATATCAATGGCTGAACGGAAGGCAACCCTCGACGTATCCCCCGCCGAAGCCGAAATGCATCGGCTCACCACCGCAGCAAAAGAGCGCATCGGAGCCCCCTTTCCGCCACCAGACACTGCAGCCTGGACCGGCGCAGCCAGAACAGCCGCCACCGGCCCCCCCAGGGCAAGGCCCACTAGGGCAAGCTGGGACGGAGCCCCCCCGACACCGGACCACCCCCCCAATAGCACCGGACTCCCCCACCAGAACCGTCGACGGCGACCTTAGAACAGAGGGAACAGAGCCCTCCGCCGGAATCCACGCCCTAATCCGATCTCCCCCCATCACCGGGCTACCCCCCCGGTCGCCACCAAGCTCCTCCGCCTGAACCGACAGCGGAGACCCAATGCCAGGGGGGCAAAGCCTCCCGCCGGAGCAGCCATCCACGCACTTGGCTGATCGCCCAAAATTGCCTGATGGATGGCACCGCAAAAACCGGATCGGCCCCTCCAAATATGATCAATATATATATATATATATATATATATATATATATATATATATGCCCCTCCTTCTGATGCTCGACTGAGAGCCCTTACTCAACTGCCAAATGCAGGTCATGGACTGCTGCATTGGGCATTTGAGGCCAATGCACCTATTTTCTACTGTTAAACCCTGTACAGGCATCCCATTACCTTTCCACAGTATTGTAGAAGCATGAAAATTTTAGCAATACAGTCTTATGCGCCCAAGCTAATAAGGACATATGCGCCCCTGTGAAGCTCTATGCGCCCATCACCCTGTGAAGCTCTATGCACCCATCACCCTGTGAAGCTCTATGCACCTATCACCCTGTGAAGCTCTACCAGAAGGAGGGCGTATAGCTTGAAATAGGGCTATGTGACTAAGCCTGACTCGGTCAAAGCCATGATCAAAACGTGCCCCGAAGCGTACGGCCACGTCAGTCTCCACGAGCAGTCGTGCACCGAAGCATGCGTCCACGTTAACCATACAACCAACCGACGATCCCACAGCCTGCATGCGCCTACACCCTATGCACCCAAGGCAGGACTATGCGGCCATATGAAAACTAGTGTGTTTTCCTTATGTGGGCGTATAACATCATTCCAGCTCAAGAACTACTATAAAAGGGGGTCTCATCCCTCTTCAAAACACAGAACGTAGAGCATTTTTAAGAGCCAAATTGCTGCATTTCTTGCCAGTGAGCCGAGAGTTAGCAATTTTCTTAGGTTTTCTTCCACTTTTGTAATCGGAGTGTCAACGGAGTAAAGGAGCAACTGTCGCTCGATCTCCATCATCCCATTCCCCATAATTTTTTTCTGTACTCGAGGATCCTCAGCGCATGATCTCTCAGGCGTACTTAATTTGTGGTGCATTACGGTAATAAAGAAAAGATATTGTTTTCTTTTTCTTTTTGTGTGTGTCCATAAAAATGGTGACTCTGCTGGGGACTACCTTTTTTTCTGACGAGAAGGTGGTAACGCAATCCGATACCGACAAAGTGGGGAGCACTCAAAAGATGCTGATCGTAAAGTTCGATCAGCAGACGTTTGAAGAGATGCTCTCGAGGGATGGCTCTACTCCCTCAAAATCAACGAAGCCAAACAAGTCTCGCAAGACTTGGCTCCTGAAGGCTCGCTGTGCGTATCCTACTAGTGTCATAGCAGATATGCAACTGGAGGACTCTGTCACATAGGCGCATGACTCTGCCATAAAAGTTCCCCAAATGGAAAAGGCTCACACCGTTCTGGGCTCTATTAGCCTAGTGACTTCTTTTCTGTACAACCAACAACAGAGTGTTTGACGTTCGAGACTTGGCAAAGAAAAATACTACGATGGCAAGAATCGGGGTGTGCGACACTCTAGGCAAATCCAGCGAGGCTCACAAATAAAGAAGGCAAAACTGGGAAAAAACAGCACTGCTCCACCAAGCATGCGCCCAAATCCATGTGCCCAAGGGGATGTTTGGGCGCATAACCCCAATCTGGATGCTTCTGTTTTCGAGAGATTGGGCATCCAGGGTCATGCGTCCAAGGCTATGATCCCAGGCTCACTGGATCCATACTATGCGCACACATCAAGGAGGCTCAGACATATTGTCAAGAAGCATGCGCCCAAGACCAGTCTCCAAGGCCTATGCGCCTACAGCAAAAAGACAGGCCCCAACGCGTATAGCACGGGGCTGTTTTCAAGGACATCATAGAACTTAGGTTTGGGGGTTGCCCCTGCACGTGAACTAAGTCTGGATGTGCCAACTCTTCTTACGAACCCGCATGCAAAGCTCGGCGATGCATGCAACATGGTTGTAAGGCAAAACTGCCTTCCGCTGACTTGTAAGACATGATAAATGATAAGCGTAAAGCGAGGGAGGACATAACAATTCATAGTGTACATTCGTGCACCAGTATTGTTATCAACTGTTGCTGCTCTAAAGCAACAAGAGTGCCTCAGAGAAAGTCCATATTTCAACGGCTGCATTTTTCTGACGATGAAAAGCTACTGTGTGTTTCATCCAACATGGCTTCATGGGGTGCCCCTTACGGAAGCCCCAATCAAAGACGGTGGACCACGAACCCAACTTTCTCTCTCAGTTCCGCGAGGAGAAGAAGACGAAGTCTACCAACAGATGGCCAGCAGGCTGTCACATCTGAAGGAGTCTATATAGGTACTCGGTCAAAGGTGAGATTCCGTACAGATAACGAAGACTACCAAGCTGGGGGTAGTATTCCCTCAGAGTCTGAAGCGGATAACCATCACACTGGGGGTAGCCTTCCAGAGGACGACGATCTCTCAGAGTCTGATGGCGACTATCTGCCTTCCCTACCTGAAGATGAGGGACTTGTCAACTCAGAGATAGAGATTATCAGCCCTAGTTGTATTGTTTTCTCTGCTCATCCTCGCATGTTATCTACATACATGGCGGACGAAGAAAGACCTGAAGAAGCTAGTGATCAGACCAGCAAATGGCTAGAGGGTCTTGAAACAGTATTCGCCAAGATCACTGATATGCTTACCGGTATCATGGCGGTCCAAGCTGCTGCGGTTGTTCCTCCACCTCAACAAAACATCTCGGCTCATGCTAGTCCGGCTCATAGCAACAACCCTCCTTCACTACAAAAGGAGTATTATTCCGTTGTGCCTCCTTCGAATCTTATAAATACTGGGGGTGGTCCTTCGCCAATGATGCCTGACACCCGTTCAGCAGCCGTTTCCCAACACCTGCTCAATCAATAGGATGCAATTGATTCCCTGATCGCCCGCCTTGATACCATCTCACACAAAGACGAGCTTCAGAAGATGGGGATTTTTCAACCTTATCCCCAGAGTGGGAGAATGCTACTTGCCTTCCTAACTACAAGCTGCTGACACTGAATTCATTCGACGGGTTGACTTCTTCTCGTCAACACATGATATACTTCAACACGTAGACTCTACACTTAACCAGGGATGATCCGTTCTTGTCAAAGTTGTTTATTAGCATCTTGCAGGGGTAGCTTTCGAATGGTTCTGCAGTCTGTCTGACGGTTGCATCAACTCTTTTAAAGACTTAGAGAGGTTGTTCCTCAATAGGTTTTATGAGAGTGGCATGCATGTTAGTATGCCCACCCTCATCGAGACCAAGCAAAGGAGGACTGAGTCTGTCATTGCCTTCATCGAACGCTTCAGGCGACTAGCACTGAAGATGCCCTTCGGCATACCAGACTCAGAACTTATAGATACTTGTCGACATAACTTCCTTTATACGGTGAAGTTTTGTCTGGGTATACATAAATATGATACATGGCCTACTTTCATTAAGGCCACTGATGTTGCTAAAAACGACATTCCTAATCTGGAGCTACTGGGGTTAAAAACACCCAAATCCGAAGACAAGGGCAAGCATCCTAAAACTATTCCTGTCCGTGGGAGTAAAGGGAAAGAAGTCCTGAAGTTCGACACTTCCAAAGGAGCTTCCAATTCTCAGGGCACCTCCGACAAGCCTAAGGAGACCTTGTCCTTTGACGAAGATGATGTCATTACCATTTTTCACACATTGACGAAGGATAATAAGCTGACATTGCCTTCACCACGACGTCCTACAGAGGCGAACCAACTCAACGATCCCAAGTACTGTCTCTATCATCAGTACGTGTATCATTCCACCAAGGACTGCATCGTCCTAAAGAAGAAGATACAACAGCTCATCGACACCCAAATGATCAACCTCGAGGCTGAAGACAAGGTCGTATCTTCTAACATGATCTCTCTTCAGTTTGGTGACTTTTCTCCCACAGAAGTCTCAGACGGCGTGGTCCCGATTCCTAAGGCAATAATGAAAGTCGTTAACCTACCTCCAGCTCCTAACTCAACCTTGGTGCTACTTACGACTGAACATGGTGAGATCATGTGGGTCCATCCGGACCTTGTGCAAGAAATGACGCAGGGGGTGGTACCTCCCAAAGCAAAAAGGGACCAGAAATACAAGCCATTCCATATGGTGTCTCCTCCCACATACGAGGTTCTATTTGGTGAGACGCAATCGGGGAAGACTTATCTTCGAACGTACGATCCCGCACAAGAAGAAGCAGTACCTTTTCAACCTCCTGCTGCCCCCACAAGCTCAGAAGTCGGCCCGTCTATGCCTCCAACTACGGACAAAGCCAAGCAGAAGGAGACGTGGTTTGACAAGTCTCTGAAGGCGCTAACTCCCGAAGGCATGGATCGGCCCTACAACTTTGACATACTAGCACAGCTAGCCAATACACCTGCCAGGTTGTCCATGTTCGATCTGTTACGACGACTCTCCAAAGAAACACGGAAGGCCTTAAGTGAGGCATTACTACATGCCGACTCTTACCTCGCTGAAGTCAAAGCTTCCGTTGAAGACCCTGTCACTTGTCCTTACTGCCACAGTACTATGGAAGTGGTGCCCATCATCTTTTCACAGGAGGACATGCTACTCAAAAATAATCATCGTGATTGACCCCTGTACTATACAGGGTATATCGGGGCGATCAAGGTAGACCGCATGCACATCGATCCAAGATCCTCCCTCAGTATCATTCCTAAAAGTTTGCTTCAAATTCTAGGAATCCCTCTGCACAAGCTATCTGCAACCAACACAACTATCATGGCTTTCAATGCTGGTCGAAGCCACCCGCTGGGCAAGATCCGTCTCAAGTGCCGGATCGGTGATCTCCGAACGGAGGTTTCCTGCTATGTGATCGATGCCAATGTATCCTACAGCATCTTGTTGGGACATCCATGGATACACGAGAATATGATCATTCCTTCCATACTTCACCAGTGCTTCAAATACGTCAACAGTGACGGTATCGTAAAGACGGAGTTTGCCGATGTCTATCCTTTTAAGGGCATCGAAGCCTACTATGGAGATTCGGCACTTTACCAATCTCAGCCCCCCAAACGAAGCTGACAATGACGATGAAAAAAATTCATCCTCCAATAACGGTCCCCTGATCATCCGAGTCAAAGGACGTACTACTCCAAAAAGTACTCCGAAGCCTCCCACAATCTGGGTGAAAAAGAAGAACCCTGACAAGGTTAAACCATTGACCATCACTCTCAGCAAGACATCCCGGGAGGAACCTACTGATGCCCGTCCTCCCAATCCTAAAGAATTACCCTACATGGTGAACTCGGCCAAGACTGTGGCTCTACTTCCAGATGATGATCCTCTCAATGAGTATATCAATACTCATAATAATGTACCTTTAGCGGATGATGTTATCCTTGAAGAAGCACTTGCATATTTTCTTAGTAAAGGTTTATCTTTGTGTAAAACCCCTAAATTCCTACTATGATTTTTTCTAAATTAATTTGGTATTGATTTTTATTCATAATTGTACGTCGTGCACGAGTTCGCGTTATTCGTGTTTGTACGTCGCGTGCGAAATTGCGAGTTAGTATGTATATTCATATAAAAGATTTTATTAAAAGATTTTTTGTATAGAAAAATGAGTATTTAAATATTTGTATTATTACATCGCGTCGAGTATTGGCAAGCATTATTTAAAAATAATTATTTTTATTAAATGGCGCAAACATAAGTAGTGATTTCGAAAACTATTTTTGTTCAAGAGAGACATGAAATTTATTTCATGCCCACTCGATTTTCGAAAACTAATTCTAATTAGTTTAATTATTTATACAAATATATTTCAAATATTTAAGTAATATTCTTAATTTTTGAAATTAATTAAATGCTATATTTTAATATTTATGGAAAAGATATTTAAAATTTTGTTGTATTTAATATTTGAATTATTTTGATAAATTAAATTGGGAAAGATTTTACTTTAAATTAAAAGGAAGTTATCTAGACCGATTTGATTTTGATTGTTTACATTCTAAATCAATTTAAATAAAAGATGGAATTATCCATCGGGGTTTAAACTATTGCAAGTCCTTATCTAACTGGAAATTCCCACCTCCTATATAAGGATAGGTACTCATCCATAAAATCTACCAAGCCAATCTCCATAACAGGTGCATCGTGTCTGTGCCTCATCCCCTCCACTATATTTTTCCATTACAATTACATCTGCATCTTCGTGTCCACATCCCGGACACGAGACCCTAACCCAAATTCTGTACTACCCAAGCTTTCTAGCAGCCCTACGCTCCCCGGTCGTCTCCCCGACCAACCCATCCTCATCAACCAAACCACCTCAATCATCCGCCATCACCACAACCAGAACCAGCACAACCACCGTATGGCCGCCGCCGCTCATACCACAGTCGCCAGCCTCACTGGCGAACCCAAGCCGATTGACCTCCAACCCGATCCCAGCCTCTGGCCGTCAACTCTGCCCTGACCAACCACGGCCAGTTCCTCCACCAGTCGACCTCTCTCCACCATTATCATCATCATCATCATTATCACCACTACCGTCGTCAACCACGGCCAAGGCCAGCGTCACCACTGCCCCAAAACCAAGTCGACCACCAAAGGAAGAAGAAGGAGAAAACCAGAACCTCACTTGGGGTCCCCCACGCCGGAGTCGACGACCGTCGTGCTGGCCGTTTGTTCCCCCACTGTTGGCTCGATCTCCGCCACCAGTTCTCCCTGCCGCACTGCGGCAGCCAAATCCTCAGCTGTCCGCTGCCGACGAGACACCGCCGCAGCCGTTGGGCCTTGCCACCTCCGCCAAGGCCCCACGGACCTGCCGTCTCCTTCGAAACCCCCTCCGGAGCAATCGTCTCCATCCCAGAGCCACCTGCTTCCCTGGCCGGCGCGCAACCGTCCCTTCTCCCATCTTCTGCCACTTCCTTCCGATCGGAGCTCCCCCGCCATCAGACCTACCGCGTCCGGCGTGCTCCACCGCGGCCGACTACAAACTCTCGCCTAGGCCTCCATCGCCGTGCACGGAAAGCACCACCCAGCGCTCTCCTCCACGCCTTCACGCCCAGACGCTCCGTCCTCTCGCCGCATCTCCGTCGGCCACCCGCTGGAGTCGCTGGTAACCCCTCCCGCTCGTTCCCTTTCTCCACTCCTCTCTTTCCTTTTCTTTACTCTCATCTTCACTCTCTCTCTCTCTCTCCTTCTTACTTACTTCTTTTAAAATGAACAGATATTTTATTATTATTATTATTATTATTATTATTATTATTAGAATTATTATTACGGTATTATTATTATTATATTCTTACTAATATTATTGTTAATTGTAAAAACCTATATATATTTCTAAAAATGATGTGTAGTATAAATATAGAATTGGGCTTAGACCTACATTATTTTTCTAGATTATTTATTGTGTACTAGAAATATTTTGACCCGGAAGAAGTATAGTTTCCAAATAATGAATTGATTTCCTAAATATTTTCAAAATATTTATCTAAATTATTTTTACAAATAAAACATTGTTTCTCTATTTATAAATTTTGTTTTGGTAACTTAGTTTATTAGCCTAAAAAGATTTTTAGATTTTCAAGTATTTATCTAAAATTATTTCAACTACCGAAATATATTTTCAGTATTATAAATATTTTCGTTCTAAAATAGTATATATAATTGTTTCCATAAATTTCTGCGATTATCACCAACCTTGACTAAATTGTATTTTTCATATTTCTTGGCAAATTCGGGCCCTTACATATCGACCATGGCTATTGGACGAACAGGAATTGTCAGATTATTGCACCATACCATGCGGCACATCAGGGAAGACACCTTACCTTTACTGTTTAATTTCTTGCTCAATATCATGCATACTTTTTCTTTATGTTGTTCTTTCAAAATTATATATATATATATATATATATATATATATATATATATATATATATATGCAAATTATTATATTTTATGCCATTGGCTTAGAATTAAGGGACCACCGTATGTTTAGTGCATCTCATAAACTGTCACGATGTGCCACGGATTGTGTGTGAGTTGTGAGTCGCATATAGAAGCGAACTTGCGTGCTGACTGATCATTGGCGCGTACAGGTCGTACGTTAGGATATAACTGCTAATAGATTATGTAGAAGACTTAGCAGTTATTAAGGATTAAACAGTGTCGTGGAGTCGACACATGTATAGTATTATGGGGGGGAGACAGTTATTAGCGTAGGGGCTACATGTTCAGTACACACATAGATTTGGGGCCGATACTTCTCATATGAGAGCTACTTTCTGCCCATGGTCGATAGTATCTCTTATGAGCGCTACCTACTACCACTCTCTCTCCATCTATGCTGAACACCTAAGCTCGTGCATAGAACGTTGTCTTCTCAAAGTGTATATCACATAGAATGGTTAGGAACCTTTACACATGTATATTTTCTATTGAGCTCTTACTTTTTATTTTATGGCATGATATTATGTGTCTTGTTACGTCCCTCTGAGGACCTGGTTTTTTCCCAGGTGTGTGTTCATGTTTTCTGCAGGTATTCTAGCCAAGGTCGTGATCTTCTCTATTTTTTGAAGATGATTGCTCTTGGTTCGTTTTATCATTTTGTCGATCACTTTCTTGTACATTTATATCATTGAGATAGTTGGTAGTGATTTGTCTCCGCCCAACATATTTGTATCAAGAAAATTTGTTATCATTATATGATATCTTTTTATTTTGTGTGGATAAGATTAGTTATGGTTCTACTGTATTTTACAGCTTACGTATATATACTATACGGCTGGCATTTCTACGTTCCTAGTCCTACGTATTTTGGGACTGGGGCGTTACATATTTTTGTGGTGGCCCATGCAGGTTAAGTTTGTCGTTTCGGTTACATGACTGTACCGAGCGGGCCTGCAATATAGGATTAGAATCTAGGAATCTCATCCACATACTTGATCACCTTCCTTGACCTTCCTTGATTTTCATATTCCGACTCCCGTGGCTTCCCTTGATTTTTGCCTCTTGCTTGAACTCTTTCTACCAACACCCTATCACCTTGTGCTTAAACATGGTTAGAAAGATGACTACACTACTATATACTTATTGGTCAACCCTATGGCTAGAAGGATTATATTGACAAATAATATCCATTGAGGTTATATTTGGGTATAAAGGCATTTATTTTTCCTAGAGATATGATCTTAAGGATTAGTTAATTTCAAGTTGGGTAGTAGCATATTACCGCCTTCAAAGGATAATTTAGAATTTTATTATTACAAGGTGGTGTACACAAGAGGATACCTAGATCGAGAAAATAAAATTTTTGATTTACGAATTTTTGAAATGGTGAAATAGTTATGATTTATTAGGGATATAAAATCGATTAAGAAATAACTTAATTTTTTTTTTATATTGTGACGCATGATTTACGGTTTGGATTATAATATTAGAAAGCTTATCTCGAGATTATTTAAGGAGTTTTGATTATGATTTTTAGACAACTAGAGAAGACGAAAGTTTAGTTTAAAAGAGCTTGAGGTTTAAAATTTAGTCGTACGATTTATAAGTTTATTTAATTTTGATTTGAAGAAATGATGGTAAAATTTTGTTTAAATACTAGAAGGATATAAAAGCGACTTTGAAGGTTTAAATTTTAAATTGTGTCATGTGATCTATGATTTAGAAAGTTAATTAGATTTCAAGTTTAAAGCCTTGATTATGGATATTTAAATTTTGGTTAAAAAAAGATTTAATATTAGTTACATGATTTGCGATTGATGAAACGGGCTAAGAGTTTATCTCGAGGTACATTGAGAATTGAAAATTTTGAAAGTGATAGCTTATTATAAAAATTTAGTTGTGCCGCATTAGATATGATGAAGGATTTTTAAATTTATTTAAAGAAATTAAACTTTAAGATATGATTAAATACTTGATGGAGTATCTTGAGATTTTATTTCGAAACTGTTGAGGAACTTGAAATTTGAAATTAGATCATATATTGGTAGAGAACCAAGAAGCAAGCAAGTCACCCTAATGGGATACAAGTATTCCACATTAATTGTCATGATAGTTGTATGTACTCGAGTGTAGTTAAATCATCTGCCAAACTTTGTGAAGATATCTCAATCTGACTCACTCGACATTTTCTCAAATCTAGATTTTATCGTGACTTTCTAACCATTTGAAACTTGAGAAATGATTAGATTGTTTCTTGATCGTACTACATCTAAGTGGCTATCATATCTCTAGAAACTGGATCCCTAACTTATTTTACCTTGATCTACTAGGATCTGAATTATCTTTATTTCATGCTTTTAACTTGTCAATTATTTCGTGCGTTAATTATTATCTCATGAACTCCCACTTTCTATTTTAAATTCTTTTGTGTCTGTTACCGTGACTTGGATATTTGGAGCACAACACTAGACTTTTCCATCCCATAAATTTTATATGCAAGACCTAGACGAGCCCACCTTCATTTAGGTATATCACGTGCCACTAAAATACTTCTCCTTGTATTCTGTTTTCATGATATGACTTTGGGGTCATAAGAGACTAAACGGTAACCTTTACCATGATACCGATATATTAATCGACCATGAACCTCGACTCAATTCCTTCAAACCGATATGTGATTTTGTTCTACTTAATTCCTTAATATGCTTTACTTTATGTTTTATCTTGATTACCTAACCCTTATCCTTTTTATTTTGTGCGTTAAATTAGTAACTCTCAATCACTGCCCAAACCATACCACAACCGTTGAACCTAACCAAAATTTCCTCCCAAATTGTTTGGCCCTCCCCTTTGAGGATTTTTATTTGACTTCCCCATGATATATGTAACCATGTTTCTTTTGATTCCCTTGTTCAAAGATGATAGTTGTATCATGACACCCTTCAGTCATACGGGACTAAATTTGAAAGTCCCATAAAGGAGATTAGTAGTATCGTAAAAAAAAGGATAATTGTGTGATTATAGACATTAGTAAAATTTTGTGGTAAACCATATAAAAGGGAATTGAGAAAGGTGATATTACGATATGAGCAAGGGGCAGTAGGCTTCTCGATTGACATATTAGTTTTTCGAGGTAAATCCATTATTGAGAAACTTTTTATGATAATAAATAGGGTGTTTTAGTTCTCAAAGTTACCCCAACATTGAGGATAAGTTTTTTTTCCATGATGATTTAAGGATTATATTTTTCTATGATGATTATGAATACAAATTTTATGATTTAGATAGAAATTGATTTCGCTTCGACTAAAGTGATTGAAGGTTATTAAATTTTAATTTTCAAGGAAAGACGAAATTTAGCTTGAGGAAAAAGGTATATATATAAAATTATATAGATAGATTGAAGAAGAAGATGTAGACATTATTTGAATTAAAAATTTTGGAACTCAAAGAATTTCTAGTACGAGATAACGCAATTAGAATATATATTTCGGAGTAAAAAATTTGTGAAAAAAATATTCTTCTCGAGGACGATTATCAAATAAAATAAAGGAAGGAAGGAATTTAAGTTTATGGAATGTAAATTTTAAGGAGAAACCAAAATTATAAAAGGCGATTATTGATGAGATAATATTGACGATTCAAGGATTATGACACAACTCAAATATTGAGTTACTGATCTTAGATTGAGATCGAGGAAGTTATTAACAATCTTGAGATTCCCGCAAATCTAGGATTGCTGGTAGTAAATAGACACGGAGGGGTTGTCATGCACATGGTCATTTCTAAACGATATTCGTTGCTTTTTTCATCCAACTAAATAGCCCGTTTTCACTACTGTCGTTTCCCTCTCTTCACCCAAATGTTTCGATCGTGTTTTCATATCAAGAAAATTCTTCAACCTACTCAACTCTACCTATCCTAAAAAAATTTTTAAATTTTGAGGACGAAATTCTTTTAAGTTGGGTAGGATGTAAAACCCCTAAATTCCTACTATGATTTTTTCTAAATTAATTTGGTATTGATTTTTATTCGTAATTGTACGTCGCGTACGAGTTCGCGTTATTCGTGTTTGTACGTCGCCACACGTCGCATGCAAAATTGCGAGTTAGTATGTATATTCATATAAAATATTTTATTAAAAGATTTTTCGTATAGAAAAATGAGTATTTAAATATTTGTATTATTGCATCGCGTCGAGTATTGGCAAGCATTATTTAAAAATGATTATTTTTATTAAATGGCACAAACATAAGTAGTGATTTCGAAAACTATTTTTTGTTCAAGAGAGACATGAAATTTATTTCACGCCCACTCGATTTTCAAAAAATAATTCTAATTAGTTTAATTATTTATACAAATATATTTCAAATATTTAAGTAATTCTTAATTTTTGAAATTAATTAAATGCTATATTTCAATATTTATGGAAAAGATATTTAAAATTTTGTTGTATTTAATATTTGAATTATTTTGATAAATTAAATTGGGAAAGATTTTACTTTAAATTAAAAGGAAGTTATCTAGACCAATTTGATTTTGATTGTTTAAATTCTAAATCAATTTAAATAAAAGATGGAATTGTCCATCGGGGTTTAAACTATTGCAAGTCCTTATCTAACTGGGAATTCCCACCTCCTATATAAGGAGAGGTACTCATCCATAAAATCTACCAAGCCAATCTCCACAACAGGTGCATCGTGTCTGTGCCTCATCCCCTCCACTATATTTTTCTATTACAATTACATATGCATCTTCGTATCCACATCCCGGACACGAGACCCTAACCCAAATTCTGTACTACCCGAGCTTTCTAGCAGCCCTACGCTCCCCGGTCGTCTCCCCGACCAACCCATCCTCATCAACCAAACCACCTCAATCATCCGCCATCACCACAACCAGAACCGGCACAACCACCGTATGGCCACCGCCGCTCATACCATAGTCGCCAGCCTCACCGGCGAACCCAAGCCGATTGACCCCCAACCCGTTCCCAGCCTCTGGCCGTCAACTCTGTCCTGACCAACCACGGCCAGTTCCTCCACCAGTCGACCTCTCTCCACCATTATCATCATCATCATCACCACCACTACCGTCGTCAACCACGGCCAAGGCCAGCGTCACCACTGCCCCAAAACCAAGTCGACCACCAAAGGAAGAAGAAGGAGAAAACCAGAACCTTACTTGGGGTCCCCCGCGCCGGAGCAGACGACCGTCGCGCCGGCCGTTTGTTCCCCCACGGTTGGCTCGATCTCCGCCACCAGTTCTCCCCGCCGCACTGCGGCAGCCAAATCCTCAGCCGTCCGCTGCCGACGAGACACCGCCGCCGCCGTTTGGCCTCGCCACCTCCGCCAAGGCCCCACGGACCCGCCGCCTCCGCCAAAAACCCTCCGGAGCAATCGCCTCCATCTCGGAGCCGCCTCTTTCCCTGGCCGGCGCGCCACCGTCCCTCCTCCCGTCTTCCGCCACTTCCTTCCGGTCGGAGCTGCCCCGCCATCAGACCTGCCGCGTCCGGCGCGCTCCACCGCGGCCAGCTACAAACCCACGCCTAGGCCTCCATCGTCGCGCACGGGGAGCACCACCCAGCGCTCTCCTCCGCGCCTCCACGCCCAAACGCTCCGTCCTCTCGCCGCATCTCCGCCGACCACCCGCCGGAGTCGCTGGTAACCCGTCCCGCTCGTTCCCTTTCTCCAATCCTCTCTTTTCCTTTTCTTTACTCTTATCTTTGCTCTCTCTCTCTCTCTCTCTCCTTCTTACTTACTTCTTTTAAAGCGAACAGATATTTTATTATCATTATTATTATTATTATTATTATTATTATTAGAATTATTATTACTGTATTATTATTATTATATTCTTACTAATATTATTGTTAATTATAAAAACCTATATATATTTCTAAAAATAATGTGTAGTATAAATATAGAATTGGGCTTAGACCTACATTATTTTTCTAGATTATTTATTGTGTACTAGAAATATTTTGACCCGAAAGAAGTATAGTTTCCAAATAATGAATCGATTTCCTAAATATTTTCAAAATATTTATCTAAATTATTTTTACAAATAAAACATTGTTTCTCTATTTATAAATTTTGTTTTGGTAACTTAGTTTATGAGCCTAAAAAGATTTTTAGATTTTCAAGTATTTATCTAAAACTATTTCAACTACCGAAATATATTTTTAGTATTATAAATATTTTCTTTCTAAAATAGTATATATAATTGTTTACATAAATTTCCTCGATTATCACCAACCTTGACTAAATCGTATTTTTCAAATTTCTTCGCAAATTCGGGCCCTCACATATCGACCATGGCTATTGGATGAACATGACTTGTCGGATTATTGCACCATACCATGCGACACATCAGGCAAGACACCTTGTCTTTACTATTTAATTTCTTGCTCAATATCATGCATGCTTTTTCTTTATGTTGTTCTTTCAAAATTATATATATGCAAATTATTATATTTTATGCCATTGGCTTAGAGTTAAGGGACCACCGTATGTTTAGTGCATCTCATAAACTGTCACGATGTGCCACGGATTGTGTATGAGTTGTGAGTTGCATATAGATGCGGACTTGCGTGCTGACTGATCATTGGCGCATACAGGCCGTGCATTAGGATATAACTGCTAATAGATTATGTAGAAGACTTGGCAGTTATTAAGGATTAAACAATATCGTGGAGTCGACACTTGTATAGTATCATGGGGAGGGGGAGACAGTTATTAGCGTAGGGGCTACATGTTCAGTACACACATAGATTTGGGGCCGATAGTTCTCATATAAGAGCTCATTTCTTCCCATGGTCGATAGTGTCTCTTATGAGCGCTACCTACTACCACTCTCTCCATCTATGCTGAACACCTAAGCTCCTGCGTAGAACGTTGTCTTCTCAAAGTGTATATCACATAGAATGGTTAAGAACCTTTACGCATGTATATTTTCTATTGAGCTCTTACTATTCAGTTTATGGCATGATATTATGTGTCTTGTTACGTCCCTCTGAGGACCTGGTTTTTCCCCAGGTGTGTGTTCATATTTTCTACAGGTTTTCTAGCCAAGGTCGTGATCTTTCCCATTTCTCGAAGATGATTGCTCTTGGTTCGTTTTATCATTTTGTCGATCGCTTTCTTGTACATTTATAACATTAAGATAGTTGATAGTAGATTTGTCTCCGTCCAACATATTTGTATCAAGAAAATTTATTATCATTATATGATATCTTTTTATTTTGTGTGGATGAGATTAGTTATGGTTATACTGTATTTTACAGCTTACGTA
The DNA here is from genome assembly GCA_029216955.1 of Iris pallida. Classification (NCBI taxonomy): domain Eukaryota; kingdom Viridiplantae; phylum Streptophyta; class Magnoliopsida; order Asparagales; family Iridaceae; genus Iris; species Iris pallida. The sequence goes on from JANAVB010024994.1 coordinate 6,514,814, forward strand.
TATATACTATACGACTGGCATGTCTACGTTTCTAGTCCTACGTATTTTTGGACTGGGGCGTTACATGTTTTTGTGGTGGCCCATGCAGGTTAAGTTTGCCGTTTCGGTTACATGACTGTACCGAGCGGGCCTGCAATATAGGATTAGAATCTAGGAATCTCATCCACATGCTTGATCACCTTCCTTGACCTTCCTTGATTTCCATATTCCGACTCCCATGGTACATATTTTTCGTACCATCTCGTCGAGTACGAATATGTGCGAGCTTCATATTTTTGGAAAACATATTTTAGTAAATGTATAATCTCAAAGTAATAAGTGGTAGATATTTTATGTATTTAAATATATATTTTTTTATTGCTTAAGTTGCCCAAAACATATTAAGATGTAAAATAGAATTTCCCAAATTTTATTTTATTCCTTTATAGAAAGGCTATTTAGTTACTGGTAATTTAGAAACTATTATTCTAGATCGATGCGAGGTGCATGAATTTAATCATGTACATATAATTGTATTTTCGAAATTATTATTAATAAATTTTATTATTTATGAAAATTATATTTGAAATATTTGTTTGAATTAATATTTGATTAAATATGGTAATTTAAATTGGAAAAGATTTTATTGACTTTATATTTTAAATTAAGTATAGAATTTATTTAGATTGGATTTGATTTGGATTGAATTATTTTTAAATCAATTTGAATTAATAGATGATTTACCTAATTGGGATTTAAATCCTCCCAATCCCTATCCAACTGGAAATTCCCACCGCCTATAAAAGGAGAAGTACTCCTCCAGAAATTTTCCATCCACAACCAAACCGTACATCGTGTCGGTGTCTCATCCACTATATTCTTATTTTACAAATACATTCTTCATCCGTATCCGACAGCTCCGGACACCGACTCATTCCGTGTCTCGCAGGACACGTTTACCGACTCCATCCTCTTCCAGCATTCCGACCAACCCGCAGCACCACTGCCACCATCACCTGCCTCCCTTGTGTCGCCACTCCAACTCGACTTCCCCGACTCCATCTACGGCCTCGGTCGAACCCAACCCCTCCCGACCACAACTTCCCCGCCACAAGATCTTCGTCCCTCACCGTCGTACCTCCGGCAAACCCCAAACCACCACTGCCACCAAATCCCGGACCCCATGTAACGCCCCAGTCCCAAAATACTTAGGACTAGGTACGTATCCATGTCAGCTGCATACATACGAAGTATACTCCAATATATGGAAACTCGTATGTATACATAAGCTGTAAAATGCAGTAGAACCATAATAACTAAATCTCATCCACTAGATAAATAAATGATATAAAAGCAACTTTAAATTTGTCATGTATACAATCGTTGGGCGGAGACAAAGTCCACTACCAATTATCTCAAATAAAACGTACAAGAAGGGATCGATAAAATAATGAGACGAACCAAGCACAATCGTCTTCAAAAGAATGGAGAAGATCACGGCCTTGGCTAGAACACCTGCAAAATCACAGAAGCGCACACCTGGAGAGATAACCAGGTCCTCAGAGGGACGTAACAAGATACACAAAGAACATGCCATAATAAACTGAATATATAATATATCACAAACCGAAATAAGTGACAAGACGACAATAAGGTAATCTAACCGTACTACAGTGTTTATGCAGTTAAGAACAAACCTCCAACGCATGGGCACTCTGGCTCAGTAGCAGTAATCTCAGGAATGGCCCATCAGGATACCAGGGACCTCAAAGCATAACATTCATCGAATGTCAGAGGCCAGCAGTAAATCAGTATCAGGATCCAGGACCGTATCTCCCACGGAGATAACCGGCAATAGGGAAGTGCATACGTGGCCTATACGTTAAGGAACTGTTCTTCCCACCCAATGCCTAACAGAGTCATATCCATGTCTCATATACCTCTACTAACTGCTAAGTCTTCTAACATGCCTCTATTAGCAGTTAGCCCTAACGCATGCACATGGAGGATCAGCCCATACGCAAGTACCTCTACATGTACTCATCTCACACATCCTCGTGGTACAACTGTGTCAAGGTATATGCGATACACTACAGACGATAATCTCTTAACCCTAAGTCCACATGCAATCAAAGGATAATAACAAAGTATATCTAATATCACTGAGCAGACAGTAAATCAAGAACAGTAAGAACTGGAAATAACTGAACAGTGATATGTAATAAAATGCAAACTGAATATAAACAGTATAATGGCAAGGTATCTTTCCTGGTGGTGCAAAATGGCAAGTCCAGAAAATCACAATGTCAGCCAAGAAACGTCACAATCTCCAAACAACTCCGGACGCTGAAACAAAAATAAAAAACATACTCATTGTAAAAGATATACCTAGAAAACGCCTGTCCAAAAGTTAAATTCTAAAGCAGGGGCAAAATCGTAATTTTGGGTCAAAACGATGTCCGTCGTTGGACCCGCTTTGCACCGAAATACGCGCCAGAACATACGGTCTCTAAACTTGTCAAACTACGTGTCTACGGATTTGTTTCGATGAGACGAACCCAACGGTATGTCCAATTTTGGATTCCGGTGGGCTGTGCACAAAATCGCCCGTTGAGTGGGATTGTGGGCCCGCCAAAATAGCGTCCCGATCAACGGTCTCAGAATCGAACCAAACTTGGCTCACAGGACCAGAAAAATATTTCGAGTCCAATGGCGCAAGTTTCATCGCAATATGATGAGTGTGCACAAAGTTGTGACTTAATTTACAAAAGGTCGATATGGGGGTATCTCGACGGATACGTACTGATTTCGTCGCACACATGCAACGAAATCGGGTTTCGTCAATTTCCACACGTCGACAACATCCATACGTGCCTTTCGATGCGTATAGTGCGCGACCACGTCGCCCGGTTTGTCGGGGCGCACGCCGTATCGGGTGTTTTTCCACTTTTTGAAAATATAATTTACAATTTTTCGGAAAACTTTAACAATGTGTAACTTTCTACATACTAGATGAAAAGTGAATCAGAAGATGCATTACAATCTCGGTTATGTTGTCTTTGACTGCCTTCAATTAATTTTTACGAAAGTTTAATGGTCAGCGAGAAAAGTGGCCGACAAGTTGGTGTTTTGAAACAGTTTTTAATATTCAGAAAAGTGGATTTTTCTCCAACTTCGTATCGATTTTTCGAGCAAGTTCGATGGCCATGTCAAAATCCACCTGGGGATCTTGAAGAGGGTCATGTGGGCTTTCTACACAAATTTACGGATCTAAAAACGGAGTAGAATTGACAGAGAATTCGATCGGAGAAGTGGAATACCTTAAAGTGAGAATCTGTTGTTGTTGTCGTTGTTGTTGTCGTCGTCGTTTCCGTCGTCGCTGTCGCGGGGCTGTTGTGGCTGGGTGCGGAGGTGCTCGCCGGGATGAGGGGTGAGTGGAGGAGAGAGGAGGAAGGAAGGTGGAGGAAGAGATTCGAATTGATTAGGGTTTAGGTTTTGTTTTAACACATATATATATATATATATATATATATATATATATATATATATATATATATATATATATATATATATATATATATATACATATGTATATATATATTTGTATTAGGGGTCGGCTGTGCTCCTTCTATGGTGGGGCGCAAGATGTTACGTGCTTCTATTGCTTTCCTTTATATTTTTGGGTTGGGGTGGTCGGGTGGGGCCGACCACCCTTTTTTCTTCTTTTTTTTCTAAATCTTATCTTTTTCTTTCTAATCTTTTTAAATATATATAACTCTATATATATGTATATGTATAAATCACCATAATCTATTTAAAATCCAATAAAAAATTAAATATTATCTAGTCCAATTATTTAATGTATTTAAACATATCTACATATATATAAATTCAATCTTTAATAAATCAACTCAAAATAATAATAATATTTAATTAGAAAAACATGTTTATTAAATCTCCAAAAATAACTTCAATAATAATAGACTAATAAAATTGTTCCAATGGGTGCACTTATGTCGCACACCCTTTTTCGGGTCCACAAAATATACTATTTTATAAAATATTGTTTTATTAATAAAATATAGATTTTTGTACCCAAAGTTAATAAATATTCAACAAGTTCTAAAAATAATTTAAAAATATTTATACATACCCAAAATATTCCTATATGGCCACCTTAGTCACCCCACATGCTCACATGGACTCAAATTTGGTTCGGGCCCTGTTCGGGCTGAATTGGCCAAACCGGGTCATCAAAAAAAAACCATAAATTATATAAATTCATTTTAAGTCTAATAAAATAATAAAATATAATTTTAAAAAAGGGGGTTTTACATCCTACCCAACTTACAAGAATTTCGTCCTCGAAATTTGGGATTTATAGGGTAGATAGGGTTGAGGTATAGGAAGAGTTCGTCAATACCAAAATGCAATTAAATTTTAGAGGAGGCGATAAAACGACGTTCAACACCCCTTGCAATAGAAAATTATGGAGTCGATATACACAAAATATATCATGGTTATGGAATTGAATAAGGGTTGCTAATGAAGGTGATAAAACTTTGATAACCCGAATAAAAATAGTGAGAAATTAGTAGATCAAGAGGATAGTTAGACGTTTAGGAGATATGGTTCCTTGAGAGAAAACTGGATACTAATCATCTGGGTTGAGAGTTTGATCAAGTGATGATTAGAATCACTCTCGAGTGTTCAAGAATAATTGGAAGGGCACGATAACAATTCTAGGGTTGAGGAATGAGGAGTAGTTAGAGGCGAGGATATAGCCACATGAGTCGGTTGGTGGCTATCTACCTTTCGTGTATATATAACTGATAGGGCAACTAAAGGTAATACTTTGAGTCTATTTAGCAAGTACAGTGTCTTGTCTTTCCAAAATAAGTAAAAGACAATAACAACAAAGGTTTCAAAGACAGTGTTATATATTGAGTACGAATTATGGGGTTCATAGGCGGTGGATATAATTCAAAAAAGAATTGTCAAGGCTGTCGCGGATGAGACTCTAAGGTAAGTTTACTATGTCTCCATCCACGTAGAATAATATGTGATAAGCGAACCAAAGTGCAATAGGTTGATCAGACCATCATGCACCGGTTCTGATTAGACAATATGTTAGTAGGTGCACCCAATAAAATATGTCATGATCAAGCTTGATAACGAAATAAGCTTGCAAAACTTAAGCTAAGTTAGCAGCGTGAGATAGTCAAAATATGAGTAAGGGAGGTACTGATGAAGGAAATTTTAAATAGTCCCAGATCTTTTAAAATCAAGGCTTGCCTGAAGTTTGGGCATATACAGTTGTCCTAGTGTTTCTTCATTTATGGCTTGGTAGACTAGATAAGGTAGGGTCCTCTGAATTTATAGTCTAAGTGAACTTACCAATGTGGTTCACAAGGAAAAAGGTTTATTAGGTGGTGAGGTATCCTACCCAACTTACAAGAGTTAAACTAATAGTATCATGGGACAATGGGTCAAGCAATCAAGATAAAGTACAAATTTAAGCATTTGAGGAATTAAGTAGAACATAATCACATATCGGGTCGGAAGAATTGAGTCGAGATTGAATCCCTATCCGTAGTCGAAAAAAAAATATCGGTATCATGGTAAAGATTATAGTTTGGCCATTTCGACCAGAAGTCATACCAAGAAAATAGAGGACAAGGAGACGTGTTTTAGTGGGACATGATATATCTACATGAAGGTGGACTTGTCTAGGTCTTACATATGAAATTTGTTGGAAGGAAAAGTCTAGTATTGTGCTCCAAATATCAAAATCATGGTAAGGGATGCCAAAATATCTAAAATAGAAAGTGGGAGTTCATGAGGTGATAATTAATGCACAAAAATCAAGAAGATCAAGTTAAAGCATGCAATAAGATTAAAAAATCCAGTAAATAATTTAGGAACACGGTTCCAGGGGGAATATAGTCTTCTAAATGAATACAGTTAAGGAACCATAAAATCCATAAAATCATTATCCAAATTGCAAGTGGGTTAGAAGGTCGCAATTAAAAGATCTAGAATTGAAGGAAGATCGAGTAAGCCGAGGTGGAAAAACAGTCACATAGCTGGGTAGATGACTAACAACACTTGTGTATATACTACTATCATGGTCATAAGTGACATGGCAATTAGTGTAGAATACTTCTAACTCATTAGGGCTACCTTTGTGGCCTACCATTAATATTTTAACTCGAGTTTCCTCCAAAAAGTTTCAAAAATAAACTTTCAAAAAAATAAACCACCAAAATTTGTATTCACTCCAAGCCGTTCAAATTCATCATAAAAATTTAAATCACTCTCATAAATCTTAAAGCAAAATTTTTATCACGTTACTACTAACCTTTTCCAAAATTAACGTTTAAATTCAACTATTTAACTCAAGAGTTCATAATTTATGAATCCATAAAATTTTACCATCAATCAAAAATTTAACACTCTAAAATTTTTAAATAACTCATAATAAAACTCTTAGCATATTAAAAGCAATCTCAAAAATTAAGCTCAATGCTCTCATCAATTTTAACTTCTATTCATGCTAAGTTATTCCAACAAAATCTCAACTTTTAAATGGTAACTTCCTTTAATCAATCAAAATAACTTTCCATCACATCCTTCGAAATTCTCCCAAAAATTTAATATTAGCAATCCCACATTAAACTAAATTTTCAAATAATCTTATCAGTCAAAATCCTTTTTTTAACCAAAAATCTAAATAGATTTGTAAATCCTCAATCATAGGACACAATTTAAAATAAATATTTCTCAAAAATTTCGTTTTCATAACTTTCAAATATTTTAAACCAAAATTAACCGTCATTACTTCCACTTAAAATTCAAAATTTACTAAACATGAAAATCGCAAGTTGTACAACTCAAATTTAAATAATTTCTATGGCCATTTTTTTAAAGCTAAGATCATGTTCAAACCAATTTATAACTGTTCAAAGGTGTATAACTATAATACAATAATTCATAAACATCAAAACTCGAAAATCAAATAAATTTTATATTTGTTCAAAGATGTATATCTAACACCCAAAACTCATAAATATCACAACTCGAAAAGCAAATCAATTTTATACTTGTGCAAGGACGTATAACTATAACCCAATAAATCATAAATATCAAATCTCAAAAAGCCAATCAATTTCTTAAACCAAGTATAAAATTCTATAAATCCTCTGGTGTTTACTATTTAGAAATCTCAAGATAAAAACCTTCCTTGGTAGTATCCTACTTTACAAATTACTAATCATTAATTCACACAAAAAGCCCCCTTTTAACTCAATTAGTCTTGAATGTATTCCAATTGCCAATATAACCATTCTAGCCATGTGTTTGACCTATGAGCATATACTAGTGTAGTCATCTTCCTAGTTGATACTAAGCACGAAAATATGAATCGACGGTAGAAAGGAAACAAGCAAGATGCAGTTCAAGGAAGTCGAACGAGAGTTCGAAATTTGAAGCCAAGGGAAGAGGTCAAGCTGTATGGATGAGATTCCTAGATTCTAATCCTATGTTGCAGGCTCACATCGGTACAATTGCGTAACCGAAATGAAAAACTTGACCTGCATGGGCCACCACAAAAACATGTAACGCCCCAGTCCCAAAATACTTAGGACTAGGTACGTATCCATGCCAGCTGCATACATACGAAGTATACTCCAATATATAGAAACTCGTATGTATACATAAGCTGTAAAATACAGTAGAACCATAATAACTAAATCTCATCCACTAGATAAATAAATGATATAAAAACAACTTTAAATTTATCATGTATACAATCATTGGGCGGAGACAAAGTCCACTACCAACTATCTCAAATAAAATATACAAGAAGGGATCGATAAAATAATGAGATGAACCAAGCGCAATCGTCTTCGAAAGAATGGAGAAGATCACGGCCTTGGCTAGAACACCTGCAAAATCACAGAAGCGCACACCTGGAGAGATAACCAGGTCCTCAGATGGACGTAACAAGATACACAAAGAACATGACATAATAAACTGAATATATAATATGTCATAAACCGAAATAAGTGACAAGACGACAATAAGGTAATCTAACCGTACTACAGTGTTTATGCAGTTAAGAACAAACCTCCAACGCATGGACACTCTGGCTCAGTAGCAGTAATCTCAGGTATGGCCCATTGGGATACCAGGGACCTCAAAGCATAACATTTATCGAATGTCAGAGGCCAGCAGTAAATCAGTATCAGGATCCAGGACCGTATCTCCCGCGAAGATAACCGGCAATAGGGAAGTGCATACGTGGCCCATACGTTAAGGAACTGTTCTTCCCACCCAATGCCTAACAGAGTCACATCCATGTCTCATATACCTCTACTAACTGCTAAGTCTCCTAACATGCCTCTATTAGCAGTTAGCCCTAGCGCATGCACATGGGGGATCAGCCCACACGCAAGTACCTCTACATGTACTCATCTCACACATCCTCGTGGTACAACTGTGTCAAGGTATATACGATACACTACAGACGGTAGTCTCTTAACCCTAAGTCCAAGTGCAATCAAAGGATAATAACAAAGTCTATCTAATATCACTGAGCAGACAGTAAATCAAGAACAGTAAGAACTGGAAATTACTGAACAGTGATATGTAATAAAATACAAACTGAATATAAACAGTATAATGGCAAGGTATCTTACCTGGTGGTACAAAATGGCAAGTCCAAGAAATCACAATGTCAGCCAAGAAACGTCACAATCTCCAAACAACTCCGGACGCTGAAACAAACATTAAAAACGTACTCGGTGTAAAAGATATACCTTGGAAATGCCTGTCCAAAAATTAAATTTTGGAGCAGGGGCAAAATCATAATTTCGGATCAAAACGATGTTTGCCGTTGGACCCGCTTTGCATCGAAATACGCGCCAGAATCTACGGTCTCTAAAGTCGTCAAACTACATGTCTACGAATTTGTTTTGATGATACAAACCCAACGGTATGTCCAATTTTGGATTCCGGTGGGCTGTGTACAAAATCGCCCGTTGAGTGGGATTGTGGGCCCGCCAAAATAGCGTCCCGATCAACGGTCTCAGAATCGGACCAAACTTGGCTCACAGGACCAGAAAAATATTTCAAGTCCAATGGCGCAAGTTTCATCGCGATATGATGAGTGTGCACAAAGTTGTTACTTAATTTGCAAAAGGTCGATACGGGGGTATCTCGACGGATACGCACTGATTTCGTCGCACACATGCAACGAAATCGGGTTCCGTCAATTCCCATACGTCGACAACATCCATACGCGCCTTTTGATGCATATAGTGCACGACCACGTCGTCCGGTTTGTCGGGGCGCACGCCGTATCGGGTATTTTTCCACTTTTTGAAAACAGAATTTACAATTTTTCGGAAAACTTTAACAACGTGTAACTTTCTACATACTAAATGAAAAGTGAATCCAGAAGATGCGTTACAATCTCGGTTATGTTGTCTTTGACTGCCTTCAATTAGTTTTTATGAAAGTTTAATGGTCAGCGAGAAAAGTGGCCGACAAGTTGGTGTTTTGAAACAGTTTTTAATATTCAGAAAAGTGGGTTTTTCTCCAACTTCGTCTCGATTTTTCAAGCAAGTTCGATGGCCATGTCAAAATCCACCTGGGGATCTTGAAGAGGGTCATGTGGGCTTTCTACACAAATTTACGGATCTAAAAACGGAGTAGAATTGACAGAGAATTCGATCGGAGAAGTGGGATACCTTAAAGTGGAAATCTGTTGTTGTTGTCGTTGTTATTTTCGTCGTCGTTTCCGTCGCCGCTGTCGCGGGGCTGTTGTGGCTGGGCACGGAGGTGCTCGCCGGAATGAGGGGTGAGTGGAGGAGAGAGGAGGAAGGAAGGTGGAGGAAGAGATTCGAATTGATTAGGGTTTAGGTTTTGTTTTAACACACACATATATATATATATATATATATATATATATATATATATATATATATATATATATATATATATATATATATATATATATATATATATATATATATATATATATATATATATGTATATATATTTGTATTAGGGATCGGCTGTGCTCCTTCTGTGGTGGGGCGTAAGATGCTACGTGCTTCTGTTGCTTTCCTTTATATTTTTGGGTTGGGGTGGTCGGGTGGGGCCGACCACTCTTTTCTCTTTTTTTTTTTTTTCTAAATCTTATCTTTTTCTTTCTAATCTTTTTAAATATATATAACTCTATATATATGTATATGTATAAATCACCATAATCTATTTAAAATCCAATACCAAATTAAATATTATCTAATCCAATTATTTAACGTATTTAAACATATCTACATATATATAAATTCAATCTTTAATAAATCAACTCAAAATAATAATAATATTTAATTAGAAAAACATGTTTATTAAATCTCCAAAAATAACTTCAATAATAATAGACTAATAAAATTGTTCCAATGGGTGCACTTATACCGCACACCCTTTTCTGGGTCCACAAAATATACTATTTTGTAAAATATTATTTTATTAATAAAATATAGATTTTTGTACCCAAAGTCAATAAATATTCAACAAGTTCTAAAAATAATTTAAAAATATTTGTACATACCAAAAATATTCCTATATGGCCACCTTAGTCACCCCACATGCTCACATGGACTCAAATTTGGTTCGGGCCCTGTTCGGGCTGAATTGGCCAAACCGGGTCATCAAAAAAAATAAAAAAATAAAACCATAAATTGTATAAATTTATTTTAAGTCTAATAAAATAATAAATAATAATTTAAAAAAATAGAGGGTTTTACACCCCCAACACCACCGACACCACCACGTCATCATCACCGTCACCCGGACACCGCAACCACCACCGCCATTAACACAGCCATCCTCGCCCCGCCGCCATCGACAAAACCCCAACCCACCGAAACCCTGGCCAACCCACCGAACAACCACCACAAAAAGAAAGGAGGGAAAATAAAAGTTCTCTCACCTCCGTCGCACCGTACAGCCGGGATCGCTCCGCCACCCCTGTCATTTTCTCCGCCCTCTTCGGATTCTGCACCCTCCCGTCGAGCCATCGGCGCGCCGGTATCCGCTCCTCGCCGATGTCCCCGCGCCCGACGGAAGCGCACCCCACCGCGTGCGCCTGCAGCCGCCGCAGATCCGCCACGCCGGCGGCGCCCATCTGTCGTACCACTGGGAGCTCTTATAGCTGTCGCCTCCGGCGCCAGGCACACCCGACGACCGCACGGCGATGACACCGCTTCCCGCTCCCCTCGGACCTTCGCGCGTTCGCGAGCTCGACGCCGCCCCAGCGCCCGAACGCCGTCGACGAACTCCGGTGAGAGCCCCTTACCTCCCGCTTCTCCCTCTCGTTCCATCTCTCACTCTTTCCCTCCCGATCTCATCTCTCTCTCTCATTTGGAGGGGATGAGATGTATGGTTGCTGTTGGGAAATATCATCAGTATTAATATCATTATTATTATTAATATTATTATTATTAGTAGTATTATTATATATTACTGTTATATATTAATGTTAGTATTATTATTATTATTATTATTATTATTATCATTATTATTATCATTATTATTATTATTATTATTATTATTATTATTACTGTTATTATTATTGCTATTAGTATTATTATATTATTATTACTGTTATTATTATATCATTATTATTAATTTAAAACTTTGGTTATGATTATGATTTTTATTAGAATTTTTATTGTATTCTTCTGTTTTATTAAATAAATAGAAAATTATTTTGACAACACATAATAGCCCAAAAATTATTTTTCCTACATTTTATTAAAATATTTTGACTAACGAAAAGTTACTTTTCTACAATATATACATTAATTTTTCAAGTATTCATCTAAACGTATATTTTGACTAATAAGATGTAATTTTCAAAATTATTATATATACATATTTTCAAAGTACTTCCGTAAATGAATTTTTACAAGTAAACATGTTTTTAAAGTAATATAAATATTTCTAAGAATTTGTATATTTATCTACTCCACAAATTCTTTCAATTATCCTCATTAATCATGACTAATCACGCTTGCCTATTTTCTCGTGACCTCGGATCCCTACACATCGACCATGGCTATTGAACTATTGGGACATGACAGAACATCGCAACACCGAATGACACACCAGGCAAGATACCTTGCCATTATACTGTTTATTTTCAGTTTACATTTTATACTGTTCATTTATTTTTAGTTTTTATAGTTCATGATTTACTGTCTGTTCAGTGATATTAGCTGTACTTTGTTATTATCCTTTGATTGCATATGACCCTAGAGTTAAGGGACTACCAATTGTAGTGTATCGCATATAACTTGACACAGTTGTACCACGAGGATGTGTGAGAAGAGTGGCATGTAGAGGTCCTTACGTGTTGGCTGATCACCCGTGCGCATACGTTAGGTCTAACTGTCAATAGTTGTATATTAGAAGATTTGACGGTTAGTAGTGTTACATGGTCGTGGATGCGACATGATAGGTACATTGGGTGGAGAGAACATTTCCTTGTCGTATGGGCTTCGATTGTACTTTTCTTGTAACCGGAAGCTCCGCTGGAGATACTGGTATGATTAGCCCCTCAGGTTTGCCACTATCGTTTTTGAACGTCATGCGCTGTGGTCACTGGTGCCCAAGTGGGGACTATACCAGATCCCATTTACAGCCAGGGCTCATGCGACGAAAGGTTTATTCTCAACTGCATGTTCACTTTAGTACGGTTAGGTTATCCTATTTATGTCTTGTTACTTTCTTTGATTGTGGTATATTTTATATTCTGTATTTATATGGCATATTTATTGTATCTTGTTACGTCCCTCTGAGGACCTGGTTATCTCGTCAGGTGTGTGCTCTTTCGCAGGTGTTCTAGCCGTGGCCATTATCGTCACAATTTCTTTGAGGATGATTGCACCTAGATCGTCTTTGCTTCGCTCGCCAAACTCGTTTCATTTTTTATGTATTTTTCCCCTATTTGTTGGTAGTAGATTTGTCTCCACCCAACATAGTGTATCAAAACAATTCACTATCATTATATAATATCTTTTATTCATTTATTTTTGTATGGATGAGATTAGTTATAGTTCTACTGCATTTTACAGCTTACGTATATTTATTATACGGCTGGCATGTCTACATTCCTAGTCCTACGTATTTTGGGACTGGGGCGTTACACCTCTACCGATCACTGACGTAATGATCGACAATACTTGCGGCTTCGAGCGGATGTCCTTTACGGATGGGTTCTCAGGCTACAACCAGATCAAGATGTTTCCTGACGACGAGAAGCACATATCTTTTCGAACACCGTTGGGGGTATACTGCTATACGGTGATGCCCTTCGGATTAAAAAATGCAGGAGCGACATACCTACGAGCCATGAACACAATTTTTTGTGGCCATTTGCACAAAATAGTAGAGTTCTACGTAGACGATATCGCAGTTAAAAGTCGTCTCAAGGGCAACCACCTCCAAGACTTGAGAATGGTGTTCGAACTAATGCGTGCACACCAACTCAAGATGAATCCAACTAAGTCTTTTCTAGGAGTCTCCAGCGGCAAGTTCATTGGTTTTGTCATCACTTCAAAGGGTATACATCTTGACCCGGAGAAAGTGAAGGCTATCCTCGATATGTATCCTCCAAGAAACCTCAAAGAGCTATGCAGACTACAAGGAAGGCTAGCCTACATCAGACGATTCATTTTGAATATTTCTGGAAGGTGTCAACCATTCACTCAGCTCATGAAGAAAGGCGTATCTTTCGTCTGGACTGAACAATGTCAACGCGCATTCGACGACATCAAGGCATATCTCACAAGCCCTCCAGTATTGGTACCTCCAATAATGGGGAAGCCTTTCTTACTATATGTCCGTGCTATGGACCATTCTTTTGGCGCCCTCTTAGCTCAGAAGAATGAAGGCGGCCATGAACAGTCAATCTACTACCTCAGCCGCACAATGGTGGGTGCCGAGCACAGATACTCACCTGTGGAGAAAAATTGCCTTGCACTAGTATTTGCCATCCAGAAGACACGCCACTATGTGTCTGGGCAGACTATCCATATTATATCTAAAGTCAACCCTCTCAGAATACTCATGACTAAACCGAGCTCTCTCAATTTCCATTTAGCTACATGGGAAATGCTGTTGACTCCATATGATATGCTCTTTGTTCCTCGGAAGGCAGTAAAAGGCCAAGCATTAGTTGATTTCCTAGCAGCTCATCCGGTACCAGAATTGTCCAAACTCTACGACGAAATCCCTGATGAAGTGGTGGAGTCTAACACTGCAACTAAAGAAATCCCCATTTGGCGAATGTTCTTTGACGGTGCATCAAGAACAGGACCCAAATGAAATATTATGGCCCAAATTGGCGTCGTGCTTGTGTCACCTGATCATCTGGTTATATATCGTGCATATTCTCTTATGGAACCATGCACCAACAACGTGGCCGAATATAATGCCCTATTAATCGGCCTGTAACTGGCAAAACAACTGGGAGTTGACTATCTAGAAGCTTACGGTGATTCCAAGCTAATAGTTAGTCAGGTCCGAGGGGATTATGAAGTTTGTCATGAAGATCTCATCCCCTACCACAAATCAACAATCGAGTTGGCGTCTACTTTTGTCAGATTCTTCATCGAGCACGTGCCTCGACTACAAAATATAGAAGCATATGCTCTAGCCGGTCTCGCTGCTTCCTTGATCGTCCCTACCAATACTCAGCAGTCAATCACAGTGTTTGGTCGAGAACTATTTTGTATGAAAAATGCCTTGCATATTCATCACAGTTACACAATAAAAACAAACATCGATATTAAAGATTGGAGATTTCCTTTCATAGACTACGCCGTCTATGGAATCCTCTCCGAGGACCCGAAGGATACAGTATCTATCCAAAGGAGATCCTTCAGATTTTACTACGACACAGCTACCAAGATGCTATACCGAAGATCTTACGATGGGCTACTGTTACGATGTTTATCAGACACAGAAGCCAAACATACACTCCGGGAGGCTTACTACGGAGTTTGTGGTGCACATCAACCAGGCCCCAAATTATAAGATTGCCTCAAACGAATGGGTTATTATTGGCCCATGATGATAGCAGATGCTGTTGAATACGCAAATAAGTGTAGAGCCTGTCAGTTCCACGCTAATTTTATTCATCAACCTTCAGAGTTTCTGCACCCGATGGCAGCATCTTGGCCTTTTAAAGCCTGGGACATGGACGTCATAGGACCAATCAGCCCGCCATCTTCCTGAGGATATCGGTTCATCCTAGCCATAACTGAATACTTCTCCAAATGGGCGAAAGCCATACCGCTCACCAAAGTGAAGACATCAAGCGTGATCAGTTTCATCAAACATCATGTTATCTACCGCTTCGGCCTACCTCGCAGGATCATCCATGATAATGGTCCACAATTTGTAAGAGCCATGCATTCTATCGGTTCTGTGATAGGAGTCGAATCCAGAATATAGCCTCTACTGCCTATAATCCAGCGGCTAATAGGCTAGAAGAAGCCTTTAATAAAACCATCATAAAACTTCTCAAGAAGTTCGTGTCTTCAAACAAGCACGATTGGAATGAGAAGATCGGTGAATGTCTATGGGCCTATCTACAACGGTCCGGACTCCAACAGGCAGTACGCCATTCTCTCTGGTTTATGGGAGCGAAGCAGTTCTTCTCCTAGAAATCTAGATTCTTTCTCTTCGAGTAGCCCTAGCCAGCGAGTTGACTACCGAAGAAAGCTACCGTCTCTTGACTCCCGAAGCTCGAAGCGCTAAACGAAAAACACTTGTTAGCCCAGCAGCGTATTGAGCTATACCAAGCACGTCTTTTCAGAGCCTTCAATAAAAAGATGAAGGAAAGAATCTTCCAAGTCGGTGATCTAGTGTTAGCAGTGAGAAGACCAATGGTCATGACACACAAAATGAAAGGAAAATTCTAGCCTAAATGGGAGGGTCCTTTCATCATAAAATCAGTATATTCTAATGGTACGTACCGACTAACCAAGTCTGATGGTGACTTGTTCATGATGCCTATCAACGGCAGGTTCCTGAAGAAATACTATGTATAACCTCTTTTACATAATGTTCACACATGTTCAGTCATGTAAATGTATAGTACGATGTTTATGTGATTCGAAAGCTATCTAACTATTATCCGTATTTCAAGAGTCTTGAATACGCCCTGGATAATAGGTCCTCTAAAATATTTCCACAGTGGAATCATTCCCGTTTTTGACTCTGTCCAAACTCGGTTTGACGAAAATAAGTCACGTCCCTATTACCTCCGAATTGTTTTTCGATGATTATTTCTCCAGTGAAATGATTATGTTTTGCCATGTCCATATAACCTCTGAGCAAAGCATTCATCAAGGATAATCATGTCCATACTACCTCTGAATTATCCACTCCCACCTAACGTTATATATCTTTCCACGTTCATATTACCTCTGGTCAGATATAGAACATCCTCTGTTATTACGTCCATATTACCTCTACTAGCAGCCTCGTTAAACTTATTATTTATATTAAAAAGAACTTGAATATAAAACGGATAATAGGTCTACATCAAAATTCTCAAGCGGGATACCCTTTACACAAATGTTGTATTAGGCCCTCTAATACAAGCACCACAGATACCACAAGCGAAAAATGGAGTGAATGTATTCTGTTTCTTGTTTCAAAATCAGTAACATTCACAGGACTATATCTCATGAGCAAAACAAAAAAGTTTGCCATCTCTTCATCTGGGCAAGAAGTAGAGGATTACATTTGATGTACAAAAGAAGCGAAACATAAAGCTAAAGATAGACAGAAATACCAAGACAAAATACGAACATTTATGGGAACCCGTGGATCCTAGTTGTGTCGAGGCATATACCATTCCCTCAACCATTTCGCATATGAAGGATCTATTTGATTAAGGTCCTCGACCGGGGCAGGAGGGTCAGAACTCCCAGTGCTACTACCTTCAGACTTGGGTTCCTCCTTTACAGCAGCTTCAATCTTGGGAGTAATTCCCTCCCCGATGAGCGCCAACTCTTCTTTTTACCTCAATTTTTGGTATCACCTCCTCCTTAACAAACGGTGACTGTCACGACCCGCACCCGCTTTTCGGATACGAAATGTGTCCAAGCCCAGCCTACGCCGCAGTGTCGGCGGTAGTACGCTGTCTAAATACAAGTCACGACAATCTAGATTCACATGGTAAACTAAATCTCATCCACAGGAATAATCATGTCACAGTCAAGATCAATGATAAGACATGAACTTAATAATAATGAATAAACTGAATATCAAGGATCGCTGTCACGTCCGGTGGACACAAATCCACTACCAATAGATGAAAGAAAAATAGAAGAATACATGGAGTAACTAACTGAATAAAAACTGCTAATCTAGACCACCTCAAGTGCAAGCGATGCGATCTGATGCTGGCTCAACCCTCTGGTCTGCTCCTAACTCAACCTCGGCTAACCTGAAAAGAGCATCAGGTCCTCAGAGGACTAGCAAGATACATAAAAATGAGCCTTTCTAACAGTTTATTATGCATGGAGAAAATACAGAATAAACAAGTAAAACTGAGCAATAAAATAAGCACGAATCTATACACTGTCTACACATAGATGAACTGCTGAACGAGGACTAGAGAACTCATGTCAAGATGTCAACGGATAACCAAAACGAATACTCAAACCCTCGTCCCTAATGTGGACTCGCAGGTTTGAACTACTAACCCTCGTCCCTAGTGTGGACTCGCAGACTAGCCTCTACTACTAACCCTCGTCCCTAGTGTGGACTCGCAGGCTAGCATCACCCTCGTTCCTAGTGTGGACTCGCAGGCGTAACCCTATACCACTAACCTTCGTCCCTAGTGTGGACTCGCAGGCTAGTATCTACTACTAACCCTCATCCCTATCGTGGACTCGCAGGTTAGCATCTACTACTAATCCTCGTCCCCAGTGTGGACTCGCAGGCGTAACCCTATACCACTAACCTTCGTCCCTAGTGTGGACTCGCAGGCTAGCATCTACTACTAACCCTCGTCCCTATCGTGGACTCACAGGTTAGCATCTACTACTAACCCTCGTCCCTATCGTGGACTCACAGGTTACCATCTAGGTTCAAGACACGGAGGCACGACTCAATCAAGGCACGATCAATAAGAAACAAGGCTAACTGTGAACACTGTCTAAAGCAATGATAAAATATACAAGCTTAATAGAAAAGATACCTGGCAACAATATGAGAAAAACTGGATAAAAAAATAGACAGTGCATATAAATAAAGCTGTCTAGAAAGGCAAGGTATACTTGCCTTAGTCCTGAGCTGCTAGCACGGGTCGAGCACTGAGTCGGACTCCAAGTAACCTATTTGATAATTAACAAGGATCAATATATGATATTTGTAGGAATTAAGCCAACTTTATTATATTGTTTAGTGAGTGGCCTAGGTTATCTAATTCACTTAGGCATGTAATCACTAGCTCTAAAGTTTATACTTGGGTACCTACTCCAAACCTTGCCAATGGCAGGCTCTGTTATATGCTGTGATTCAACTATGCATCAATTGGTATTCCTTCATTATCAACCTGAACAATATTGACCAATAACCTCCCAACCTATGTTGCCTTTTCTTTGCCTATGTGGTACACCCAAGACCACACCATACTTGCAACAGCCTCTAAATGCTGTAGACAAGCATTTTCTTATAGGCCTACTATTGTAAGCTTCACCCAAGCTCCATTCTGAAAGCTTGTTATGCCCTGAATATAATAAAGGAATTACATATTTGCCTTTAGTTTTGATAGAGAAATGGATGTATGCCTAATAAAAGTAGCATTCCTAGACTGTTTGGTATAACAAATTCGTATGTGTCAGCATTGGTAACAGCAATGCTCTCTGTTTCCCCACTTTGATCTACACACTATAGATACCTTGAGCTTTCTTATAGGAAGTTTCCTTATCAGTAATACCATGAATCGTGAAAAACCAAATACCTGAGCCTTTTCTAGGAACTTCCGTCACCGGAACATGTTAGTTGAAACATGTATCTTTCACCAAAGAATATAGTAGTCTAAACCCAAATGTTTTCAAGTTCTGAATATAGCATGAAAGCCTCCGTATTCCACTGAAGTGCTATATGCATGGTACAAAAGTCTTTATATATCATTGTATCATACCCCTTACAGATTTTCCCCCTACATGTATCATGTGTAACCTGAACATAGATAACTTGGCATGTACATCATGCACACAGGTAGGTATGAACCACATTCATTTGCACCGACTTGCCAAGGCAAGTACGGGCCAGCACAGGATTGAACCTCACCCTATAGGACAGACAATGAACAGATTAAAATGAGACTGCTACATGAATGTCTGAACAAGGTAAGAAATGGCTGCTCCCATGGATGTTCAAGACTGAGCCCCAAATGGAGGATAGCTAAGGTTATTAAGGGTCTACCATTAGCTCAGAGTACATAACATTTCGAAGGAAAAAAAGGAATGGAAATTAACTGAAGTGGGCAGAACATTATACATGGACATGTCTGAACAGAATAAATACAGTAAGCTAACAAACAAGGGACTGAACTCTCTCTCTCTCTCTCTCTCTCTCACTACTATGGTCAATGTTCCAGATATTACTCTAACATCCTCACACACATATAATCTTATCTATGAATATGCACATGATAATTTCACACCCACAAGGAGCATACATATATACAGACAAACCACCTGAATAGGGGACCATGGATTGAACAACTGGATGGATAGGGACATGCTTGGACACTGGTTTAGGATTTTCTAAATTCAAAACATGGGCTTCAATCCACTGCTACTAATAACAGTAAATACCTCTCAATACACACATCCATATCTCTGATATAAGTACTTGCAACCTATCTTGCCATCTACTCTACCTGAACATGGGTCCAAAGGGACTGATCAATTCTCTGAACACAAAGGCATGCCCCTGTAGATATGCCAGGCTACTATGGATGCTAGATTTCAGTCAAGAGCTTATACTTGAGTGTGATGCATTAGATGGAGGAATAGTTTTGATACAGGAAGATAGACCAATAGTATTCCTTAGCCAAACATTGAAAGGTAGAGCTAGTATCTTCTCTACTTATGAAAAGAGATGCTACCTATACTCCTAACAGTCGAGCAATGGGACTATATGTGTGGGGAAGAACTTTATCATCAAGACTGATCACAAGGCTCTCACATATGTTAGAATAAATATTGTATTCAGCTGCCCATCTGATGTCAAACCTCATCTTATGGACACACTATTTCCTTACTCACTGCTCTGCTTTTCGAGACAAAAGTAAAACGCCTACAGGCATCTCCACGGGAAATTGCTATGGTACCTACCCAGTCCAAGGGTTGATGCATTGATTACAACTGATACAAAATAAATCTAATACACTGTCAGCTGATACAGGTAATGTAAGTTCTAACAGGTTAGGCCTCTAAGAAATGAGATTATCAGTGGCATCATCTTTTCTGTAGGCAAAAGGATTTAACTCCAAACCATTCACTGAACTGCCTGGTCAATACAACCAATAGATAAGGATGAACTAACACAAAAGAAATGGGAAGAACTGATCATGACATGGTAGGGGTCTGAACATAAGATGGACAGGTGCAATGGTGTGCCAGACAATTTCTTGAGTGACTGTACCAACATGATGCATGGGACTCAAATAGTGTCTAAATTCCCTACCTAACTTATTTAGGTACAGGTTTGACCTCACCTGTCCAGAATTTCCATTGGAACCTGGACAACCTATCTCTCGACTACATCAACTTGGCCTATAGTTTTAAATTAGACAACTGAGTATCACGATTGTGAGATCCTGATTTGTATTCCCAGAACTTTACCTATACCTGATATTCAAAACCAAGCCATGTAGTTGATATTAATTCAGGTACCCACTGTGGACTCTGATCCTAGGGTCAATTATGATGTCAGTATCAAATGGCCCATGAGATGTTGATGTCTGATACTAAGGTATCAGTACAAGGAAAAGAAGTGGATGTACAATATCCGGTCATGCTTATGAAGTTCTAAACATCTAGATAGTTATCAAGGATACCTCTGTAGATGGTTCCCTCATAGGCTCGAGTTGGAATACAACTCCAAGTTTCTGAACTCAGAGTGGTAGGATACCTGTTTGTGGGATCACAAAGACCCTCACAAAGTCAATTATGATTTTGTGCGCATAGCTCAATGTCTGCACACACCCTGGCAGAACAGAACATGTGACAGTGTGTGTTCGGGTATCAGGACATGGTGTCGAACATATGTGTGTGTGATTGCATGGCAAATCATGTAGGCTAATGTGTCAACGGATGCAGTGTGACTAATATGGGTTAAGTCTGATACAAGGATTTGATACTCAGGGATCCATCTCTTGATCGATCGATACATACCCATGATCAGACTTCATCCCACCTCAAACCATTTGCTACCAAATACTCCTATATATCTTTAACACCATTTACTTTCCTAAGCCATTATTCCCAGACTAATAACTATGAGTATAGCTGTATAATCTCCTGGTATGACATCCCATATAGACACAAATCCTCATGATGTTTGACACATGAACTCGTGCCATATGCATTCGATACCTGGGTTTTTCCCTTGATCATTGATGACAATTAGTACAACTTTTCTACTGCCTTTTAGACTTTTACTCGAATACTTGACAGTCCTAGTTTCAATTCTTCCAATGATAATTACTCAAGATATAGGGGATGATACCTTGATGAGTACTAGCCGTCGGCTCATCCACCGATGATGGCTGAGCTTCCTGGCTCTTCGCGCAGAGGATGGTAGCCGCTAGGGTTTGCTGAGGACAGGGATCGACTGCTTTTATACTGGTGTTGAGGCTATGATCGAATCCCCCTGGCAGATTTTTCTGAATTTGAATCAAACTTGATGCCATCTGGAATTCGAATCAAGTTGATTCTCATCCTTTGGCCGTTTACATTTGAAAGGGGAAGTCGGTTTTAGAACTAAATTTAAATCTAGGGTCTTTGCACAAAGCCCCCTGTAACTTCACTATTTCATATTTGGTCCCCTTTTGATTTATTAAGTGAATTGAATTTACAAATCACATCAATTTATATATGCAAGACAATAAAAATATATGAGACAAATAAAAATGAATTTCAATTTCACAAATTCAAAAAATTTGGTCAAGGGGTTGACAACTCTACCCCCCTTAAACAAATTTCGTCCTCGAAATTTAATGAGTAGTGATCTACTCGAATGAGTAGTCTAGTACAACCTGCTAAAAAGAAATTCATTTCGTTCTAAACAATTCAAAGTTTAAAATAAGTCTATCTATACTACTGCCAGTATCTACTAGAAGCCAGCTGCTCCCTGCGGTGTTGTTGTATTTTCCGTGATCATGGCAAGGTTCGTCCTCCTTTTGCGGTCGGTGGAGTGTTCAGTGCAGTGTTGTTGAGAGTCCAAGGAAAATACTTTAGCCGTTGAAGAGATTTTCAAACAGGATGCAAATCAAGGATTCAATGAAATCAAGGATTAAAGATTAACAAGGAGTCAAAACATGTAGATGAGATTCTAAGTGTCTAATCCTATTTGCAGGCTCACGACGGTACAGTGACGTAACCGAAGTGATAAATGTAGGACCTGCGTGGGCCACCAAAGTGACTCTTGTTTGATGAAAGAAGGCAGCATCTCCTCCGTCACAACGGTCTCAGCCTTCGATATGGATGCTGCAAGAAGCAAAGACAGAAGAGAAAGTTAGGCTCAAAAAACTGCAAGAAAAAACTAAGTGCTGGAGGACTCTTATGCGCCCAAAACAAACATATGGGCGCATAACATACAAACAGTACGTGAGCACATAACATACAAGTGGCATGTGGGTACAAAATATGGCACCGTGTGGGTGCATAGCACACCACAGTGTTGGCACATGACTTCTGTGGGCGCATAAGAATGCTCACAGAATTATGTTACCGTAGGTGCATGCGCCCAGGCAGAAGAAAAGTCTGAGCATCATAAATTAACGCTCGAGACTTTATTTTTTGAAGCGTGCCCTCACCCAGAATCGGGTCCTGGAATGGTGAAGACGCTGCCGTAGGAGAAGAGCCACTCGGTGCAACCCCCTTGCCCTTCGCGAATCTCTCGGCGACCTTGGGAAACATGGTTCTCAAAGAAATAAGATGAAGAGTTTCTTTGAAAAAATCTAAGAGAGGAGAATAATGAACTTTTTCTCTCCTTTAGAGCCTATTTATAGGCATAGGCCACACCCTATGCGCCCCCTATTTTTATGTGCCTATGCACCCATTATGCGCTATGCGCCCACCATAGCCTATGCACCCACGTGAAGATCCAGCCTCTTGTATATTATGTGACTGCCACTTGCTGACGTGGACGACGTATAAAGGATGGACCTCTTCAAATTCTACCCCGATAAATCTGTCAGTTCACTTTTTCGAGGAAGATCTCAACTATCGTCTCTCTGACAGGCTGGCCAAACACTATGCGCCCAAAAAGAGAACCATGCTATGCGCCCACTCCATCAACAAGAAGATAGTCCATGCTTCTTTCAAAGTATTATGAACTCGTTCAAGTATCGAAAACTTTGAAGGGGATCTTGCAGAAGCATGAAAATTTTAGCAATAAAGTCTTATGCGTCAAAGCCAATGAGGACATATGCGCCCCTGTGAAGCTCTATGCGCCTATCACCCTGTGAAGCTCTATGCGCCCATCACCCTGTGAAGCTCTATGCGCCTATCACCCTGTGATGTTCTACCAGAAGGAGGGTGCATAGCCTGAAATAGGGCTATGCGCCCAAGCCTGACTCGGTCAAAGCCATGATCAAAACGTGCCCCGAAGCATACGGCCACGTCAGTCTCCACGAGCAGTTGTGTATCGAAGCATGTGGCCACGTCAATACCACGACCAACCTACGATCTTGCAGCCTGCACGCGCCTACACCCTATGCACCCAAGGCAGGACTATGCGTCCACATGAAAACTAGTATGTTTTTCTTATATGGGTACATAACATCATTCCAGCTCAGAAACTACTATAAAAAGGGGTCTCATCCCTCTTCAAAACATAGAACAGAGAACATTTTCAAGAGCCAAATTTTTGCACTTCTTGCCAGTGAGCCGAGAGTTAGCAATTTTCGTAGGTTTTCTCCCACTTTTCTAATCGGAGTGTCAACGGAGTAAAGGAGCAACTGTCGTTCGATCTCCATCGTCCCATTCCCCAGAATTCTTTTTTTGTACTCGGGGATCCTTAGCGCAGGATCTCTCAGGCGTACTCGATTTATGGTTCCTTGTGCCAATAAAGAAAAGACAGTGTTTTCTTCTTCTTTTGTGTGTATCCACAAGTGTGGCTCACTGGGTGATCCCCCTTTACCCCGATCATACTGCAGTGATGGCCATTCCACCTGCAATACTCTCAATGGCCCAAGGCCCCTGCCTTCTCTCTCTGGCCATACATGCCCTCGTCTTGCTGGTACATACATCCCCATATGTTACTCCTATTTCCTATTATACGTATTTTCAGTATACATGTACGAATTTCTAACAATTATCAGGTGGCCCGTATTTTGACTTGTCCGATTTAGCTTGATCCTGGTTTAATCTTGCCTTGGTTTATTTGGTTTGGTTCAATATGACTTGACTTGACTTGGCTTGACTTGGTTTATTTTGGTTCATCTTAGCTTGGCTTGGCTTGGCTTGGTTTATTTTGGTTTGAGGTAAGAGGGGTTGCTATATAAGTCAACTATCCTCTCTCTCTCTCTCTCTTTATTACTCTTCTTCATTTACTTCTTCTTCTTCTCCATTACTCCTCCCACCCACCCAAAAAACCCTAGGCAAGTGCAACCTGCTTCATGATGGATCTTTCATTTTTATTTTTCTATTCTCTTCTCCACTTGATTCTAAGCCACTTTACAACTTGGCATTTTTGGTTTTGATGGATAGATTTTTGTAGATCTAAGTTTTGATCTTTTCTTTTTTTTCGTGGTTTTGATCTAGTAAAGCTTGGTATTTCCTAAAACCAGTCATCCTGGGTTGTAGGAAATCTCGTTCTATGCAGTTTAGACCCTTGGAAGTCTCAATTCGAACTTGTTTTGAGGAAGTTATGGTCATGGCAAGTTTTTGGAACTTCTACGGCTGAACTTGTTGTTTGGGGATGACGAACCCCATGTGCCGAAACCCTTATGTGCCCGGGAGGCCATGCGCCGAGAGGCCATGTGCCGTGAAGTCCCGGCAACGCATCTTTTGACTCCGAGCGTGTCATGCACGTAGGTTCCATACGCGCATATACTGAAGATGCATCGTGAGTCTCCCATTGTGATGCGCCTACATCTAGCCATGTACCTCTTTGGCCATGCGCTTATATCTGGCCATACGCCTATATCTGGCCATGCACCTCTTTGGCCATGCGCTTATATCTGGCTATGTGTCCATGATGGTCCAGCGCCTCTCTGGCCATGCACCTACCTTGGCCATGCGCCATCCTGACCCTGGTTTCCATTCATGCCCAGGCACCTATGCTTGCCTAGGCACCCATCCATCGTTACGCGCCCATTGTGATACGCCTACCCTCTTGCACCTGCCTTGTTCTTGCAGTTATCTACATGTTTTGTTATATATATGTGACCTGAGTTTTGACCCGACCTGGGCATGACCTGACGTGGCTGTAACACGAACTCGACTTGCACTTGAGCTTTTACTTGGACTTGAACATGATAATTCTAGGCTATGATCTGAACTTGACATGAACACGACATGATAACTCCTTTGGTGGCCCGTCGTGGTGCACTCTTGACCAGTAATTCTTGATATGACAAGTACTTATACCATGAGCACGACATGTTAACATGAATCCTTCTTGATAATCTTGATAGTGGCTCGTCGAGGCGCACTCTTGACAAGCACTCTTGACATGATAAGCAACTTGACATAACATGTATAATCTTGATAATGGCCCGTCGAGGCATACTCCTGACAAATAATCTTGACAAGTAACAAGTAACCTGACAAGATATGATAATCTTGAAAGGCTGTTGCGATAGATACCCTGACTTGCTAAGTAACTCTTGTCTTGACACCGTGGTTGATTCTCTTGATTGTGCCTGTACAAACTACCTGTCTCGTCTTGTATCATGTCTAGGACATGGATTCCTGGTTACCACGGTCAGGAATTCATAATAAATCTGACTAGGTTAATGACTAGATTGATCAAGTAGTTCATATAGAGAGATTTTTTCATTTACAGGCGATCCCGTTATCCCGACCACACCTGAGTGGACTTGTAGCCTGCCGACGAGTAGGGCACATTTCCAGCCCACTGTCATGCGGGGCACTTCTTGAACACAAATGTACTAAGATACACCAAGTCATCTTGCAACTTATGCAACTCATGTAATCTTGATAACTCTAAGCAACCTCGCCTGGATAACCTGGATAGTTGCAAGGCTTGTGACTTAGGAATATCTCAAATGCATCTTGTTAGTAACTAGGCATGTGATAACCCTAGTTAGCTAATAATAGCAAGCCGTAAGACTTGATTGGCCGTGCCTGAATGGTTGCCTCGTGGTTAACATGGGAATTATATTTTGCCTCTTATTTTCATAATGCAAGATCTTGTTTTATTCTAACCATGTCTTCTTGTTACTTAATCATGTTCATTATTTATATTTTTTGTTTATTAACTTGATGGTTTTAGTTCCCAAGTGAAGCCTCCCTTGTGGCACTTGTTCTTTCTGGGGTCTGACCCAGCTGGTTTTATATGGCCAGATTTCGAAGTAGCACCCGAGGATCTACTTGCCTTCCAGCCAGATGGTGAACACTAGACGCAACCCTGACAACGAGTGGGTTTCTATTTTGCTCTCCCACTCTATTATAAAATTATTCTTTCGAGGCATTTAGCCGTCGAGCAAGTGTTAGCTCGTGTTGAAACTTATATTATGTCTGCCTAAGGGCTGTAACATGATTGACAAATCCTAGGATTGATCATGTATGACTTTAACTCTTGCTAGTCTTCGTATTTTGTATGACTAGCTTTATGATCATATGAATATATAATATTTTGGATGCCTTACTTTGTATGTCTGATGATCTAATATATTGTAACATTTATCTGTTTGTTTGAGATTGACACCCTAGGCTTGTTCTTGACCATAAGAGACTGTTGGCTTGTAGTTAAACCCTCATGCATCTAGATAGCTGTGACCGTATTGCGAGGTGGGTTGCACTTCAATGTACGCAGCTGGCTGTGTCTGTCCCCTCGCTCACCAGTATTTTGGTTCTGGGGCGTGACAACATATACCTAGCAATGAGGAGAAACTCCTATACTCGAGCCTTCCTACAATATCCACACATTAGCCATTCTTCTACTCACTGACTGGACTCACTCCACTAGATTCTACAATAACACACTCTATATTATACTAAAAACAAGAGCCATACAAGGCTAAATAAGACACTGTCACTGATCTGAACCCCATTCACAAACACCAATTGTCAATATTGACACCAAAGAAAACACCACCTATCATATATATATATATATATATATATATATATATATATATATATATATATATATATATATATATATATATATATATATATATATATATATACATATATATATATATATACACACTTCATCACCAAAAAAAAATATATATATATATATATATATATATATACACACTTCATCACCAAAAACTTATATGCATACATACAATACATATAAAGATATACATATACATCTAGAAATAAACATAGGAATATATACCTATCCTATGGGCAAAACAAGCTATTCATGAGAAAAACAGAAAGAAAACAGAACCTAAATAGCCATTGTGACATTTTAACAAACACTTGGTGGGCAAAAACTTATAGCCTCCCTCAAATGAACACTAAACCCTATGTAACCACACAATAGGACTCATTAGGACCTCAACCTTCTTCTTATTAGTCATGATAGGGGTCTCCTACATGAATGCATAAAATTTAACCATAGAAATACATGTTTAGAGGGTTATACCTATATAGAAAGAAGCCTACACAATACTCTACGAATTTGGGGGAAATGGATGAAGAAGGGGCTCTCAAATCCTTGCTAGAGCCTCCACCAAGCCTTCTTGAGCTCCCCCAAGCCTTAGCACAACAAAGGAAAGAAAGAGGAGACAATTTGGAAGGGTATGGAATGAAGGAATGAGTGGAAACCCTAATAGAATGGTGGCTGCCATTTGAGGGTTTGTGGGGTTTAATAGAGTCTTGTTAAGCCCTAAACTCTTCATTACACTTAGTATTAGGAAGGTCCTTAAGGGGGCTAAGTGGTTTGGCTATAATTAATGCTTGTACTCAACCTAGTCATGACTAGAATAATCAACCTATTGGTCAAGTCAAACTTAATGGGGTCTATCATGTCTAAGGAATAAGCTAGCCTAGTAATAAATACAACCATCATATTAAAATATAAAAAATAGACAAATTATGAAATGACAAAAAAACTCTTGCTATAGAAAAGTGATAGTTACAAGTCTCAAGCAAGTCTATCTCATCCACAGCAAATATGATAAATAAAATCCAATAATGAAGATAATATTCAAATGTGAAGATAGCCGGGTGAAGATAAATCCACTACCAAACAGCTATAATGTATGTCTGTGCTAGTAGGAAAACTATCCTTAAAAGATAAGAAAAATATAATTAAAGTGTCTCCAACACTAAGGCATGACCAGGACTGATCAATAGGGTACATCTCATCGTCAACAAAAGCTATATCCAAAGCTGATTCATACTCGTATGGATAATCATGCTCATCTATATCTGGAGAGATCACCAAGTCCTCAGTAGGACGTAACAAAATACATACTGTAATGTCCAGCTCTGCACGAGGCATTTGGGTTGCCTTGTTGGATGCGATCAGAATGTTGGACCGTGACTTGTGTTGGGAATCAATTAAATTAAGACTGATGCAGCCTCTCTTAGCTGACTAGACGGAATGGATATTGGAACGTGGCTAGCTGGTAGAGCTACGCTGGTGGAGCTACCCTTTTATGCAAGTGAGTGGAACTGTCCTTCCTTCATACTCCTTCATGCCTAATAAAATGGAGTTTTGTGTTGCTATGAACTATCCCTAAATGTCCCAGGTATTAGTTGCTAAATAATAGAGATGCTTATGCATTGAACTGCTGAATGAATAACACATGAACGTTGACCTATTGAATGAATAACACTTGAACTGCTAATGTGAATTGATGCCATAAAATGAATCGATAATGTCCCTTATGCTTATGCTGAAACAAATGGATCACTTGAACAATGAGAGGATTTGTGAATGATAGAATAAGAAATGAACTGGCTATGCTATCGACCCAATGAACTCAATAAAATACTGAATTATGTACACTCTGTGTAACTGTTGCGTAGAAACAAAATGCTGCATGTTTTCATATAAACAATGAAATGAATGATAATTGCCCCCAATGAATTGAATGAAATGCTACAGGTCCCTTGAGAAATGATGAGGCTTGGGATCGTTAAGATCACCAAGTGAAACGATGGTAATGTTGAGAATAAATAAGTCATTGAACATGATTTGAATGAGACGAATGATGATGCACTGTTAACCCATCTTGATTGTCGAAGGATAGAATTAGTAAAATTTGAGTTTGAGCTTGGCAAAATAGATAATCGTTGCATATGTGCATGTATGCTGAAGAATTAGAGTGTATCACAAAAGTAACAAATAATGACCCTGAATATTTGTATTGCATAGAGAATTGTTAATTGAAGCATAAATTATCGGATTGGATTCGAATGGACTGTTCGACCCTTGCGGTATAAGATTTTAAGAATGTCCATACTAAATTTTGATGGCTGGAAAACGAATGGAATTTAGAACAACAAAATATGTTGGATAGTGTCGGTAGATGGTGTGACGGTACAGACGGATGTCGGTTGGAATATAGATTGCTGGCTTATGACTTAGTGGTATGACTTGTCATACAGACCGAACAGTATGATTTTATAGTTCTGTTGAGACTATCGGAATCGATGACCCTTGAGTAGTTAGCCCCGATAAATGGACCCGTGTGGGTACGATAGATTAGAATAGAAATATAATTGTTGGGAATTATATGTCGGGTCGGGATTTGGCCATAATATTGTTAGATCGATCTTAGTCGATCGTTGGGTAAGTCTAGAATGAGCCTCTGTGGGAATTAGTTCCTTGAGGATGACCCTGGATAGATAGACTTGACCCTAGCGACCATGGGATGCATAACCAATCTTCGACATAGTCGATAATGACGATTAGTTGTTCAGCCTGAGTTGATATCCATAGGTTTGGGTAGAGTTGTCTCGAACTGTCGGTTACATGTTGGCCTGAGAATAAGAACCTAGTATAACCCTAGTAGTCGTCCACTCTAGGGAAGTCAATAAGTGAATATGTTTAGCTGTCGATATAGCAAGCCTTAGAGACTTGACCGAATAATAAAGAGACTATTGGCGAACCATAGGATGACCCTTTGGTATTGAATGAGAGTTGGTGGTAATGAGTATGACCTAAGGAAGTATATGCTTCAACATGTGCCTTAGAGATGTTTGACCCTTGTGAAGTTATATGTCGGCCTTAAGCGGGAATAGCAATCATGTGGTAAGACCTGAGTGTTGCGTATCGAGCAGTGAATTGTTCCAAGAGATGGAATTGTCTGCTCACAACGGGAATATCGAATCGATATTTAAAGTTGGGTAGCTAGATTAACCTTGAGTGTCGCAATAAATTGTACCCTAGGCTCGGTAATTGATAGTGAGTGACCCTCGGATTGTATCCTTTGGAAAAAAATTGCCTCAGTGGGAAACATTGTTGAATTTGGAATGGAAAAGAACTATATATTAGTTGTTGTAAACTCTTTGTATGGTTGGCTCTAAGTTAAAATGTTGGCCTGAAGATTACAAATATTGTGCTTGGATAAAGAATTTGACCGAGTTGTCCCTGTTGTTAAGTGTTGTAGCTTGAAAGATAGCGATTGTGGCGAAACGAACGTAATAATAAGTCAATTGAAATGATGCTAAGTCGTATTTTGGGAAGAGAGTTATACATGTGGCTTATCGAATCACACTATCGCGGACGTTGGCCGAAATACATATATTTTGGAGACGCCTAAAGTATGTGTATTGATCCAACCAAAGTGATAGGCTACGACCGAGATGACACTGTTGGAAGAGCTTATCGAATCTCACTAGCATAGACTTTGGTGAAATGCATATATTTTGGAGACGCCTAAGATATGTGTATGAATCCAAACGAAGTGGTAAGCTACGATAAAGATAACGATGGAAGAATGTTGGTAAATTAATAAGAAGTTGCAAGTATTTTAGAAAAAAAAGATGGATTTAAGCATTGATGGATTAAAGGGTACAATGGGATAACAATCTTGAGATGGCCGTGTGAGCTGAAATAGATATTGAATAGAAGCTGAATGGGTAACTTGTTGTGAATAAGTAAATTAGTAGAATGAGTTATTTCCTTAAGTTTTGAGGATGAAATATTTTTTGAGTGGTATATTATGTAATGTCCCGCTTTGTACGAGACATTTGGGTTGGCTTGTTGGATGCGATCAGAATGTTGGACTGTGACTTGTGTTGGAAATCAAAAGAACTGAGATTGATGCAGTCTCTCTTAGCTGACTAGACGGAATGGATATTGGAACGTGGCTCGCTAGTGGAGCTACGCTTAGTAGAAATATGTACAATCAAAATAGGAAGACCCTTTTATAAAAGTGAGTGGAACTGTCCTTCCTTGCTACTCCTCTATGCCTAATAAAATGGAGTTTTTTGTTGCTATAAACTATCCCTAAATATCCCATGTGTTAGTTGCTAAATAATAGAGATGCTTATGCATTGAATTGCTGAATGAATAATACATGAACATTGACCTACTGAATGAATAACACTTGAACTGCTAATGTGAATTGATGCCATGATATGAATCGATAATGTCCCTTATGTTTAATAATGCTGAAACAAATGGATCACTTGAACAATTAGAGGATTTGTGAATGATAGAATGAGAAATGAACTGGCTATGCTATCGACCTAATGAACTCAATGAAACACTTAATTATGTACACTATGTGTAATTGTTACGTAGAAATGAAATGATGCCTGTTTTCATATAAGTAATGAAATGAATGATAATTGACGCAATGAATTGAATGAAATGCTAAAGGTCTCTTTGGAAATGATGAGGCTTGGGATCGTTGAGATCACCAAATAAAATGATGGTAATGTTGAGAATAAATAAGTCATTGAACATGACTTGAATGAGATGAATGATGATGCACTGTTGCCTTTACTTCTTTTAATATTTTATCATGCGATTTTGTGCACGATCGAGTCGGACATACATTCGCATGGTCATAGGACAAATTGTATACAAGGTTTGGTGATATGTTTTCTCGGACGGCACCCCGGGACATTAGGGGGACCGATCTGATCTAGGAGGAAACATTAGCGTGCTTTGGGAGAATGGTTATTGCGAGACACTCTTAGAGGATAGCTACCTACTTTGACTAGACATTGCAATAACTTGAAGTCCTATATGGCAAACGTCTGTATGGTTTAACAATGCCAGTGGCCATGTAGTCAGGATGCACGCTAATGAATATTTTGTACAGGCAGAGTAAGTATATCTGCTAACCTGTATTTGATGCATGTACGAGGAGTCGACTATCGGTAAGAAGTTACTTAAATGTGATATATTCAATATATATGTTGGTTCAACTTGCCTGCTTGACTTGCTAAATAATATTATGCTGTGATGTTGCCGTTCAATATGAAAACCTGCCTAACATATAAAATTCAGTATGCTACAATGTTGCCTTGCTACAAACACTGGTTGAACATAACATACATGCTAAGCAATGCTTTCTATGAGGATTTTCATAACATGTTTAAGATGTTAATGCTAACGATGCCTTAATGATGCCTTTTCATGATAACACCAAGTATGTTATAATGATGCCCCCACATGAACGCTACTAAGAACATGTTCAGATACTTCAATGTTTCTGCTAATGAACTATAAACTGATGCTAGGCCCCCAACTAGAAAGATCATTCTAATAAATGCTTGCTAAAATTGACTACTTAGTGTCGGTTTAGGTGAGTGGACTAGTTCTGCTCGCCAGTACATAGATGATGTACTGACCCACGTTGTGGGCACTCTTTTTAGGTGCTCGTGCTTGGGAAGTTCTATATACGAAGATTGGCTTGATCGGTCCCGCGACATCGAAGATTTGTTGGGAATGCAGAAGCTCTTCTTGCAAAAGATGATGTCTTCTGTTTATAAAGGGCATAATGTATGGAACATTATAATCAGTTGTACCAGTGAGTTATAAGCCAAGTTGGTATATCGAGTTTTAATCTAATGTATCAAAGTATCAAGTAAAAGCTTTATGGCATTTGTTTAGTTAGTTATCAATGTAAAGTGAAATGTGTTGTAAACTTTGCATTCTATTACAAGTCTTGTATTGTATTCTCAATTATCAATAAAGATAGCTTATTTCTATATATCTCTGTGCGACTTCAAGTTTTTTGCTTATTTTCGCTGCTACAATTCAAATAATGTGTTCTATTCAATGAGTAAGACGTCCTTATTATCTTCAATTTGTCTGCTTCTACCGTTGCAATGTATTCCTATTTGGAGATTATCAATTACATACCATCTTTGCCTTGTACAAGTGTATATCAGACTTGTACGGCATCACGCCCAAGCGAGGACAATCGATTCCAAGCGTTAAATGCGAGGACGAATGACTCTATGGAATCGGGACATGATAAATTTGTATCAGAGTCATTGGTCTCTTATTTGATTCGCTTCAAATCAAAGTTACTTTTGGGATTAACCAAAGTTGCTTCTACGATTACTCAACGTTGCTTCCATAATTTAATCAAATATTGCTTTCGCGATTATCTGTTGTTGTTTCTGTAAGCACTCCACGTTGCTTGTGTCTGAAAATTTTGTTGACCCTCTTGGCTGCTCACTGGATGTTCCGTACAATAAGTCTAAATACATTGTAATGCCCCTAAATGAATGTTTGTTGTTTGTTTGGACACTAATGACTCAACAATGACTCAATGCCATAGTATGCTATTTTGAGATGGATGTTCGGAATGTGGGAATAGAGAAAAGTTGGCATGTGTGCTTTTGGGACATGTTTTAAAACTGCATCGTACGTTAGAAAATAATTATGAATGGGGTAATTGATGGATGAGTTCAACAGAATTGATGAGTTGACTCATGTGTGTTGGTTAGTGCTTTTGAGACCCTAAGAATGTTGGCTTGTGATTTGAGACCTTGAGTTGTTGGCTTTGTGTGGTGATCAGTTAGATTACAATTGTCCGGAATAGACTTGGGTTTGGTATGGTTTAAAGATGGCTTCATTTCTGAGTGGTATATGCCTCTACCACTTCAGAATTGAGACGTATCGTGACCCTTTCCATTGGATAGCAATGTGTCTATCTGTCAGCCTTGGGTGGTATTAAGACTTAGCTAGGAGTCATACCTTGTTGCTAGTTGACTCGAGTGTCCCTTGACGGTGATGTTATGCTGGATAGATAGATTGTTAGAAATCGTAACAGGTACCTTGGTTAGAAATTATACAGTTGGGTAATGACTCAGACATGTCGGATGGTAATTATATTGTGGGTAGAGAATGTTGTGGCTTAGAACATTGAACGATAATTACGATTAGTTGGATAGGAATCATGTATGGCTATTATAAGTTGGTTGCTAAATTGAAAGTCCTGGAAATACTGTCGGTAACTCGGATGAAAGTTAGAAATCTGTGCTATGACCCTAAGGTGCAATAAGATGTTAACCCATCTTGATTACTGAAGGATAGAATTAGTAAAGTTTGAGTTTGAACTTGGCAAAATAGATAGTTGTTGCATATGTGCATGTATGCTGAGGAATTAGTGTGTATCACAAAAGTAACAAATAGTAACGTTGAATATTTGTATTGCATGGAGAATGGTTAATTGAAGCATAAATTGTCGAATTGGATTCGAATGGACTACTCGACCGTTGCTGTATGAGATTTTAAGAATGTCCGTACTAGATTTCGATGGCTGGGAAACGAATGGGATTTAGAACCACAAAATATGTTGGATAGTATCGGTAGATGGTTTCATGGTATAGACGGCTGCCAGTTGGAATATAGATTGTTGGCTTATGACTTGGTGGTATGACTTGTCATACAGACCGAATAGTATGATTCTATAGTTATGTTGAGACTATCAGAATCGATGACCCTTGAATAGTTAGCCCCGATATATGGACCCGTGTGGGTACGATATATTGGAATGGAAATATAATTGTTGGGAATTATATATCGGGTCGAGATTTGACCATAATGTTGTTAGATCGATCTTAGTCGATCATTGGGTAAGCCTAGAATGAGCCTCTGTGGAAATTAGTTCCTTGAGGATGCCCCTGGATAGATAGACTTGACCCTAGCGACCGTGGGATGCATAACCAATCGTCGACATAATCGACAATGACGATTAGTTGTTTAGACTGAGTTGATACCCATAGGTTTGGGTAGAGTTGCCTGAAACTGTCGGTTACATGTTGGCCTGAGAATAAGAAACTAGTATAACCCTAGTAGTTATCTACTCTATGGAAGTCACCAAGTGAATAGGTTTAGCTGTCGGTATAGCTAGCCTTAAAGACATGGCCGAATAATAAGAAGACTGTTGGCGAACCATAGGATGACCCTTTGGTATTGAACGAGAGATGGTGGTAATGAGTATGACCTAAGGAAGTATATGCTTCAACATGTACCTTAGAGATGTTTGACCCTTGTGAAGTTATATGTCGGCCTTAAGTGGGAATTGCAATCATGGGGTAAGACTTGAGTGGTGCGTACCGATTAGTGAATTGTTCCATGAGATGGAAATGTCTGCTCACAACGGGAATGTCGGATCGATATTTAAAGTCGGGTAGCTGGGTTAACCTTGACTGTCGTATTGAATTGTACCCTTGGCTTGGTAACTGATAGTGAGTGGCCCTCGGATTGTATCCTTTGGAAAAAAAATGAATTCCCTCGGTGGGAAACATTGTTGAATTTGGAAAGGAAAAGAATTGCATATTAGTTGTTGTGAACTCTTAGTCTGGTTGGCTCTAAGTTAAACCGTTGGCCCAAAGATTAAAAATATTGTGCTTGGATAAAAGGTTTATCCGAGTTGTCCCTAATGTTAAGTGTTGTAGCTTGAAAGATAGCGATTGTGGCAAAACGAACGTAATAATAAGTCAATTGAAAGAATGCTAAGTCAGATTTTGGGAAGAGAGTTACACCTGTGGCTTACCGAATCGCACTATCGCAAAAGTTGGCTAAAATACATATAGTTTGAAGACGCCTAAAGTATGTGTATGGATCCAACCGAAGTGATAGGCTGTGACCGAGATGACACTATTGGGAGAGCTTATCGAATTGTATTAGCATGGACTTTGGCTAAAATGCATATATTTTAGGGACGCCTAAGATATGTGTACGAATCCAAACGAAGTGGTAAGCTACGAAAAAGATAACGTTGCTGGAAGAAAGTCGATAAATCAATAAGAAGTTGCAAGTATTTTAGAAAAGAGAAAGATGGATTTAAGCATTGATGGATTAAGCGGTACAGTGGGATAAAAATCTTGAGATGGCCGTGTGAGCTGAAATAGATATTGGATAGAAGCTGAATGGGTAACTTGTTGTGACTAAGTGAATTAGTAGAATGAGTTATTTCCTTAAGTTTTGAGGATAAAATTTTTTCTGAGTGGTATATTATGTAATGCCCCGCTCCATACGAGGCATTTGGTTTGGCTTGTTGGATACGATCAGAATGTTGGACTGTGACTTGTGTTGGAAATCAAGAGAATTGAGACTGATGCAGTCTCTCTTAGCTGATTAGACAGAATGGATATTGGAACGTGGCTCGCTGGTGGAGCTATGCTTAGTGGAAATATGTGCAATCAAAACAGAAAGACCCTTTTATGCAAGTTAGTAGAACTGTCCTTCCTTCCTACTCCTTCATGCTTAATAAAATAGAGTTTTGTGTTGCTATGAATTATCCCTAAATGTCACATGTGTTAGTTGCTAAATAATAGAGATGCTTATGTATTGAACTGCTGAATGAATAACACATGAACATTGACCTGTTGAATGAATAACACTTGAACTGCTAATGTGAATTGATGCCATAAAATGAATCGATAATGTCCCTTATGCTTAATGTTGCTGAAACAAAAGGATCACTTGAACAATGAGAGGATTTGTGAATTATAGAATGAGAAATAAACTGGCTATGCTATCGACCCAATGAACTCAATGAAACACTTAATTATGTACACTCTGTGTAACTGTTACGTAGAAATAAAATGTTGCCTGTTTTCGTATAAGTAATGAAATAAATGATAATTGACCCAATGAATTGAAGAAATGCTACAGGGCCCTTGAGAAATGATGAGGCTTGGGATCGTTGAGATCACCAAGTGAAATGATGGTAATGTTGAGAATGAATAAGTCATTGAACATGACTTGAATGAGATGAATGATGATGCACATTTGCCTTTACTTCTTTTAATATTTTTTCATGCAATTTTGTGTACGATCGAGTCGGACACGCATTCGTATGGTCATAGGACAACTTGTATACAAGGTTTGGTGATATGTTTTCTCGGACGGCATCCCGGGACATTAGAGGGACCGATCCATCCTAGAAGGAAACATTGGCGTGCTTTGGGAGCACGGTTATTGCGAGACACTCTTAGAGGCTAGCTACCTACTTTGACTAGACATTGTAATAACTTGAAGTCCTATATGGCAAACGTCTATATGGTTTAACAACGCCAATGGCCATGTAGTCAGGATGCAAGCTAATGAATGTTTTGTGCAGGCAGAGTAAATATATCTGCTAACCTGTATTTGATACAGGTACGAGGAGTCGACTATCGGTAAGAAGTTACTTAAATGTGATATATTCAATATATATATATATATATATATATATATATATATATATATATATATATATATATATATATATATATATATAATACTTACCTGCTTGACATGCTAAATAATACTATGATATATATATATATATATATATATATATATATATATATATATATATATATATATATATATATATATATATATATTGGTTCAACTTACCTGCTTGACATGCTAATTAATACTATGCTGTGATGTTGCCTTTCAATATGAGAACCTGTCTAACATGTGAAATTCAGTATGCTACAACGTTGCCTTACTACAAACACTGCTTGAACATAACATACATGCTAAGCAATGCTTTCTATGAGGATTTCCATAACATGTTTAATATGTTAATGCTAACGATGCCTCAATGATGTTTTTTCATGATAACACCAAGTATGCTATAATAATGCCCCCACATGAACGCTAGTAAGAACATGTTCACATACTTCAATATTTCTGCTCATGAACTATAAACTGATGCTAGGTCCCAACTAGAAAGATTATTCTAATAAATGCTTGCTAAAATTGACCACTTAGTGTCAGTTTAGGTGAGTGGGCTAGTTCTGCTTGCCAATACATAGATGATGTTCTGACCCACGTTGTGGGCACTCTTTTAGGTGCTCGTGCTTGGAAAGTTCTGTACACGAAGATTGGCTTGATCGATCCCGCGGCAACAAAGATTTGTTGGGCATGCAGAAGCTCTCATTGCAAAAGATGATGTCTTCTGTTTATGAAGGACATAACGTATGGAACATTGTAATCAGTTGTACCAGTGAGTTCTAAGCCAAGCTGATATATCAAGTTGTAATCCAATGGATCAAAGTATCAAGTGAAAGCTTTATGGCATTTGTTCAGTTGGTTATCAATGTATAGTGAGATGTATTATAAACTTTGCATTTTATTGCAAGTCTTGTACTCTATTCTCAATTATCAATAAAGACAGCTTATTTCTACATATCTCTGTGCGACTTCAAGTTTTCTTCTTATTTTCGCTGCTATAATTCAAATAATATGTTCTATTCAATGAGTAAGACGTCCTCATTATCTTCAATTTGTCTACTTCTACCGCTACGAAGTATTCCTATTTGGAGATTATCAATTATATACCGTCTTTGTCTTGTACAAATGCAATACCAGACTTGTACGACATCACACCCAAGCGAGGACGATCGAGTCCAAGAGTTAAATACGAGGACGAATGATTGCGGAATTGGGGTGTGACACATACAACATGCCAATAAACTGAATATAAATAAACGATATGGGTCCTCTAACCATTCTATGTGAAATACAGCTTAAGAACAAACCTTCGATGCATGGGAACTCTGGCTATAAATAGGATCTAGCATAATTCCTGCTTGGGAATTAGGGGCCTCAGCGCATTACGTTCCACAGAACGACAGTGGCAAACTTGAGAGGGTCATCTCACCTGTATCTCCAACGGAGCTTACGGGTTACAAAAAAAAGTGCACACTCGATCCATACGTTAAGGAACTGTTCTCTCCACCCCCATGCCTATATGTTTCATCTCCACAAAACATATGTACCTCTAAAAACTGCTAAGTCCACTAATAATGCATACTTCTATTAGCAATTAATCCTATCTGTCGCACGTTACATACGTACCGGAGGCCAACCGAATACGCAAGTACGTATCCTACATAAGACTCACCATTCATGATACACAAATGTCATAGCCATAGAGATATACCAATATCTCAAATCAATAGGGTGGTCCTTTAGAACTAAGTTATTATGAATAAATAAAAAGTAGCAATGAAAAGCAACCAACTCAGTCGCTTGCACCCAAGTGGGACTAGGAAGCACAGTTAGTATAAATAAATGAACTAATAAATGAATAACAGAAGACAATATGCTATAAACAGGATATATATTGGCAATATATACTTGCTTGTAGTGGTGTGAACAATCGACAACGTCCAGTAACAACTTGTCAAGTCAAAGTAGTAACGAAATTGGAGTTTCCACAAACGTCTCCGGTTGCTAAAATAAATATCACAAACGTTTCCTACATAAGAGAAACGTCTAAGATTGCCTACCCAAAGTCCAATTCTGGACACAGGGATAAAATTATAATTTTAGGTCAAATCGGTGTCTGCCATTGGACCTGCTTTGCACCAAAAAACATGCCAAACCTATGGTCTCTAAAAGCCATCAAGTTATATACCTACAAGTCCAGTTAGATGATACAAACTCAATCGTACGTCCAATTTTAGATTTCGGTGAGCTATGCACAATTTTGTTTGTTGGATCGGGTCGTGGGCCCGCCAAAATAGCGTTCCAGTCAACGATCTCCGATTCGGACCACACTTGTGTTCCAGAACCTAGAAAATTATTTTGAGTCCAGTGGCGCAAGTTTCATCTCGGTCGGATGAACGGTTTGAAATTGGACACAATATTTGCAAAACGTCGATACGGGGGACTTTCGATGGATACTGTTTGATTTCGTCGCACACGCACAACCAAATCAAATTCCGTCAAAGCTCACACGTCCGCAACGTCCGTACATACCTTTCGATGCCTTCAATTTGTGAGCAAGTCACCCAATTTGGCAGAATGCACTTTGTATCAGAAATTTTTAGTTTTTGAAAACATAATTTTTTGGTGTTTTAGAAATGACTTTAAACAAAATATATTCAACTACTATTAAATTTAAAAATTGAGTAATGATGCCCTATATGTTTCAACAAACGCCTTCAAATAGAATTTAAAAATCATGCATTTTTGGGAGAAAACAATGTTCAAAGTAGGGTAGTTGGACAGTTTTCTGGCAGTTTTGAAATCAGGTTTTTCGCCAACTTTGTGTCGACTTTGCGATCAATCCCGGACACTTAAATTCATTCTACTTGAAGGGAATCCTAGAGGGTCATATTGGCTTTCGGTAACACTTTACGGTTTACGAAACGGGCAACTACACGAGAAGAAAAAGGACGGAGAACAGGGGTACCTCATGTAAATATTATTGTTGGCGTGCGGATTGGCGCTATACGGCGGCCGGTGGCGGTCCATTGGTGGCGTGAGGTGGTGCTGGGGTTGTCAACGGCGACGTCGGGTGGCTGTTGGGTCAGAATCGGGTGGTATTGTCCCTCTTCTTACTTTCTTCTTTATAACTCTCTCATATAACTCTCATTCACTTTCTATATGTGAACATAAATATATAACAGTGAATGGAAAGGGTGTGTGTTCAAAATAAAAGGGGTAGCTTGTTCGTGAACTATGGTGTCGGTGGGTTGTGTTGAAAGGGGTTCGGTTCTGTTGGTTAAGGGGAAAAATGTTTGGGTTTAAGAAGAAAAAAAAAATAATAATAATCTACTAATTAACAAACTCTTTACAAAACTAAATAAATATGTATAACCCTTAAAAATTATAGCTAATCTCATAAGAATATTTTTAGATTTTCGGGCATTTACAATTCATGTAGCTTGTGTCCCACTCAAATGAACCCCTACACACTCTATAAACACCTACAAACTATTAGGACATTTATATAGAAAATTGTGTTCAACGGGCTATAAAAGTTTATCGGTACGTCGAAATAGCCCAGAATGAAAGCCAAATTGTGCACCAACTCAATCCTTATATAAATAGGACTTAATTAG
This sequence comes from Iris pallida, assembly GCA_029216955.1. NCBI lineage: Eukaryota > Viridiplantae > Streptophyta > Magnoliopsida > Asparagales > Iridaceae > Iris > Iris pallida. Next base: position 6,556,546 of record JANAVB010024994.1, read on the forward strand.
GTAAATCCTAGAGGGTCTAGACCAAGTTATTGGGTCCCTAAGATATATGGACAACATGGTGTATTAAATCAGTTTATATAGGTTTAAGTGGTGCATAGGTTAAGTTATAGGCCAAATTGAGCAACCAAATGACCCCTAAACTCAGCCTAGCTTAAGTGAGGGTTAACCAACCTGAACATGAGGGTATTAGACTAAATTTTAGGCATATAAACAATAGGGGACAATAGCTTATATTGGTTCAGCCCAAATGGAAAAAAAAAAGGTGTATAGGTTGGGTTTAAACCCAAATAAACTAAATAAATGTTCACCAACCCAACCCAAACTTGTAGGAAATAAGTTAACTTTAAACTAGAGTACTTATACTTATTTTTAGGTGCCTAGACAAGTGGGAACAACAACACTTTGTTGCCCTAGCTGGCGGGTTGGGGGGAGTAGCAACCCTCTCTTTGGACGTTACAAAAACTACCCATCTACCTTCCTAAATTCAAGACCACTTCCCCAAAACTCTTCCCACAGCCTATACTACTTTTTCCACTCATTTTTCACCTTTTTCTCTCATTTACACACTTCAAACCTGTCCATACTTGGCAAAAAAAATTAGCACCTTTAGGCTGAAGTTACATTGACTTCAGAGGGTTCCTACGAGCATCCGTGTAGGCGTAGCCATTAAAGATTGAGCCTAGAAGATAGCCTAAGGCGTGGGCTTGGTAGGAGGGGAGTCTCGAGCCTAGAACACGTTGGATTCATTTGAGTCCAATCTCGTTTCAAGTAAGTATACCTTCGATATTGTTCCCAAATCTTGTGAACTAGAACTAGGACTTCCTTGGCATGTCATGAAATAGGTAGAAACCTTAATAAACTAATTAAAACCCTATTTTAATATAATTTTTAGAAGGTTATAAAATTCTGGAATTTAATTGGTACATGTCATATATGTGTTGAATGTGAACAAATTATGCATGTATTTTACCAAACTTTGGCATGAACTTATGAACCCTTAAACCTAGGTTTTAAAGTAATAAAACAATGAAATTTGGCATGAAAATGTTAGGGTTTTAAGGTCTAAACTCAGCATATAATTTCTGAAATTAAATGTGTATTGTCACAGATATGTGTATGTTGAGAGCAAAATATGCATGTTTTCCTTACCAAATCTTTGTATGACTTGGTAACATATTAACCCATGTATTTAAGTTTGTAAACCATGTATTAACACATGTTAAACTTGAATTATAGACCCCAAACTAGCCTATAAAAGTCTGAATTTAAATTGTGTATTTTGACATGTCGAATGGAAAACTTGTGTAGTTTACGTTAAAATTACATGTACTATGGCTCTAGAATTATACCTAGCATATTGTGCAAGTTTTAGAGTTGTTTCTATAATTAAAAACTATTTAATTTTGTTTGTAAGTTTATGTATATTCGGCTCACAAATGTGACACCGAAATACACAATTTGGGCCTAGTAAGACCCAATTTACTGTAGAATTTGACCCAAAATTTATATAGATAATTACCAACATTCTAACCTTAAAAATACTCTTAAAATAATTTTTAATATATATATATATATATATATATATATATATATATATATAATTCTATTTTTTATATATAGGTTGGTATAAGAAAATGACTTAAAATGGTATCTGATACGACCTAGAAAACCTATATTTGGACATAGCAAAGTTATGGCATTAATTTTATGTCATTGTGACTTAATAATTATTGTAAAATAACTTAGGTTCTTATTTTTAAATGTCCTTATTATATTTTATAATTTTATTTTAAGTCTAGACTATAGGTGTTGTTATTTACTTTAGTTGGGTCATGCATAGGAAAATGTTGAAGTTGTGTAACCAAAGCCTCACCAAAATTTGTCATTTAGGAATATAAGTTAGTTTACTTGTATGGGTTTATTGATAATTTTGAGGATAAAGCTCTAAGTTTAATAGGTATGACATGTCATTATTAGCAAAAGATCCTTAGAATGTATCGATGTCACATTTATCCAAATAAGACCGAATAGGGGCAACACTTAGCACCTGTGCCTAGAAGAGGGAACTAGTAGACATATGTAACTTTTTTATACAATTATTTGGAGAGTTGTTGATTATAAGATCAGAAGACTAAGTGACTTTTCTTAATTTCTAATTATAAATTAGAGCCTAGCTCTAGCATCTAGCTTTCCTTGTAAGTTGTGTTTGTTATTATGTCATAATGAATATATATATAAGTAAATGTACTTTATGCATATGTAGTAAATTCTAGATTAATAGTATTTTAATTTAGGCTCTCGAGACATTGCTACTTTGGATTCGCGATCAGGTTCACAACTTTCTTTCTCAGGAACCCAGGCAAGTATACCATGCCAATATGTACAGTTTATTTATACATGCTTATCTTTTGTTGTTACTTTACATGTTATTTAGTTCTATACTCTGTTTACTTGTCTGTGCTCCTTGTAAATGATTACACATGTACTTATTTTCATTTATCACTTGTATAGTTCATCGTATTGAGTACGAGCTTGACTTGACCTGACTTAATTCAATTTGATCATTTGACTTGACTTGACTTGACCCTTATTTGATACTAGGATTGGCTATTTGACCACTCTCGACGCAGGAGTATCACCTAGGTGCTACGATAGAGATTTACTATAGATAGTGAGCTCTACACAGGACTACTCTCTATAAGACCGTAGGTACCACACAGGACTGCTATTATATAATTACTTTTTAGCCACTCTTACCGTTACAGTACTATGACATGTCATTAATTATCTGTCTCTTATTACCTTACCTTATACTTTTATTAGTCACATTGTTATTTCATAGTCTCTTTCTGGTATATTTCATGCATGTTACATAAATGTACAATAGGCTTGTATAATATGTATCATACTATGTCCCCTGAGGAACTAGACTTTCTTCAGGTATAGAAGAAGAATACCCACAGGTTTATGGATCAGGACTTGACCCTGGAGTAGATGCAGTGATGGCATTGTTATTGCTTAGTTTAATTTCAGCTTGGACTCTACTTTATTTTCTGCTTTTACTTTTCTTCTATTGGCAGTGGATTTGTCTCCACCAGACATTTTTCATCTATCTTTGTATATTTGGCTTGTTGGCTTATTTTAGTACTTATATTATCTGTTAGAATCTTTGCTTATAATGTGGATGAGATATAGAGGAAACCTGAGACTCATAATTTGTTCATATGACTTTATAGACAGCGTATATGCATGCTTGAGGGGTTTCCATTGAACGGGTTACCCTTGAGTATGAACCAGCTAGCCAAGCCACGTGCCTAGTCCTGAGTATTTTGGGACTGGGGCGTGACAAGTCTATGATATTGCCAGATAACCCAAGTGCAAGGGCATTGGAAGAATAGATGGTCATGGGTTTCCAACCCACCCCCATACAGGATACAAGCCAAGATCTGAACTCGGATGCAAAAGAGCGCAAGCCTATCCCTTGGTAATAGCCTATTGCAGATGGCCTTAAAGATGCATAGCTTCAATTTAGTTGTCGACTCATTTTGTCCATACTATGTTCGTCCAATCTGCATGTGGTGACCATATTGAAGGAGAATTTACCATTACTCGAGCCTTTCCACACTCAGAAGCTGACCATGACAATTATATCTATAAGGATTGTTGCTATCTTCTTCACTTATCATCGGCCAACTTGCCTAACTTCCACATTCCATTCACCATTTAACATCAGAGCTCTAAGACACTCCACGCTTTCTATGAGCTCATATTATGGCCAATCCAACTTATTTATCAGACTTTGTTGTTATGTCAAGGATCTATCCAAAGGTTTATAGTGTTGCCATTACAAATGACTCTGGTAATGCATTTCTTAAGTTGTGTTCTTTGGCTCTAGATAAATGTACCCAAAAGTTGTTAGATTTTTAGGTACCTATTTCTTGTCTATTGCGTCCATATCGAATTTCCTTCAAGGAACCCGCCAAGCGAGTCTGAGAGAAGATACATCTCGTAGCGTGCATAGGAAGTATAGACCCATACCTCCCTCCTTGTTTCAACATAATTCTTCCCATGCTAGGACCCATACATAAATCGATATACCTCTGAATAGTCCAAACTCAAAAATTCCCAGGTAGCCGGCATATCGGCCGTATACCACGACATACCATCGTGGTGCTATGATCACGGTCAAAAGAGATGACTGGTCCATCCTATTTTCTATTGGTTACTTAGTTTTGTTTCCAACGGTTGGGATTGTTGAGGGGGCACGGATTGGGGAGGTGGCCCATATCTATTGGGTCTCCTTCTTCCTTCCTTCTCTCTCTCTCTCTCTCTTTATATTTAAACTCTTCTTTCTTTCTTCTCTTTTTCTCTCTTCTCTACTTCTCTTCAAAATTCTTTCATCTTCCTTTCCTTGGACTGACCTAGAAGCTAGACCTTGAGATCTATCGTATAATTTCTGAATTCTCCTAGGAGGAGTAGAAGAATAGGCTTGGAACTGGACATAGGGAAGTACGTCTTACCATTGTGGATAAAATTTATGTTTTCTCTTGTATTATATTTTTTATATGCTATGTGCTTAGTTTTATCCAAAACATGTGTAATTATATTTTTCTTTCATCATGGTTTGTGATTGTGTTAATTTGGCTTGACCTAGGTTTTGGTTCTAGGTTAGATTTTTATGACACTAGAGTGTAACCTAGGTATCGGTTGTGATACTTAGGTTTCTATCTTCAAACCTTGTCCTATATGTTGTAGGAGACCTATCTCTAGCATCACAACTTGTTATAATAGCAATGGAAGAGATTGAGGTATACTTTTAGTCCTGAAACCCATTTCCTGAGCTGTGTCTACACAATTAATGTAGTCAATATTGCATATATTGCCGATATACCATAGTCGATATATCGTTGGTATATCGATCATATAAAATTTTGTCTTCTGTGAGATTCTTTAACAAATGAGTGATTTTTTTGGCATACTGTCGGTGTACCGCTACCGGTATACCTATGGTATACCACTTGATAGTTTTGCTCCAATTTAATTCTGTTTAGAATTTATGTTTTTTGGCATACCGTAAGTATGTTGTTACCAGTGAACCATTGGTATATCGCTAGCGTACTATTATTCATGATAGATTCTAGTTCGGTGTACCAAATTATAATATGGGTGTTTACTTCTTCTCGATCCTTGCTTCATGACTTTCTATTGATTCCTTGCTCATGTACTTGATAGCTACTTAGCTTAGATTTGGTGATACATATTTTCTAACTGAGTACTATTAGATTACTAATTGATTAACCTGAGTTATTACTCGAGGTATTGTGTGGATAGTATAGTGTCTAGTGATTGTATCTCAGACTCGATACCCATGATGGCTAAAAACTGAGAAACTGTTGATGTCGAATCTTATGCCCGATTATCAATGTTCTTGTCCTTGCTACATTGTATTCGTGTTATATGCCAGATTATCCTTTGAGGTAATGGTCCGATTATCGTACTAACGTGCTCATGTTTCTAGTGCACTGCGATACTATTATATGTTTCTTGTATACTGAGGTACGATCTCTTGTTCTAGTTATATTATATTATATATCATGATACTTCCTGCACAAATTTCCTCGTAGTTGGTAGGGGTGAGAATTAAATGGTTTTTAGAATTGATCTCAGGAATCGGCTTAGGTTGCGTGCTCATTCAGAAGGACGAATTAATCTCTTATGCTTGAGGTAGTTGAAGCAGCACAAGAAGAACTATCCGACTTATGGCCTAGAATTGGCGTCAATTGTGTTTGCGTTGAAACTCTAGCAACACTACCTCTATGGTATGGCTTGCAGAACTAGACGGATCACAAGAGCCTCAAATATCTGTTCACCCAACGGGAACTAAACTTGTGGCAGTGGCATTGTCTCGACCTTATAAAGACTACAACCTGACGATCACATATATGCTAGGCAAGGAAAACATCATAGTAGACGCTCTCAGCAGAAAGTTTGTAGTATTAATGGCCATAAACAATATATTGCGGCAAAACTTAGCAGCGATGGACTCCGAGTTCAATATCGAGGGGCACATTTTGTTTAATTGCACCTTGAGCAAAGCTTGCATGATAAGATAAAAATCGTATAGAAAGACGATCCATTTCTGAAGAAGATGTGTGAGATGACCTCAACAGGGAAGGTGAACGATTTTGCAGAGGACGAAGATGGACGATGCGAGTAAATGGAACATTGTGTATTCCTAACAATGTCGAACTCAGAAGAAAAAAAATTTGACGGAGGTACATTATAAGAAGTATTTGTTACATCCTAGAAGCACCAACATGTACAAGGACTTGCGCACGATATTTTGGTGGCACAACATAAAGAGGGACATGGCTACTTTTGTGCCACATTTTATGGCCTGTCATCAAGTGAAGACGGAGAACCAATGGCTAGGTGGGGGGCTGCAGAACCTCGTCATTCCAGAATGGAAGTAGGATAAGATCGCCATGGTTTTTATCATGGACTTCCCAAAACACCACGAGGAGAATGATGCAATTTGAGTCATTGTTGATAGAATGACAAAATTTGCTCATTTTATCGCGATCAAAGTCACCTGGAGCGTCGATCGGTTAGCGTAGATTTACACTGACGAGAATGTTCTGTAACCCCTCTATTTCTAAGCAAATAAAATCTAGAATTTTTCTTACTATTTTAATATTTTATTCTAATTTACTAAATGATTTTAATTAACTATAATTATTTATTCTAATTGAGTTTATCTGAAAGGGATTTATTTAGCTAATTATAACTTTACTGGTAAATACTAATTACTTTTGATTATTTGAAATATTATTTTTAGATTAATTATTTTGCTGGAAGATTATTTTAAGTTAATTAATTATATTGTTCCTAATATATTAATGGCATATTTGTAATTATTTCTGATTGGACTGATTATTTAGAAAATTCATTGTTGAATACCTAGTCACATGACTCAGTGAGAATATTCTGTAATCATTAGACCAATCAGGATTAGTCTAGAATATTTCAAGAATATGCTCCCTAGTCCATGTGCCTAGAGATTCTAGGACTTTCCTAATGGGGGTATAAATAGCTATCATTATTGCTGATTAATCATTCTAATTCTAGTTCCTAATTAGTTTGTCCATGTCTCTGTGTCCATTTTATTAATTCAGCTTTTATAATACATTCCCTATCATGACACGGATACTCTCATGTCACTCTCACCCCTGCTGTGTCCCCGACACAGATTACATTCAGACTCAAATCCTTTGTGTCTCGTGTCCCCTAACACGGACACACACATAATTCAATATCCCAAAACTAATCCCTAACCTTAATTCTGTGGAGTCATCGTGTCCGGCCAGTTCCTCGTCGGCGTCGTCTGTCGAGTCCTTGTCGATGTGTCCTAAAGGATACGGGACATGGATCTGGGCTCCGTCCCCACTGATTCCCTAGAGCACCACCAGATTTGGAGCTTCCAGATCTAGAACTCTTCGAGTCATCCTCGCTACTAACCGGAGCCGACCGAATCTAGCTGCCGATCCCGGTCGTCCACCAGGACTTTGTATAATTGCTCGTCTTGAAGTCGCCGCTCCTTGCCGCCAAGATCTTGTCACTGTCACAGGAGTCCATCTGCCTGCCGTCCACGACCGCCGCTTCGACTCGCCACGCCGGCCACCACCAAATCCGTCGGAGTTGCTATCCTTGGACACCTCTGGAGAACCACCGTAGCGCCGAAGCCAGGGTCTCGCTACACCTAGCAAGCCGATGTGAGCTTCTACTTGATTATGTCCTTCTTCTTCCCCATGTGCTTTCTTCTTTGTAAATTTGTATATTGTGAAATGAGGGAGAGAGAGAGAGAGATTTAGAAAGAAAGTATGGCTTTCCTTTTTGTTACGGTGGAATGAAGGAGATTAGAGAGCTTTAGAAAGAAATTATGGTTTCCTTTTTCTTGCAGTGGAATGAAGCAGATTAGGGTTTCGTTGGGGAATTGCGACGGTGAGTTGTGAGAAAAGATTAGGGTTGGAGAGGTGTGCGGCTGGGAGTGAAGAAAGTAAGGAAGGAGGAGAATAGAGGAGTTTAGGATTAAGTAATAGAATGGGTCGGGTGCATTGGACTGGGCTGGAGAAGCCCAGTGGAAAATTACAAAGAAAAAAAAAAAAGAAAAGAAATGGTAAGGTGGTTTGGACCAGGCTCGGGTCAGTTAGCTTTGGGCCAGACCTAAGCCACTGGGCTGAAAGAGGGATTAAGAAAGGATTTGTGTAGACTGGGCTGGAGTGGGTTAATTAATAGGTATTTTAGTAGTAATTAAATTTAATTAGTATTCTAGTAATAATTAATTTGTATAATATTTGATAATACTTAATAAATATTAGTTAGTCTTAGTGATATTTTGATATTGCTATTATATTAATAAATGTTTTACTCTAATATTTGTTAGTATATGCTTTAACCAAAACTATTTTGCCATAATCTTTAATTTTTTAGAAATATTTTTAGATAGTAAAAATATATTTACTTTGATAATGTTTTGTCACAAATATTATTTTGGGTAAAACTACTTTTCTAATATAAAGTTTACTAGTTGATTAATATTATAAAACCATTTTATATAGTTGCTACTATTTATAAATATACTATTTATTCTAGCTAGTATATATATAGTTAGTGATATTCTATAAATAGTTAGTCAATATAAATAGTTAGCTAATAGATAGTTAATGTAATTGGTTATAATCTAATCTATTCATGCCCTATTCTAGGTGGACATTGAGGCTCATTTTGATTTTTAAGGATAGGGCAAGTACATTCTATGACTTTGATTCATTTACTTCATGTGGACTTGTATTCATGTTGGACACATTGTTACACGATTTTCATGTGCTTCTGGTTATTATGCTCCTGTTCTTTACTGGTACCTGGGGAGGGAAAATACTGTGAGTATGTGAACAAAGCCCAACTTAGGAATTCATGATGATAGCTTAATCGCACATGTGCACGTATGATTAAGTCGTACCATATACTTGTTCTTATTCATGATCTTTACCCAGTCGATCACATATTTCGTATGTATTCAAATCACGTGTCATAATTTTCTTGTTTCATGTTTCATGTTTCAGTAGATTATGCATCTCAGGTGATTCAGGTTAGTCATGTTTCATTGCATCTTGTGTATATGTTGTATTTGTTTCACAGTTATGGATTGTACTTTGCTCCTTTTATGATTGGATCGTTGACATATTAGATCACGACAGAAAAGATGGCGCTAGAATGGATGAAGACTCCAAGAAGATGCTAGAAGACTAGATGGATATTTTTATGTATTATATAGTTGCCATGAGATAGATGTATTATTTCCTTCTATATTTATTTACCGAATTTGTTTCCGAAAGTTGGACATGTATGATGTACTAAAAAGATATAATGATTTGTGATCTTGTGAGTGTGTGCTGGATTATTTTTGTTTACTATATCTTTTATTAAGCTTAGGATTGATATCATGATATTGGAGTTTTCCTGATGTTTAAATACAACTTACTACGTTATGTCCACAACATAGGCTGGACGTGTCCGACTCGTATCCAAAAAACTGGGAGCGGGTCGTGACATATTTTTGGTGGTGGCCCATGCAGGTCTTTGTCTCATCCTAATGGTACTTAGTCTTTAGAGTACTATTGGAAAACCTGCTAGAATAAGGATACTCAATCACTGCTTAGGCCGATTGTATGCGTATATATATGTATCTACTATCTATGCTATTGTTTATACCTTCTCAGAGATGTCTAAAAGTGATATTCCCGGGTTTTGGAGGATTATCTTTTCTTGTTAGTTTCTAAATTCTTTTGGGACAAGGCCAATTACTCTTTTAGAAGTTTTGACTCCTCTTTTAGCAAACCTCTCATCAATGACTAATTTTCCAAGCCCTTCAAATTACTTTGTTGGTTTTGCTAAACTACTTCAATTTGACTCCTCTTGAACCAATTCAAATATTCTACCATAGAATCCATAGACTAGCTATTTAACCAACTGAATCTCGAATTCCCAAACCTTTTCGTTGGCCATAGGGAATTATTTTACCAAAATCATTCTGATAAGTCGATATTCTCTAAGTAATTTCTAGAGGAGGAATATTTTCATTGGTTTCTTTCACTCAACTTGAAACGTGCTATTTATAAAACTTATTTCAGATTCCTTTGTTGATTTTGTCGATTTCCAATTTGACTTTCCTTGACTATAAGGAATTTTCCAACATGATTCTATCATAGGTCAAGATTTTTCTAAAGATATTATTCAAGCCAACATGAATCCTCACTCACTCTATTTTCAGCCAACTCAATTATCCGGAGGTTGGACATTTATGATGTACTAAAAAGATATAGTGATATGTGATCGTGTGTTGGATTGTTTTCGTTTACTAGATCTGTGATTGAGCTTAGGATTGATACCATGATATTGGAATTTTTCTGATGTTTAAATACAGCTTACTATGTTATGTCCACAACGTAGGCTAGACGTGTCCAACTCGTATACAGAAAATTGGGAGCGGGTCGTGACAGATTCGATTACATAGAGTACCAGCTATGACCGTTTCGGATAGATATGGGAGATTCTTATCGCATTTCTGGACGAGCCTGCAAGATGCCATGGGAATCAAACTGAACTTTAGCACTATAAACCATCCCCGGACAGATGGTCAAACAGAAAGGGTGAACCATATACTAGAAGACATGTTGCGTCTGTGTGATAGATCTGAAGACTAGTTGGGAAACGTACTTACCGTTAGCGGAATTTTGTATAACAATAGTTATTAGTCGAGTATTTATATGGCACCATATATACGAGGCGCTTATGGGAGGAAGTGTCAATCACCAATATGTTGGGATGAAGTCGGTGAGCGACATGTGCTCGGGTCAGAACTGGTGGAGCAACGAAATGGTTCTCATGATTCAAGACAGACTTCATGCTGCGTAGAGTCGACATAAGAGTTATACAGACACCCGTCGACGACCAATAGAATTTTTGGTCGGGGACCACGTATTCTTGAAGGTAACACCGATGCGGGGCGTAATGTAGTTTGGAGTTAAGGGCAAATTGAGTCCAAGATTGTAGGTCCTTTCGAGATCCTCGAGAGAGTGTCAGCTGTAGCTTATCGTATTGCACTACCCCTGCCATGGTTGAAGTGTACAACGTCTTCCTTGTTTCTCAACTCCGAAAGTATGTGCATGATCCAAGTCACGTGGTTAGTTTCGATCAGTTGGAGCTACGTGCAGACTTGTCCTACTCGGAGAAGTCTGTTCAAATTTTGGACCATAAGAAAAAAGTCGTGCAAAATCAGTCGATGTCCTTGGTTCGCATGCTATGGCATAACCATTCAACTAATCGACTTGGAAAATGGAGACATAGATGAGGTAGAAGTACCCTTCATTATATGTCTAATTAGAGGTAAGGCCCTTGTTCGAAAGTTTCGGGACGAAACTTTTTCTTAGTGGTATATATGTAGTGCCCCGTTCTCGTTGGATGACACACTATGTAATAGGATCGTGGCAAGTCAGACTCGGTCAAAAACTTAGATGGCTAGTTTGACTTAGTCAAGCTTGGTATACGAAAACCTTTTTGGTATCAATAAAATCGATTTGGACGAATGCTATGAGAACCTTTCCAACTAATTGATCGAGTTCTGTTGGAATAAGTCCTAGATACAGCAGACTGTGCCCCAATAAGTGAGATTTATATAAGAGTCCTTCAATGGGATCGGTTCGATGTTTGGTTTTCTTCAATATTTTTGCTGCTTAGTTTTGATGAATGTGTTTTTGTGTTGATTTTTGCATTCATTCTTGAGAATTTTGAGAGAAAAGATGGAAGAAGGATTCTAGTACGATATTGGTGACATTGCAGAAGCTCGTGTAATTGACGTTTGATCGGTGAAACAATCTACTACTCTAGGCGTATTCTCTACTTGATGGGTTGTTAGGACCCTTCTTTTTTACTCCTTCACGTCAACAAATTATTATCATTTCAAACGTTCAAATCGACGATGTCTGATTAAGTGCATGATGTACCACTAAGATATAAAACATGGATAACTATAGCTATCTAGTACAATTAGGCGTAAAATTTATCTGATAAGCTTCAAACGCGAGGCGAGCAGTTTTGGTTCGAACCATAAAACTGTTGGAAGGAACAAAACAATGAAACATCAGTTGTGGCATGGTGCCTCTGGGGTGTTTGGTGCCTATGGGTCGCCAAATCAGGACATATTGCTTTGAGGAAAATGAACTATTGGGTGAGTTTATGGATTTTACTGCTTAAATTTTGTTTCTTGTCATGCATATTTTTATAGATAAAATTGTTCATGCATTCACATGGTCATGAATAACTTATGCACAGGGTTAGATTTCCTAGAAATATATAAGGGGCACCAGAACCGAATCGACCTAGAGAAAAATTATGAAATCGTGCTTCGACGCGAGGCATTACGGGACCTCTAATTGGGCTTGCAATCTGGACTGATAGGGCGCATCGTAATGCTACGTAATCATCCTTCATGGTGTCTATATCACCAATGACCGCATATAGGATAGATAGCATGCTCATCTATTGTCTTCAGCAGGTGGTAAGTATTATATCTATTTTGATGCATAGATGAGCACGACCGTAGTAAGAAATAATACAAAGTGCTATGTTTTACTGCATTAGTCATGCCATCAATATGAACTGCAATTTATCTAGTTCTAAATAGCAAGACAACTTTTAAATACATGCTTTCCTTTAATAAGCATTATCGGTTTAGGCAAAGTGGGTTCGTCCTGCTCACTAGTGCATTCTCAAGTGTACTAATCCCCAACTCTATGGGTGACAAGCACTTTGCGGGTGCACAACTCTAAGCTGCAGCTGAATATCGGGAGGCGACTCGAAGCTTTTTCTATTTTGAAGTATTTTGAAGCTGATCCATCTTGAAAGCTTTTTGTTTCAAATGTATAAAATGGTGCAAATGTATATAACGGCAAGTATTATTTCATGGCAGCTTGTCAATCGTTTTGTTATTTCAATGAATGTAGTCGCAACAACATATGTAATGTGAATATGATATTGCTCTCCGTTGCAAGTTATCAGTAAAAAGTTATTTTCTTCCTGTACTGTGTCTTCAGCTCTCAGCGATTGTTTAATTTCAGCATGTTGTTTCAAAAGAATTATCAAATGCACGTTCTTGCATTGTACAAGTATAATTTAGACTTGTACGACATCATGTCCCATCAAGGATGATAGATGTTAGTCCCGGGGCTTGATCGAAGATGAAAACTAATGCAATCGAGATCTGAGATGTCACACAAACTTTGTGATGATCAAACTCAAGATCTACGAATAAAACTAAAAAGCCAAATTACAATATGAAGGAGAAAAATAGCAAAGAGAAGATCTCTTGTTCTTCCTTGCAAACGTGTTGCAATTAGGACAGAACAAGTTACAATAATCTAGAGAGATGAGAAAAAGAACAATGCTGGGGTGTCAAAACACCGTTGCTCAAAGCAAGATTCGCCCCACACGATCTGCTTCCAGGAACCAGCAAGTTTGAAAAACTTGTGGAACGCTCGATGTCACCTCTGTTCTGACTCCTCGGATGGACTTGCAATGGCGGCAGCAACACCCTCTCTTTCTCTCTTTTCTGACTTGTATTTTTCGTAGTACCCCCAAAGGAGGCCAGAAGAGAGTATATATATAGAAAGAGGGTGGAAACCCTAGCCGCCTCTTCAGTTATGGAAAGATTGAATCAAATCACAAAAAGATAGCAACGAATTAATTCTAATCCCACAAAGATAGGAACTGAATTAATTCAAATCCCACAAATATAGTAACGAAATTAATTCAAATCCCACAAAGATAGGATCTGAATTAATCGTATTGATTCACCCTTTCCATAACCGATTTGAAATCTGCACAGTCAGCGTAGCCCTCCATGCGGCAGCAGCAGCAGCAGCCTGGCCGCATGGACCGCTTGGACTGCATGTACCGCATGTGTCGCATGAGCCGCATGAGCCGCATGGACCGCATGAGCCGCATGGACCGCATGAGCCGCATGAGCCGCATGAGCCGCATGGACCGCATGGCCGCATGAGCCGCATGAGGCCGCATATGAGCCGCATGCCGCATAAGACCGCATGGCCGCATATGAGCCGCATAAAGACCGCATGACTGCTGACGTGCTAAGTGCAAAGTGCGCCAACAAAATGCCATATTACGCCTCATGAGCCCATGAGTCCGAGTCCGAGTCCGAGTCCGAGCCCGAGCCCGAGTCCGAGTCCGAGTCCGAGTCCGAGTCCGAGTCCGAGTCCGAGTCGCTAAGCCCCTTTGGGGCTTAGCTCCAAGTGGAATTAATCCAAGAGAATGACAAAAGCATTAATGCTTAATCCTTGGAGCCTTATTCTTACCTCCTAGTAAAATCACCCACATGGTTCCCTCCTTAGGGTCACCACCCCATGTGCATCTCTCAACAACACACCCAAGTATATATGTTGAGATAACTCATGGTGCTTTTCCAATGTGGGACTAAAATTTTACAAGGCATGTTGAGAGCAAGCTCTCTCCATGTAAATAAAGCACCAACAATCCCCCACATATCACAACATATATATGTGTCCAGGGTTGAGCGTTCCCCACAGTAACTGTCCATTTTGTATTAGGATAGATGTCGCTGACGACTTGAATCTTCTCGCATGGGTTAAATAACAATGTGATACAAGAATGGACTACGCCTTGAATTCTGCACCACAATTGTAATTCTTCCCACTCACAAAGTGTAGTTACGTGTGCTTCTGGCTGCACATTAAAGGCCCTGTGCCAGCCTGGTTTCAGTATAATTTTGGGCGTCTACAAGTTTACCCTCAAGAGACGGCCTGATATCTCTTTTCATACACTATAGGTGAGTTCTTTATTAAAAAGATATGGCATGAAGCCTTGCGCTTCCTTGCGGTGCTACGCCGCTATGACATGGCCTGAAGCCGAGGTTTTACCCCTACCTGGGAACCTCATCGTAGTGTCATACTATTGTAGCATGAGGTCACAAGCCTCTTTGTAGTGCCAAACTACCCAGCATGAAGCCTAAGGCTTCCTTGCGGTGTTACGCCGCAACGACATGGCTTGCAATGCCGAGGCTTTACCCCTACCTGGGTACCTCATCGTGGTGTCGTGCCACTGTAACATGGGGCCATCCTCCCCTTTGTAGTGCTGTCTACAACTCTTTAATTACATCATACAGCATTAGGCTACCTGCCTACTTGCGGTGCTACGCCGCTGTGACTTGGCTTGCAAAGCCGAGGCATTACTCCTACCTGGGAACCTCATGGTGGAGTCACCCCACTGTAGCATGGAGATTCACTCCTTGTAGTGCTGCTCTATCGTGCTTTCTGTAAAGCACATCAGACATTCACTCTGCCTGAGAACTCATTAAGGCATTTAAGCCAACCTTCCACAGGATCTATTTTTCCGTAGAAAAATACATAGTAGACAACAGTGGTTATGGGTCCGTATCCCTTCCATGTTCCAGAGAACAAGTACCCACTGTTACCTGATAGTTTCCCAGTCAGTGATCCTCCTTTGAACCAAAAGTTAGATGCCTAGTAGATTTCTCTTTGAACTAATAGCATAAAACTTTATGGTAGGATTACAAAGACACACTATCAGAATGCCTTCAAGCCCATTTTACAAGCTGTGTCATCGACCAACTGGCGCTTGAGGCCCTTTGTGAACGGATCTGCCAGGTTCTCCTGACTCCGAACATCAACCACTGCAATTACACCTCTTTTGATAAGATCGTGTACTGCCCTGTGCTTCAACCGTACAGTCCTCTTCTTCCCGTTGAAGAGGTCATTTGATGCCACCGCCGCAGTCGCCTGGTTGTCACAGTATATCGGTATCGCCGGTATCTGAGCCCCAACCACTGGAAGATCATACATGAGCTCCCGAAGCCATTCTGCTTCATCTGCTGCAGTTTCAAGTGCATAGAATTCAGATTCCATGGAGGAACGAGAGAGTACAGTCTGCTTCTTCGACTTCCACGATATAGCAGCTCCACCCAAGGAAAAGACATATCCACCTGTGGATCTCTCGCTTTCCATCTCTGAACACCAGCTAGCATCACTGAAGCCTTCCACTACTGTCGGATACCCGTTGTAGTGCAGTGCATATGTCTGAGTCTTCTTGAGATATCTCATTACTCGCTTCACAGCTTTCCAGTGCTCAACCCCTGGGTTGCTTGTGAACCGACTCAGCATTCCCACGGCGAAAGCTATGTCAGGCCTTGTGGCAGTAGTTGCGTACATCAAACTTCCGATAACGCTAGAATACTCCAGCTGCCTGACGCTTTCCCTCGAGTTTGGCTTCAGCTTCTGATCACACCTGTATGGCGTATCGATCCCTGGAAGATCCTTATACCCATAGCGTGTGAGCATCTTCTCACTATAGTGAGATTGTGACAGCGCTACTCCAGTGTCTGTCCGGATGATCTTTATGCCCAAGATGACATCTGCATCCCCCAAGTCCTTCATACTGAACTTGGTTGAGAGGAACTTCTTTGTCTCTGTGACACAGCCTATATCCGTACCTAGGATTAGCATGTCGTCCACGTATAGACAAACGATGATCCTCTTCCATCAGCGAACTTTGTGTAAACACATTTGTCCGTCTCGCTGACTCTGTAGCCGTTTGACCTAATAACTTTGTCAAACTTCTCATGCCACATCTTGGGAGCTTGTTTCAAACCATATAATAATTTCACCAACTTGCAGACTTTGTCTTCAAGACCTTTGACGACAAATCCATCTGGCTGTTGCATGTAAATCTCTTCGGTCAGCTCCCCATTCAGGAACGCTGTCTTTACATCCATCTGATGTATCACCAACTTATGTATAGCTGCTAGAGCGATTAACATCCTGATGGTGGTCATCCGAGCTACTGGAGCGTACGTGTCGAAGTAGTCTATCCCCTGTTTCTGAGAAAATCCCTTGGCGACCAGCCTGGCCTTGAACTTATCAATAGTTTCATCTGCCTTCATCTTCTTCTTGAAGATCCATTTACATCCAATAGGCTTTTCTCCTTCAGGTAGATCTACCAACACCCATGTGTTATTGGAGGTGATAGAGTCAAACTCGTCATTCACTGCCTCCTTCCAGAAGATAGCATCTCTGGTCTTCATCGCCTCATCATAGGTAAGCGGATCTGCTTCCACATGATAGGTGACAAAGTCATCTCCAAAATCTTTCGGTCTCCTCGCTCGCTTAGCTGACGGCTCGGCGAGTTCTGGTGCAAGAGTTGTTCCATCAACAACAGCTTCTTCTTGGACTACTGGCTCGTATGAGATTTCAGTCTCATTAGTACCTACATCATTTTCCGGAATGTCCGAAAGAACAATATTTTTGTCTTTTGCGAACTTGTCTTCAAAGTATTCAGCATCGCGAGATTCGATAATATGATTTGATTCAATATCAAGAAATCTCCGAGCATCACTCTTCTCGGCATACCCCAAGAAGATAGCCTTCGTAGTCCTTGTCCCCAGCTTCTGAATCTTCAGATCTGGAAGCTTCACATACGCCAGATACCTCCACACTCGAATGACATTCAAGTTGGGTCTGACTTTGAACCAGAGTTCATGAGGAGTTACGTCCGAAGTTGCATATGGCACTCTATTCAGAATGAAAGTGGCCGTTAATGCAGCTTCTCCCCAGTAGCATTTTGGAAGACCTGCAGTGAGCAGCATGGAATTCATCATTTCTGTTAATGTCCGGTTCTTCCTCTCTACTACTCCGTTGGATTGAGGAGAATATGGAGCAGTAGTCTCGCATATGATTCCATGTTCTTTGCAGAACGATGCGAATTCATGAGACCTGTACTCCCCACCTCGATCACTTCTCAGCCTCTTGAGTTGTTGTCCAGTCTGCCGTTCAGCCTCGGCCCTGAACTCTCTAAACTTCTCGAAAGCTTCGTCTTTGGACTTGAGCAAGTAGACGAACGCGTATTTTGAGAAGTCGTCGATGAAGGTTATGAAATACTTCATCCCGGCCTTCGTGGAGAAATGTTTGAAGTCACAGATATCGGAGTGCACCAACTCCAGAAGATCTGTGCTTCTATTGACCCGATGAAAGGGTTTCCTTGTGATCTTCGTCTGAGCACACACCTCACACTTCTCCACCTTACCCCCACATTTGGAGATAAGTCCTAGACTAGACATTTTGTTAATTCTCTTATAATGAACATGTCCTAGTCTATTATGCCATAACTCAAGAGAATAATCAGAAAATGCAACTGCATTAATGTCTTCAAACTGGTTAACAAGCTGAATTTTAAACATGCCTTCGGTTTGATAAGCCTTCCCGAAGTATGTTCCTTTCTTGGACATCACCATCTGACCAGCATTGATGTCCATCCTCAAGCCTGCGTTGCAGAGCAGGCTCCCAGAGATCAGGTTCTTGGCAATCGCCGGAACATGCTTCACACCTTGAAGCGTCAGAGTGTTCCCAGAAGTGAGTTTCAGTTCCACGGTCCCGATCCCCAGAACTTCAGCTTGGGTCTGGTTCGCCATGACAACCTTCTCAGATATCGGCTGGTACGTGACGAACCATTCCTTGCCTGAACAGACATGGCAAGTCGCACCAGTGTCTATCCACCAGTCAGAGTCAACCTCCACAGTTGTGACCTGTCCGATCATAGCAACAACGTTAGAAACCAATGAAACCTTATTAGGCTCACCTTTCTCTGATTATTTAGGCTTAGATCTGCATTCACTCTTGTAGTGGCCTTTCTTGCCACAATTATAACAAGTCACGTGGGACTTAGTCTTCTGTTGCTTGAAAGAAGGACCCTTCACTTTTAGATTAGCGAAGTCCTTCTTCTTGGGATGAGAAGCCGCCTGCTTCCCCTTGGAATCTTTTCGTCTGCACAAGATTGGCTTTAGCCACTGTTGTGGACAGAGTCCACCTTCTGTTGAGAACGCATCTCGTCCTCAATATGGATCTCTTGAAGTAGATCTCCAAGCTAATGTCTAGCTTCTTTCTGTGCATCCTTGCATAGAAGGTACTCCATCCAGCAGGAAGTTTTGAGACGATCCCTCCGACGACAAACTTGTCGGAAAGGGGCATCTCTTCGTCTTCCAGTTTCTGAAGCAGCTTCAGAAATTCCTTCACCTGTGGCAGTATGGACTTTTCGTCCTCAAAGAGCAATTTGTGATATTTTTCAACCACAAACATTTGCTCCTGTTTTGTCTTCTTCATACAGATTTTCCACAGATTCCCATATGCTCTGGCAAGTTCCTCTTCGAGTAGGATTCTGCCAGGGAGTCCTCCATAGCATTCAGGATTAAGCCTGCAGATGCTATTTTTCCCTTCTCCATTTGGCCTGGAGTTTGGTAGCCGCGTTGATGGCAGCAGTAGATCCAGTGTCGGAACAGAGGGTTCTTCCTCCAACAGAACATGATCAACATTTCAGTTGAAGAGTTAGGTACACCTTTCTCTTCCGACTTGATAGTGCTCTCCATCGAACTTTTCCAACTGCAGAAGTCCGATTGGAGGAGCGAAGCATTAATGTTTTCCATCTACACGGATCTTGCTTTGAGATTGTTAGTCCCGGGGCTTGATCGAAGATGAAAACTAATGCAATCGAGATCGAGATGTCACACAAACTTTGTGATGATCAAACTCAAGATCTACGAATAAAACTAAAAAGCCAAATTACAATATGAAGGAGAAAAATAGCAAAGAGAAGATCTCTTGTTCTTCCTTGCAAACGTGTTGCAATTGGGACAGAACAAGTTACACATAATCTAGAGAGATGAGAAGAAGAACAATGCTGGGGTGTCAAAACACCGTTGCTCAAAGCAAGATTCGCCCCACACGATCTGCTTCCAGGAACCAGCAGTTTGAAGAACTTGTGGACGCTCGATGTCACCTCTGTTCTGACTCCTCGGATGGACTTGCAATGGCGGCAGCAACACCCTCTCTTTCTCTCTTTTCTGACTTGTATTTTTCGTAGTACCCCCAAAGGAGGCCAGAAGAGAGTAGATATATATAAAGAGAGGGTGGAAACCCTAGCCGCCTCTTCAGTTATGGAAAGATGAATCAAATCACAAAAAGATAGCAACGAATTAATTCTAATCCCACAAAGATAGGAATGAATTAATTCAAACCCAAATATAGTAACGAAATTAATTCAAATCCCCAAAGATAGGATCTGAATTAATCGCATTGATTCACCCTTTCTATAACCGATTTGAAATCTGCACAGTCAGCGTAGCCCTCCATGCGGCAGCAGCAGCAGCAGCCTGGCCGCATGGACCGCTTGGACCGCATGTGCCGCATGTGCCGCTGAGCCGCATGAGCGCATGGACCGCATGAGCCGCATGGACCGCATGAGCCGCATGGACCGCATGGCCGCATGACCATGAGTCCGAGTCCGAGCCCGAGCCCGAGCCGAGCCCGAGCCCGAGCCCGAGTCCGAGTCCGAGTCCGAGTCCGAGTCCGAGTCCGAGTCGCTAAGCCCTTTGGGGCTTAGCTCCAAGTGGAATTAATCCAAGAGAATGACAAAAGCATTAATGCTTAATCCTTGGAGCCTTATTCTTACCTCTAGTAAAATCACCCACATGGTTCCCTCCTTAGGGTCACCACCCCATGTGCATCTCTCAACAACACACCCAAATATATGTTGAGATAACTCATGGTGCTTTTCCAATATGGGACTAAAATTTTACAAGGCATGTTGAGAGCAAGCTCTCTCCATGTAAATAAAGCACCAACAATAGATTCGGTAGAAAACGATGTGAGGATGACGATTTTGCAAATCAGGTAGACACGCTCTCGATGAGGTCTTCAAGATCTCCTGTGCTTAACCCTCATCGCTATGTATGGATAGTTCCGAGGCTACTCGTTCATCGTGTTCTCATCGACATCATCGGGCTCATAATGCAATTTGTATAAAATAATAGTAGAGCACCAAATGATTGCATATCAATAAGCATTGAAGACAAAATTATTGCTGCAGTTTTTGCTATCCTAAATGAGTGCATATATGACAGGTGTTGTGCTACATTCCTGGGAAAACCAGTCGTCGGCACTAACTTCGTAGATCATAGCGGGTTGTGGCCCTCGAAAGGCCAAAAAAAAAAAATCACCAAATGAATGTTGGTATTTTAACAATATAGTTGTAGATATTTTAAAGTTTGTATCGTAAGTTTGTCCAATACTAGGGTGATTACGGATTTTTATTGTCCTACATAGACCTGAAGTTCTAAAGACATACTTTAATTGATAGTTAACAATACTGCTAATCACCATCCTTAAGAATATGATACTTTACTCCAGAATACTAGATCAAATGTAGTATCCACGATAGCTGGTATTGCTCAAATTAATAAAGGTTCCGGCAAAGCATATATATATATATATATATATATATATATATAATGACTCATACTCTAATAATTCTAAGAAAAAATTATTGGATTTTAAGATATAAGGACAATAGTTATCATATTAAAACTCTGAGCGAGTGAAATAAGGAATATTTTTTGTAACCTCTAATATAGAGAACCAGAAGTTCGTATAAAGAGCCAGAAGTTCGAAAAGTTATAGAGACTAGAAGTTCGTATAGAGGATTTTTTTTAACTATTCACTAGGGATATACATCACTCACGTTAGGGATGTCGACTACATACTACCACGAGCCAGAAGCTCAATCCTAAGGGTCTGTGTGAGCTAGAAGACGAATGATCCCATAACTTTTAAACTGTGGCATGATCGACCGAGACACCCCGGATAATGATGATAATAATTATAAAACAAATTTGTGTGG
Source organism: Iris pallida (assembly GCA_029216955.1). Taxonomy (NCBI): domain Eukaryota; kingdom Viridiplantae; phylum Streptophyta; class Magnoliopsida; order Asparagales; family Iridaceae; genus Iris; species Iris pallida. The sequence goes on from JANAVB010024994.1 coordinate 6,578,380, forward strand.
TCATCTCTTAGCAAATTGCAGCATACCTAATTGTCAACTTTCTGTCCTTGATCTCAAGGATAAGTTTGTTTCTAAACCATCAATCCTAAAAAATTTATCTCAATAATCTAGAATAGTTTATTTATTTAGAATTGTATTATTTTAATTTTTATGGCTTATGTTGGTATTATTTGAAGCTATAGTTTCGACAACTATGTATTAAAAATTTATATGTTCATCCTTATATTATTACATATTTTAGATATGAGATATCATTAATGTAAAATTGTAATCTGTCAATTTGATAAGACAAAATTTTGTTGTTAGGGAGAGATAGGAGGAAGATAGATGCCTTGTTCCAGAAGAACGTCATGAATTATCGTTCCAGAAAAATGTCATGAATTATCGTTCCAAAAAGACGTCGTAATTATCGCTCCAAAAGAACACATTTGCATACTTTCACTTAATCTAATCTCAACTAGAGTAGATAAGTCATCGCAAATTACTAAATGATGTCTACTCGATGATTTTAACAATGTTGCATAAATAGCTATACCAACTATGAATGTACCTTCTAGAATATAAGTAAATATCAAAAGAACAAATAAAGACAACATATGAATAAGTCGTACATTAAGAACGTGCAAAACCTAAAGTCTCCGAAGATTCACATCTCTAGGAAAAGAGACTGAAAACATAACACACCATAAATGCTCTTGAAAAAACCAGCTTCTGAAGAAGCATCTCTTGTAGAGAAAGTTCATGATGATCTGGAAGTTGTCATGAACCAAAGATTCAATTTCTTAACGTATATCGCTCCGATTGACTAAGAAGTAGGTATTGGTACCCAGGAAACCTATGTTTTATAGATATTGAGGAGAAATAGGAATCGAGAAAATTGTGTCATAAATGACATTACCAGATGAAAATAAAAGGGTGATAAACAAAGGATAATACAGAACCATGAATAATCCTTGAATATTGAAAATGATAATGGAAAGATGCGATATCTCTGGCAAAACGTGGAATGTTCGGTCCTGTAGTATTAAACTTGGAAGAAATAAACATGGTAGGTTTTGAATGGGTTTTGCAACAAATAAAAGAGAGATCCAAATGTATAGAACAATGTTAGCTCAAGGATTCTCCAAATGACCATGAATAGATATGAAGAAATATATTCACCAGTCATGATAACCTAGACGATAGAAATACATGAAATCCCCAAAGGATTTAAATTTCTAAGTATATCTTACTATGTTATTTCTGAAGGATTTACAACAGTCATATATGGACTAAGACTATCCGGAAGAATGTGGTAGGCTAATTGAGTATCTATCTAGGAAAAGAATAATAATAATTATCAATTTTCATTCATATTTATGAAGAAATTCTTGAACGGGTTTGTTAAAACATCTGTCTACGTACATGGCAGTATCTCCAGAAAAGATTGGTAGTTCCTCTTGAAGAGAAGATTTCCTGAAGAGATAGAAATATGATAGTATCTCCTGGAGATATTGGAAATATCTTCTAAAGATATAATCTCCAGAAGAGATATAGTCTCCAGAAGTAATCTCCTATATAGATAAATATCAAGAAGAGATCTCTCGAAGAGAATCGCTCTTGAAAAGATTTAAATAAGTAGTTATCATAATAGTCATGTCAATGGTAGATACGTTACGACCTTAAGAATATAAGAACGTGTTATGGGTCATGAAGTATCATATTTAATGAATATAAATACAAATTCTTTTATTTTCATTAACTCAGCACAATATATTTATGTGAACATGTTGATATGTACCTACATATAGACACTGGAATGACATACGACACATAAATCATTCTTGATTTAATTCATATGAATGTTTTAATCTTATGAGATATACAGATAAATGTCCCCTTAAGGGGATACCATAAACAAGAGCAAAATACTGCGACAACCTTCTTAAATCATACTTATACTTAATGAATCAAATAAAGAATGTGCATGGCTATGATTTCAACAGTTCAACTTATCAGGAAGTTGCGAGCTTCCTGGAATCAGAAATAAACCCTACAACTCTAGTACTGCGACAACCTCCTCAAATCATTTTTATACTTAATGAAGCAAATAAAGAATGTACATAGCTATGATTTCAACGGTTCAACTTATTATGAAGAGTTGCGAACTTTCTGGAATCACAAATAAAGCCTACAAACTCTTCATAAGGATATGAGTATAAATGTATGGGCAAATATAGTGTTAGGGTGAGATGTAATATTTTCATAAGGATATGAGTATATAAATGTATAGGTAGATATTTATTGGGTGAGATATAATATTTTTATAAGGATATGATATAAATGTATATGCAAATATAGTGCTAGGATGAGATGTATATACAAATGTGTTTGGGGGTTGATTTCCATTTGAATTGATGTAAATATAATATTTTTTTCGGAGGAGCATCTTGAATATACTAATGGAGACATCTTGAAACATGTCTTTGCGCATTGTACTATTTTCCTTCGATGAGATTTTTTTTCCACTAGTTTTCTTTCGGAAGGTTTTTAAGACAGTGTAAATCGCACTCACTTGAAAGAATATTATTGTACTCTTTTCTATTTTTTTCAATAATGAATTTTTTCATAGATAGTTTTTTTAGTGAGACAATAACTAAAAGTGGGCATCCAATTTTTATCAAAGATGAATCTTTCCATTTCAAAGATGAATTTTTTTTTTCATAGAACAGTTTTAATGAGACAATAATTAAAGTGGACATACAAGGGATAGTGTTATGATTTGGAATAAAACAAAATATGGATGTTATATCATATTCTCTCTCCATATATCTATTCTATCTATTCTACTATATAATGGGAAAACTTGGTGGTAAAACTTTTGAATTCCTAAAATACCCTTGAGTATTTTATAAACATGATATCATTATGTCAACTTGCATGTCATTTATGTTTAAGAGTCAAAACAATAAAGTTTGCATGCTATGAAGTCTCTTCTTTCCATACAACTCTTCATGTTCCAATACTAATAAATATTTTTGTCCTTACCATTTTTTAAAGGTTATTGTTCTCAATATAAAATTTTAAAAAAAAAACAAAATTCGTACTTTGAATCCCTTGGCATTGTAAAAAGAAAACACACATATGAATAGTCACCTGGAAAAGACGGTAGCTGACCTTATAATATTCTAATTGAACTTTGCACGTACATGTAGACTAGTATTATTAGTAAGAAAAAAGCGCTTCCTACGAAGTAGATGATATACTAGCTGAGCTTATTGATATTAATTACGATAACAAGGTATGTTAATGACCCGTAGAAAGTAAATAAATGATGAATTAAATATTTTTAGGAACTGGGCTGAGACATTTTATGAACAATTCCATTGTTGTCATTGCAATCCATGTTTATTAGTCGAGTGTATGTAGGTCTGCAGGCTAAACTTCTTGTGCTCCCTTCAATTTCATTTTGGGTTAATGTTTATCACAAATATCTAGTCCATCCTACATTTGATAGGAATATTTCAGTATGAATTGCTTCCTTTGGTTTATTGTATGTTAGATCAAGCATTTTCTTCTGTATGTAATGGGTTAGATGATCCAATTTGATACACGACTCATCTATGCCATGAAAGGTACTAGGAACTTTTTCTTTTCTTTTTTGGGTACTAGGAACTTCAGTTTGCAGTACATGGATGGTTAGATATTTGTCCTGAGAAGTACGTACATTGCTGTAAAACAATTAAAACTACCGGTATACTTTTGTAACTTACGGAAACAAATTGAAAATTTTGAAACATTTGCCTCATTAACATGTACACAAAACACATACATGTTTCTCGATTCTCAAAAAGTTTGAAAATATTTGACTCATTAACATATACACAGAATTATTTGACCCTGAGGATGCCTGCACCAGCCCACGGACACATGGCACTCCGCCATTGGCCCTCTGCCCCTTAGTAGGCCCATGTTAGCGGGAGAGTCAATGGGGCCACCACTCAACGCAGGCCAGCGCAGTGTATTCTCACTAAAACTCCAATAAAGCACATCTAGTTACTCAATGAGATACATGTTTATACAAAAACATTATATTCTCATAATTCCAAAAAAAAAAAGTTTTAAAAATACTAAGAACAAATGAATCACATAAAAACCATGAAAAATGAAGATAAAAAATATCTTTATATAACCTCGGAGCCTAATACTAACACCGTACATGCAATTGTCGCCAATACTGTCTAGGATGGAGTCATGAAAATAATTCTATGCTACCACAAAGCAAATGTCAACTATAAAGCATTGTTTATCAAAACTACTTAAACAAAAATCCATTTTTACACCTAAGATCTCTAACTGACCCAAATTAAGGTATAAGCAACAAAATTTTAGATTTTCGTATATAATTAGGGGTGGCGATGGGTAGGGTAGGGTAGGGTAGGGTAAGGGCAGGAAGGGGGCAGGGCAGGGTAGGGTATTGACATTTTTTTGATATCCTAGGGGAGTCATAAGAGTAGGGTAGGGTAGCCCTCTTCCAAAAAACTAATACCCATTACCCGTCCTTGTCCTTTACCCTCACAGGGTAGCTGAGGGTCAGGGTAGGGAGGGTAAGGGTATTACCCTTGCCATTTCATTTTTTTTAACTTTGAAATTATTTTTTTTGCTAGTAAACACCTTGATGCTTAAGATTTTTACAACATTCAAAAATTATAACAACTTAATAAGAAATAACAGTGGGAATATTTTTTTTACTAAAGACGCTGAACCCAGTTATATAGTGGAACCTGAGCTGTCTACATACCCAAGGGGGGCTAGACCTGACTCCTTAGGATCAAGCACCATGTAGTTCTCCTAATCCTAAGTACTAACTAATTACAAAAAAATACAAGTATGTAGTAATAATACTATGACAGTGGGAGTGTGGGTAATCAGGATTGGGAGAAGGGTAGGGTCGAGGGTTTTAGAGGGTTAAGGGTAGTGGGTAGGGTAGTGATTCAGGGTAGGGTAGGACGGGTACCCGGGTAAGTGCACTAGGGTAACAAGATAAAATCCTTACCCTACCCTAATTCCAAGAGGGTAAGGGTAGGGCTTGCCCTCCTAGGGTAGAGGGTACCCGTGGGCACCTGAGGGTGCAGGGTACCCAGCTCGGGTAGAGGGCACCAGGGCAAAATCGCCAGCCCTATATAATCAAATGATCCGAACCTCAACATACGCTGAAACATGTTATTGAGCAAACTTTTACAGCTAAATTAAGAGGAGCAATAATTCTTCATACCAGACCCAGACAGTCATATAAGTGATGATAACTCTTTCCGTAGATAAGAAATATAGTTCAACCATTACACTTCAAGCCTAGATGAGAAAATATATACCGAAAATGGACAGTAATAAGGTGCATACCTGCAACTGTTTCCAACAGCAACAAAAAATAAAGCAGCAATAATAGAAATAAAGATGAAGATGGAGTTATAAAGAAAGTTCCAAAACAAATAATAGATATAACTGGCAGAAAATATACTAAAAGTTGAACCAACATTCAAACTGCAGTTACATTAGATTCTGATAAAACAGAGAGAAACTCTAGTTCCCGACACAAAATTCAGTTCATTGGAGATTTCTAAATACTAAGCAACTGTCATTGGGCCTCATACTTCTTGGACGCTCAAACCTGAAAGGGGGCAAACAATTCAAATTATTAATCAGCAGCAATTTTAAAGGTAAAAGATATTTAGTCTTCAAACATGAGTCAGCATTCATGTACAGTAAGAAAGAACACCATGCAACATAAGCATTCTGAAATATCAATTATCTTAATATGCACAACCAGCCTCACATTCCAGGTTTTGAGTATCCCAATAAGAATGCTTTAAACCCACACCAATCGAGTGGGGTAATATGCTTTTTATCAGACAAAATTCATGAACAATTCTATATGCTTACCATAAATTTATATAACTATACCCAAAAAAAATTCACATATCGACACAATTGTTCGAAATAGTAATTGAGGCCTGTTTCTAAGGAAAGTTTCCAAGGGAAAGGCATATTGTGAAACTTTTATTCTTCAGTTGAGTATTGCTCAAGGGACCTTATGAGTTAGAAAGTCTGAAATAAGACCCAACAATATTGCAAAGAAATTTGATAGAGTTAGAAAGTCGTCATATAAAACGCAGTGACTCACAAAGTATGTTTAAACAAAGTTTCCTAATAGAAGAGTGATCGTCTTTCTTAACATGGACGACAAAGTGATCCTCATTACGGACTTCCGCAACGATGTAGAGACCAAGAAATTCCTCCCATCCATATTAAGCATGAAAGACTTGGAAGATACATATGTGGTCCTTGGGAGAGAATTCAAACGGAAGCAAGTATTGTACCGTAACAGGTCTACTATAAGAGAACTACAAGATATTGATACCAGGATGTTCCTTAAGCTAAACTTCATTTGGGCTCTGGTAGTGTAGATGTAGGATCAAACCCCTACAATACCCAATATTTCAATATCTTATTTGATTCCCCCACTGGATATTACATTTGTACATTAGGATGGATGTTGCTTACAAGTTGAATCTTCCCACACGAGACGAAGCTAAGAGAATATAATCGTGCATTATGATAAATGTCGCTTACGACTTGAATCTTCCCGCATGAGAGGAATCTAGAGTATGATACATAATGGACAAGGCCTTGTACTTACCAACAGTCCTATCAACTCTGATCTTCTTGAAGATGGATGCATTTGCATCTTCATGATTCTTTAGGTAGGTCGACCAACACCAAGTGTTATTTCACACTAGAGTCGATTTCATCCTTTGATTGCTTCTTTTAAGTAGATAGCAATTTATTTTTTATCGCATCGTCATAATTTAGTGGATCTTCTTCCACATGGTAGGTAACAAATTCGTCCCTAAAGTTCTTGTCTTTCTCATTTGTTTGGTGAGAGCTCAACCAGCTTTGTTTTTCTCATACGTGAGTTCTTCCTTTTGAGAATTTTCTCTCCAAGCACGAGACTAGCTGTCTTTTTGAGGTGTTACACCGCTATCACATGGATTAAACCCGAGGTTTAACTACCTCATGTAGCGTCACACCATTGTAGCATGAGATGCAAGCCGCTTGTAGTGTATATTACAGGCATGAGACATAACTCTGTGGTGCCCTTACGAACTGGACAGTTATGAATATGAGCATACTCATTACCCTGATTAAATTCATCACCAGTATGAATCTAAACAGAATCATTAATAATCAATCACTAGTTATGAATTTGAACATACTAACCAAGTAGCTTACCTCGTCATCTTTCAGTAATAGCAGCCTATTCAGCTTATTCTAACATTCATTTCTTCCTCCTCCATGGGAAGGCAACCGCAAGGCGTCCAGTGTGATGCAAGGGCCATCAACTTTGCACATGATGCGTGCGTACGAAGTGTAAAGTACGTCATCAAAGCATCATTATGTACCTATGTCCATATCCATGCATTTGCACGGGTTCGGTTTTGAAAATACTAAAAGATTAAATTCTTATTGTAACTTGTAAAGTAGATTTGGACCCAATGTCCCACTCGTTCAACATGTTAGAAGGCCACGGGACTAGGGTGAGCATTGTTCGGCTTTGGACCGAGAACTGAACCGAATAAGAGATTAGGTTCGGTTTGAGAAAAATGGTTCGGGTTCGGTTCCGAATTCAAACTATTATACTTGGACTAGGGTTCAAAGGGGCCTTTATATCAGGATCCGATGCTTGGACCTCTCACACCCCTTTCAACACTAGTTAGCACTAGGACAACACACTCACTTGCGATATACCGAAAAGATAATATCATATTGAAATGCACAGATTTATCCTTAAGTAAAATTGACATAGGCCCTGATAGTGTCTAGATGTAGATCAAACCCAAACAATCCCCCAATGTCCCACTCGTTCAACATGTTAGAAGGCCGCGGGACTAGGGTGAGCATTGTTCGGCTTTGGACCGAGAACTGAACCGAATAAGAGATTCGGTTCGGTTTGAGAAAAATGGTTCGGGTTCGGTTTTGAAAATACTAAAAGATTAAATTCTTATTGTAACTTGTAAAGTAGATTTGGAATATTTATGACAAAATATCAGTGTAAATCCATGTCTAACAGATATCACAAGTATGGGCAGTTCATTTATTTATCTAAATCACAATTTTAGAGGATAGATCTCACAAGTATATCTTAATAAGCTGATATAATATGGAAGTTGGCATCTTCCAGAAATAGCGTTGTATGTTTATAATGAAACCATCCAATACAAATATATCAAATACTATCTCTACACTCAATAATAATAATGCAAGTAATTTATGCTCTCACAAGAGATTAGGTAGCATGGATGGATACATGAATTGCATACTGCCAAAACTGAAGATGTGGAACCTCGTGGAAGCATATAGTATCTTTGACACTTTCAAGACATTCCAGACAAAAATGTTGTTTAACATATAAACAGAATATGGCAATCCCAATTGAGACTTGAAGGTTGACAGTAGCACCATTGCTTTAGAAACTAGTTGATAGAAAGATTAAAAAAAGGAAATCATGTATCAACAAGAGGAACTTATGTAACTTCAGTTTACTTGTTACGAAAACACTTTCCGTAAAGCACATGAAGGCACAAAAACAACAATTGACAATTAAAATGATTATAGCCCATCAAAAGGTACGTCAAGAACACTATATAAACAATTTGGGTTAATGCCTCCAATAGAAGACCAAGTACAAAAGATTAGTAAGTAGTGATACAACTGCAATATGCTTAAAAAAAATAACCACGCTTGAAGTGTATTTGAGTAAATACCTTTAAATATTTAAGATGTTGTGAACATAACATAATCCAATGCTTTAAACAACAGTATAGCAGAGACATTACATTAGCAACAGATTAAGTACATTATATATCAACTTATATTACATGTAGAATTCACAAATAACAAACTGTGCATATAATTGCATGCACATATACAATGTAGAGAATCACATTCCAAATGAAATTTAGCAGAAAACGCAATATGCTAACAAATACCTGGGGGAAGAGACTGCTTCAGCTTATCCGCCTTCTCATTGTCGAAGACAGAGAGCGTGTACAGGTACCTGGAGCAGCGAACCTTGAACTTAACAACATCCTTACTCCTCTTTATCTTGACAGATCGTGCATCCTTCCTCCTTGCTGTGAGAAGGAAGTCCTTTATCTCATGAATCTGCTTCGGCTGCACATAACAGATCAAGAACGTTAGACTAGTAAAATCAGATTTTCTGAGTATGTTTGGTTGCAAGAAGAAAGTTTTCGAGAACCATGGTTCCAAAAAGCCATTTTTTCAGTACTTGTTTAGCCGGAAAACATTTCGATAAGACAAAAAGGGTGCCTGTTGAAATAGTTTTCCATAAAAACCTCCATAACATAAGATTTTTTGCTTTCCGTACCAAAAGAAGCTGAAAAAGAAAGGAAAAGACTTTTTAACAAAAAACATATTGTTCACCCAACCTGTGATACCGTCCATTTTGTATTCCAAAAAATGGTAAAGGCAATGTTGGTAGAGGACACAAATAGGGAGCATACCCATGAACAGTCCTCTATACCACTCCAATGGCAGGGGTTACAGAAGGATGGGAACTTCCAATGATAAAAGACCATAACATAGAGGGGCTGGCCAAATACCCTCTCCCTCTATTGAATACTAACCTTCTACATTTTCTGTGTGGTCATATGTGAAAAAGAAAAGAGACAAGTTGTGTATAGTGAGATTTTTCTATATACATTTTCGAGGTGGAATGATTCCCAAATCTAACAAGGGATACTTGAGTTTTGGGTAGTGGGTTTTTCCTTCTCTAATTATATATGTGAACAAACGCAACTTGTCCCATTTGCATCAATACAACTTATATCAAATAAGAAATTCTCTTCAAATGCTCTCTTCAAATTGGGCAGAACGTAAATATGGTGGGTTGGGCAACATAACTTTACAGTAGTCAGCTTCTCAACAATTGTCCAAAATAGTATCAGGATTTAATGGTGTCTAACAATTATATGCATCTATAAGCATACGACCAAATCCTAGCTTGGTAACGGAAGGTCCTGGAACGAAGTACTGAGGAAGCAAATATGAATCGATCTTCAAAGTTCAAACCAGGCTTTAATGGTGTTTAACAATTATATGCATCTATAAGCATGCGACCAGATCGTAGCTATGGTAACGGGAGGTCCTGGAATGATGTACTGAAGGAAGCAAATATAAGTTGATCTACAAACAAAAGGGACACAATGAAAAACCCCTTGCATTAAGTCTTGAGCTACTATCAAGACATGTATCTTTCTCTTCATTTTTTTCCTCCAAATCTTCAAGAATGTATCATTGCATAGTAATGTCTATTTATTTATGTGTTCTCTAAATGTTAATAAATAAAATTCTGAATTTAAAAAAATTACAGATAGATTGGCTAGAAATGCTAGATTCAGACATCATATGTGCTATGTTGCACGGACACGGATACGACACTAAATAAGGATACGAGACATATTTTGGTGTTAAGTATGTCGGAGTGTCTGTGTTGTGTCCAATACGTGTCCGATATGATGCAGTCCTAATTCTGAACTGCCTGTGCTTCCTAGCCTAAAAACGAAAGGGAGTCTCAAATTGACTAAGAATCTCAAATACACTCAATGTACGCTCCAACATCCCAAAAAATGGTGTCAATCTCCATCCGGTTGTGTCGCTGTGTCCATATAGCGTCTTGTTGTATACGTGTACGGTTCAAGAAAGATTGTAGGATCTACAAATCTCTCCTATTATCATCGTCTCCCTTACCGAATCAACCCTAGATTGTGGCGCCGTGCCGTGTCCGTGTCGTGTCAGACAGAACCGGACACTCCCAACAAAATTAGGACGCTGCTAAGTCAGTGCCGTTCCGTGTCGCGGTGTACGTGTGTCGTGTCCGTGCAATCTGCAATGTGGATTAAATCTCTCTTCATAATTGACTATAAAATATCAAAAAATCTAAGCATTTCTTCAAATCTAATGCTTATTTATTTCCTTGAAAATTGAGATTAGCAATGGAGAAATCAAAAATATTATTAAAAAAATGGTATTAGCAAAGAAAATAATAGCTACCATTTTGAGGAGGAGAGCAGCCCACTTTTCTGGATCTACGGAAGAAAGAAAAGAGACCGAGGACAACATGCTTACTTATACCAAAACCCTAACGGGTTGGAGTCTAAAATCGGGTCGGGTACTAAAACCCTAACGGGTTGGAGCCTAATATCGGGTCGGGTACTAAACCCTAACGGGTTGGAGGGTACTATCGGGTCGATTCGGTCATATTGCGCACTACAATCTTGTAGGAAAGTAGGTCTCAAACTAGTTTAGTCCAGATTGAACCTAACAACAAACATGGTCAGACGTGGACCATCTCAAATTCAAGTTGGAATAAATAAAAATAAGTACAATAACAAATTATGTCCCCTTGGAAAGTAGGAATATCCAGATAAATAATTTGTCCACAAAACACTAAATTATATCTTAGGGAAAGTTTGGTATGCGAATACTTTATAACCAGAATTTCTACATTTTCGAAAATCAAATGATCAATACTAATTTTTTTGAAAAATAAAAAAATACCAAATCTCAAGAAGAGAATATCCATGTGTCAAAAATATTATATAAAATTATCGTGTAACATTCAAAACTCTAGAAAAGTCAAATTGCATAAATTTGCCTCCTGAGTCAAATCAGGCTGACACGAAAGACCCAAAGACACGAAAAAATAAGATAAGGACATGTCCAAATTGAAAAACTGAAATGTCATACACAAAAGAATGACGACACGAATTCACCGCTACTCTCAGATTTACGATCCATGCTGGAAATCACTAAAACAGAGTGGTTTGCCAGAAAACGAGCCTGAAAAGTATCGTCCTAAAAAATTATCATGGAAATGAACGAAAATATCACCCTATGAAAAACTCGATGCCTCGAGTTCAACAACATAGGTATTTTCATGATCCGATGTCTATACAAAGAGATATGACCTCGTATCGGTATGGTCGAAATGGTGAATTGGGATGGATACGACACAGTGCCTTCACGAACGTTCGAAGAAACTCGAATCCATCAAATCGTACACGTCATGGGGGGACGTTATGCGTCTTTAAGAGTTAACATAGAACAACGAAGTCGACTGGATCAGCGGGACGGCACGAATCTCGGTTGTTCTCAACGAGAAAATAGGGAGGGCCCTGTACTTGGGTTATGGCCAATGGTCGGGGCCTCACCAGCGGCTTGTGTTGGTCTGGGTGAGGTCATTGGTCTTCATGGTGAGAGCGGAGACTCTGGCAGTGGTCAAGGTCTCGTTGACGCTGACAGGGGATCATGACCTCCTATTTTGTGGTGTTGTTGTTGTTGTTACAACCTTCTAGTACTATTGGTGTTTACGTTGTAGCATACACGTTGTCGTGGTGCTGCAGTTGTGGCCACTTTTCATTGATGTTGCTTCGACTGCTACTTTGGTTGCGCTTCTGCAAACAACATGACACATGGTATAGCTTGACGAGGACGACCACAAAAGGCAAGGCTCTGCGTAAGTGAAGTGGGGCTTACTGGTTGTTACTGGAATTGTTGATGCAAACATAAGACAATGAGGTAGGAGAAATGATGGAAAGAAGTGGTAATGGTGACAGGTTATTGAGGGAGGTGATTGTCATGCCCCAATACCGAGATACGGAGAACGAGGGTATAACATTGCTAGCTACGCACTACAGAATACGCTAGTGCCTCGTAGTACGGTCAGATTGTCCCTATACATGGGGGTATATATATACTACAATACAAATCATCTAATATCTCACAATATATAGGGTAAATTGCAACAAAAAAAAACTTCGTTAAATGTGCACCTTTTGAGTAGAAAGACATTTTAGTCAAATTTAGCAAATAAAGACCCTCGCAATCTATGACTTGCTCGGCCAGTCCCCTACCGTCTGTTGACCGTTAGTTTTGACCGTTAAGTGACATTTTTATATAAAAAAATAATACCTAAACTACCCCCCTTCCCTAACCTCTCCCCTCCTCCTTCCTCCCTCCGGCCAGCCACCCTCCCTCCTCCTCTCCGTCCCCCTCAGCCCTCCTCTTACTCCGGCGAGCACCTCCCCTCCCGCCCCGGCTATCCAGCCCCCTCTATCATGCCCCGAGTCGACAACGTTCGTCCCCGATGTTAATTTTGCCGATTCGATCATCCTCGCTAAGGCGTGTTGCCGTACGAGTCTGGAATTGCACTCGTACAAGGCAGAACGTTGCGTTGGTTTTGATATTAATACGCCAAGTTGAAACTTCACAAATCACATCAGAATTTAAGACGCAGTATAGGAAGATAGAAATGCTTTTCATTCATAGCTTGCAACGAAGTACAAGTCGTAATTACATTGGATACCGTTGTGGCTACATTGATTAAAAATAGAAAGAAAATACATTCGACAAGTTGCCTGAACTACGCTTGCCGTCCCATACATTCGCCCCTTTATACATAAGCCGTCGACTTGAATTGGCTTCAAAATACTTCAGCATAGGAAGAGCTTCAAAACGCCTCTCCGCACTTCAGCTTCGTTTTAGGTTGGAGGGCCCGCCGCACCTGGGGAGATTGGGGGAGGGGATTAGCACACTTGCTAAGTGGACGAGACGAACCAACTCGTCTAAACCGACTCTGATTGTTAGGGTAGGCATGCTTTAGAGTTGTCTTTCTATTATAACTAAAAGAATTCAGTTAATATTCGATAGCCGTCTTTGAGTAATAAAGCATACAGTATAACATCGCAGTTTATCATATTTCTTACCACGGCCGTGCTCGTCCCTGCATAAGAACAGAGATAATATTTATACCTGCATAAGACAATAGGTGAGCATGCAACTATCTTATATGCGGTTATTGGTGCTACGCACCACTAGGGACTTAATCGAAGTTGGCATGCGATGCTACCCTTTCAGCCTAGGTTGCAAGCCTTACTGAAGGTCCTGCATGCCTCGCGCCGAAGCGCGATAAATTATTCCCCCCAGGACGAATCAGTTCCGATGCCCCGGATACCTTTTCGAGGAAAACGAACTTGTGCACAAGCTGTCCATGACCATGCCTATGTGCGAACAGTTTCATATATGCAACAGTTTTGTATAGCGCGGATAGTATCGAGCGGCATTATCATTTCTCGCAACTCATGCAACGATTCATTTTTCTCAAAGCCGTACACCAATTTAGCGTCCCGTGGGCACCAAATTGTCCGAGACATCATAACCCATGATCTACATTTTACATTATTTTGTAGCACTTGAAATAGTCTATCTTTTTACTATAACCTTAAACTTTTTCGTTTATGTGAGAAACTTGTATTTTTCAGAGTAGATTACTCAAAATCGATACATTTTTCCCGAGTTCTTGACCTTAGTGGATTGGCATGCAATTAACTTGGCATCGTTCGATTTGAATGAATTCGAAGCAAAGAATAAGTTTGCAGGACAGAGTAGAAAAGAAGGGTCGAATCACCCACCGATTACTTTGCTTCGTGCTGGTCGTCCAAGCGCTACGCAACGTCAATCCTTAGTTACGCGAGCTCCTGCAATGGCACCAACGCTTTGTTAGAATTTTTTTTCTCCTTGCATCGAAATTGTAATTGCATCCATGAAAACGATGCGAAAGCACTTCATCAAGCCCAGCGGCAAAGCTCCAAGAAAACCATACAGCGGTCCGGTCCCATCGAAGGGACTCTTATAGAGAGCTCACTCGCCGAGACGCAGCCCGCTGCATCTAGGACTTATCCCAACAGAAATCGTTCCATTAGTTGGATCGATTCTCGTAACTTCCGTCCAAATCGATTTGAATCGATGCCGTAAGGCGTTATCGTTTACCAAGCTTAGCGATCGAGTCAGATGACCATCTTAGTTCCCGGCCGATCTGACTCGGCGCAAGCATTATGAAGTTTCGTCGCCTATCGAAAGCGGGGCGCTACATAATATACCACTAAGAAAAAGTTTCATCCCGAAACTTAAGAACAAGGGTCCGACCTTATTTTAGACAAACAACGCAGGGTATTTCTCTTTCATCTCCGCCTCAATCTCCCACGTCGACTCCTCGACTGAATGGTTCCGCCAAAGCACGCAGACCAAGGACATCGACCGATTTCGTAGCACTTTCTCCTTGCGATCCAAAATTTGAATAGGCTCCTCCGAGTAAGACAAGTCAGTACGTAGCTCCAACTAATCGAAGCTAACCACATGACTTGGATCGTGCACGTATTTTCGAAGTTGTGAAACGTGGAAAACATCGTGCACATCAGCTAAGGCAGGAGGTAGTGCGATTCGATAAGCAACCGTCGCAACTCGCTCAATGATCTCGAAGGGGCCTATAAATCTCGGGCTCAACTTGCCTTTAACGTCGAACCGCATCACACCGCGCATGGGCGTTACTTTCAGAAACACATGGTCCCTGACCAAGAACTCTAGTGGTCGTCGACGAAGATCTGCATAGCTCTTTTGTCGACTTTGCACGATGCAGAGTCTATCTCGAATCAAGCGGACCTTTTCGACGGCCTGCTCCACCAGTTCCGGTCCAAGCACTTGTCGCTCTCCGACTTCATCCCAGCATATCGGCGAACGACACTTCCTCCCGTAGAGCGCTTCGTATGGAGCCATCTGAATGCTCGACTGATAACGTTGTTATACGCAAACTCCGCAAGCGGCAAATGCGTATCCCAACTAGTCTTTAGGTCGATCGCACACAGCAACATATCTTCTAAGATTTGATTGACCCTCTCCGTCTGACCGTCTGTTTGGGGATGGTACGTCGAACTAAAGTTCAGTTTGGTCCCCATCGCCGCTTGGAGGATCGTCTAGAAATGCGATAGGAATCGCCCGTCTCTGTCCAAAATTATTGACGCCGGTACCCGTGTAGTCGAACAATCTCATCGAGATAGATTTGTGCTAACCGATCGACGCTCCATCCTACTTTAATTGCGATGAAGTGAGCCAACTTGGTCAATCTATCAACAATGACCCAAATCGCGTCATTCCTCCGCGGCGTCTTCGAAAATCCCACAATAAAATCCATCGAGATATTGTCCCACTTCCACCCGGGAATGGCGATGTTCTGCAGCTCTCCGCCTGGCCTTTGGTGTTCCGCCTTTACTTGCTGACACGCCATGCATTGCGATACGAACGTAGCTACGTCTTTCTTCATGCTGTGCCACCAAAAGCCTGTGCGCAAGTCCTTGTACATCTTGGTGCTTCCAGGATGTAACGAGTACTTCGCATAATGTGCCTCCGTCAGAATTTCTTTTCTGAGTTCGGCAGTTTCAGGAACGTAAAGCCTTCCCTTTAGTCGCATCGTCCCGTCTCTATCTTTCGCAAAGTCAGTCGCCCTTTCCGTTGAAATCAGCTCGCACATTTTCTTTAGGAATGAGTCGTCCTCCTGTACGGTTTTTATCTTGCTAAGCAGGCTCGATCCTAACTTCAGCTGAGCTAGGTGCAGGTATCGATACTCAATTTCGAGTTCGATACCCATCGCTTCAAGGTCTCGCTGTATCTCCTTGTTTATGTCCAGTGTTCCCATAAACATTCTGCTGAGTGCGTCGGCCACCACGTTTTCCTTGCCCGGCGTATACTCGATCGTTAGCTCGTAATATTTTATGAGTTCGAGCCAACGTCGCTGTCGTAGGTTGACCCAAATCGCGTCATTCCTCCGCGGCATCTTCAGAAATCCCACAATAAAATCCATCGAGATATTGTCCCACTTTTACTCAGGAATGGCGATGTTCTGCAGCTCTCCGCCTGGCCTTTGGTGTTCCGCCTTTACTTGCACACGTCATGCATTGCGATACGAACGTAGCTACGTCTTTCTTCATGCCGTGCCACCAAAAGCCTGTGCGCAAGTCCTTGTACATCTTGGTGCTTCCAGGATTTAACGAGTACTTCGCATAGTACGCCTCCGTCAGAATTTCTTTTCTGAGTTCGGCAGTTTCAGGAACGCAAAGCCTTCCCTTTAGTCGCATTGTCCCGTCTCTATCTTCCGCAAAGTCAGTCGCCCTTTCCGTTGAAATCAGCTCGCACATTTTCTTCAGGAATGAGTCGTCCTCCTGTGCGGTTTTTATCTTGCTAAGCAGGCTTGATCCTAACTTCAGCTGAGCTAGGTGCAGGTGTCGATACTCAATTCCGAGTTCGATACCCATCGCTTCAAGGTCTCGCTGTATCTCCTTGATGTCCAGTGTTCCCATAAACATTCTGCTGAGTGCATCGGCCTCCACGTTTCCCTTGCCCGGCGTATACTCGATCGTTAGCTCATAATATTTTATGAGTTCGAGCCAACGTCGCTGTCGTAGGTTGAGTTCCCGTTGCGTAAATAAGTATTTCAGGCTTTTGTGATCTGTGTAGATTCTGTATGCCACACCATAGAGGTAGTGCCGCCATAACTTCAACGCAAAGATGATCGCCGCCAATTCTAGGTCGTACGTCAGGTAGTTTTTCTCGTGCTGCTTCAACTGCCGTGAAGCATAGGAGATGACTTTGTCTCTCTGCATGAGTACGCACCCGAGCCCAGTTCCCGACGCGTCGCTGAATATCTGAAAGCCTTTTGGACCGTCTGGAAGTGCAAGGATTGGAGCTGAGACGAGCCGTTGCTTCAACTCTTGAAAGCTGGATTCACAGTCGTCGCTCCATTCAAATACTCCCTTCTGGGTGAGGCGAGTCAGAGGTGACGCTAATTTTGAAAAGCTTCGTACGAACCTACGGTAGTAGCCCGCTAAGCCCAGAAAACTCCGAATGTCGCTAGCCGAGGCAAGTCGTTTCCAATCCACCACCGCATCAATCTTCTTTGGGTCCACCGCAACACCTTCGGCAGAGATTACGTGCCCGAGGAATGTCACGCTACTCATCCAGAACTCGTACTTACTCTACTTGGCGTATAATTTGTTTTCACGCAGAATCTGCAGTACCGTCTTCAAGTGTTCTGCATGTTCTTCTCGATTCCTTGAGTAGACAAGGATATCGTCAATGAATACGACTACAAATTTATCTATTTGAGGTCGGAAGACTCGGTTCATCAGATCCATGAACGCGGCTGGGGCATTCGTCAAACCGAACGGCATGACGAGGAATTCGTAATGACCATATCGAGTGCGAAAGGCAGACTTCGATACGTCGTCGGACTTGATCTTCAATTGATGATAGCCTGAACGAAGATCAATTTTTGAAAATACTGATGCACCTTGTAGTTGGTCAAACAAGTCGTCGATTCGCGGCAAAGGATACTTGTTTCGTACGATCGCCTTGTTGAGTTCCCGATAGTCGATGCATAGCCGCAACGACCCATCCTTCTTCTTCACGAACAGTATGGGAGCTCCCCACGGAGAGATGCTAGGGTGAATAAATCCGCGGTCTAACAACTCTTGTAATTGCACCTTCAGCTCCTTCAGTTCTGCTTGAGCCATTCGGTAAGGCGTCTTTGATATTGGTCGTGTATCCGGGAAGGTGTCGATGCTGAATTCAATTTCTCAATCCGACGGCATCCCGGGCATCTCGTCAAGAAAAATGTTGGAAAAATCTGCCACAACATCAGTCTGCATTATGTTTATATTATCCGTCCGCGTGTCTCGAACTGATGCCAAGTATCCCGCACAGCCGAAACGCAGCATACGCCTCGCCAAGATTGCCGATACCATCATCGCCGTCTTCGAGGCCGTGCCGCACGAATATGAGAACTCTGTCTCGCCGGGAAGATGAAACACCACTCTCTTCTCCGTGCACTCGATCGTTGCACGACAAGCGCCCAACCAATCCATGCCCAGGATTATGTTGTAATCCTTGATGTCTAGCACGACGGCATCCAAGGATAGATATCTTCCTCCGACGCAAATGTGGCCATCCCTACAAATAAAGTTTGCAGGCATATCGACCCGACGGAGTACTAACGCTAATACTTATATCTAGTGATTTTATGGTTATTTTATTTTCTTTCGCATAATCAGCAGATATAAAGCTATGCGTCGCACCCGAATCGAATAGTACTCGAGCAGGTATATCTTTGTAGAGTAATATACCTGTTACAACCGTATCGGACGCAAATGCCTCGTCCCGAGTTAAGGTATAAACTCGGCCTTGAGCTCCGTGGCGTTGATTCTGCGGGTTCACAGGCATCGCATTTGCACCTTATAGTGTAGGCGCTTTATATGGATTCGGAGTGTTCCTTGGTGGGTTGTGTTAATTCGGCTTCCCCGCCTGACAATATTGACTG
This sequence comes from Iris pallida, assembly GCA_029216955.1. Lineage (NCBI taxonomy): Eukaryota > Viridiplantae > Streptophyta > Magnoliopsida > Asparagales > Iridaceae > Iris > Iris pallida. The sequence goes on from JANAVB010024994.1 coordinate 6,597,641, forward strand.
AAGTGGCCTAGCTCGCCACACTTGAAGCATGTTCTCAATCTACAATCGGGTGCTCGGTGCCCACGCTTGTCGCATCTATTGCAATTTACTGCGGCAAAGTGACCACGATTCTCAGAGTTTGGACGCTTTTGTACTTCCGATCCTCCAGCGTCATTAGGACGCTTGTTGAAGTTGTTGCGAATGACAGGCACGGCCCTTTGTGATATACGGCCAAAGATCCGCTCACTATCAAGTGCGGCTTTGTAGGATTCACGATAAGTTTGGCATCGTTGGTTCATGACGTCCCTACGCAGTTCGTCGTTGAGGCCTTGCTGAAAATGCTCGCACCATTCTTCTTTGTTGGATAGGAAGGCGCCGGCAAATTTTGTAAGTTTCGAGAGTCTTGCGTCATAATCTTCAACACTCATATTCTCCTGCCTCAACATCATGAACTCATCCCCCTTCTGTCGACGGATGGCGCGAGGAACGTACTGCTCAAGGAAGGCTGTCTTAAACATTTCCCAAGAAATCTTTTTGTTGGAATCGGATTCACAGATCTCTTGTTTCTTCGCCGCCTACCAGTCATGTGCTCTTAATTGTAACTGCAGCACCGCACAGGCCACCCTCTGGGACCCTTCGATGCAGACGAGATCGAACAAGTCCTCCATCTCTGCGAGCCATCCTACAATCACGTCGGGCTCCGCTCCGTTGAACTTCGGCGGGTTCATTTTGCGAAACTCCTTCACTTTGCGCATGGAAGGAGAGTTCATCATTTGCGGGAAGACTTCTTCCTCCTCGTCTTCTTCTTGATCACCGTACTTTCCCTCGAGTACCGCATCCGTCGCCTTGGTATCGCCCGCCATCCTGCTCACTATCCGAGTCAGGGCGGTCATCTGCTTCTGCTGCACATCAAATTGGGCTTTGAATTGCATCTGAAGCTGTTGCTGCTGCAGTTTCATCAACTGTAGCATCTTCTCCATAGTCGTCTCGCTAGGGCCAGTACTTTTTGTGCTCGACGAACTATCTACGGTTTGGGTTGTTGGGCTGGCGATTTTCTTGTCTCGCTTAGTCATTCCTACAAACAGTGTAAACCCGTTAGTATTTTTTAAAAATATCTATGGACTTACCTGTATGGAACTTGTATTTCATGCAGCATGCCGACAAGCATTCAATCAAGCCATCGCAACGAACATTCCAATAATGAAACATCATTCAAAAATCCGAGAAAACATAACTGAGCTCTGATACCAATTTGTCACGCCCCGAGTCGGCAACGTTCGTCCCCGATGTTAATTTTCCTGATTCGATCGTCCTCGCTAAGGCATGATGCCATATGAGTCTGGAATTGCACTCGTACAAGGCAGAACGTTGCGTTGGTTTTGATATTAATATGCCAAGTTAAAACTTCACAAATCACATCAGAATTTAAGACGCAGTATAGAAAGATAGAAATGCTTTTCATTCATAGCTTGCAACGAAGGGCAAGTCGTAATTACATTGGATGCCGTTACATCTACATTGATTGAAAATAGAAAGAAAATACATTCGACAAGTTGCCTGAACTACGCTTGCCATCCCATACATTCGCCCCTTTATACATAAGCCGTCGACTTGAATTGGCTTCAAAATACTTCAGCATAGGAATAGCTTCAAAACCCCTCTCTGCACTTCAGCTTCGTTTTAGGTTGGAGTGCCCGCCGCACCTGGAGAGATTGGGGAGGGGATTAGCACACTTGCTAAGTGGACGAGACGAACCAACTCGTCTAAACCGACTCTGATTGTTAGGGTAGGCATGCTTTAGAGTTGTCTTTCTATTAGAACTAAATGAATTAAGTTCATATTCGATAGCCGTCTTTGAGTAATAAAGCATACAGTATAACATCGCAGTTTATCATATTTCTTACCACGGCCGTGCTCGTCCCTGCATGAAAACAGAGATAATATTTACACCTGCATAAGACAATAGGTGAGTATGCAACTATCTTATATGCGGTCATTGGTGCTATGCACCACTAGGGACTTAATCGAAGTTGGCATGCGACGCTACCCTTTCAGCCTAGGTTGCAAGCCTTACTGAAGGTCCCGCATGTCTCGCGCCGAAGCGCGATAAATTATTCCCTCTAGGACGAATCGGTTCCGATGCCCCGGATACCGTTTCGAGGAAAACGAACTTGTGCACAAGCTGTGCATGACCATGCCTATGTGCGAACAGTTTCATATATGTAACAGTTTTGTATAGCACGGATAGTATCGAGCGGCATTATCATTTCTCGCAACTCATGCAACGATTTATTTTTCCCAAAGTCGTACACCGATTTAGCGTCCCGTGGGCACCAAATTGTCCGAGGTATCATAACCCATGATCGACGTTTCACATTATTTTGCAGCACTTGAAATAGTCTATCTTTTTACTAGAACCTTAAACTTTTTCGTTTATGTGAGAAACTTGTTTTTTCAGAGTAGATTACTCAAAATCGATACATTTTTCCCGAGTTCTTGACCTTAGTGGATTGGCATGCAATTAACTTGGCATCGTTCGATTTGAATGAATTCGAAGCAAGGAATAAGTTTGCGGGACAGAGTAGAAAAGAAGGGTCGAATCACCCACCGATTACTTTGCTTCATGCCGGTCGTCCAAGCACTATGCAACGTCAATCCTTAGTTACGCGAGCTCCTGCAATGGCACCAATGCTTTGTTAGAATTCCTTCTTTTCCCCTTGCATCGAAATTGTAATTGCATCCATGAAAACGACGCAAAAGTACTTTATCAAGCCCAGCGGCAAAGCTCCAAGAAAACCATACAGCGTTCCGGTCCCGTCGAAGGGACTCTTATAGAGAGCTCACTCGCCGAGACGCAGCCCGCTGCATCTAGGACTTATTCCAACAGAAATCGTTCCATTAGTTGGATCGATTCTCGTAACTTCCGTCCAAATTGATTTGAATCGATGCCGCAAGGCGTTATCGTTTACCAAGCTTAGCGATCGAGTCAGATGACCATCTTAGTTCCCCGATCTGACTCGGCGCAAGCATATTATGAAGTTCCGTCGCCTATCGAAAGCGGGGCGCTACACCCTCCTCCTCCCCATCCCGGGAACCCTCCTCTCTCCCTCCTCACCGCCCCCTCAGCCCCCCTCATTACTCCAGCGAGCACCCCCCTCCTCTCCGCCCCGGCCAGCCCAGCCCCCCTCTTACCCCCCGCCCCCACCCCCCTCTCTTCTCCGCCCCGGGCAGCCACCCCTCCTCCTCTTCTCGCCCCGGGCAGCCACCCTCCTCCTCCCCCTCCATGTCCCCCTCAGCCCCCCTCGTTACTCCGACGAGCACCCCACCCCTCCTTCCTGCCCCGGCCAGCCCAGCCCCCCTCCTCCTCCTCCGCCCCGGGCAGCCCTCCCCTCCTCCTTTCCGCCCCCCTCAGCCCCCTTATTACTCCGACGAGCACCCCCTCCTCTCCGCTCCGGCCAGCCCCACCTTCCTCCTTCTCCTCTCCGCCCGGCAAGCCTGCCCCCCTCATCCTCCTCCTCACACCACCGGAGAGAGAGGAGGGAGAGAGTGGTGAGGTAAAATGGTCATTACACATCCTACTTAACATCAGTTAACGGAAAGGGAACAAAATGAGCAGATTTTATACTTTTAAGAATTTTAAGAGCATGGAGTCTTTTAGTGTAAAAAAATAGGAATTTAATGAGGGGTTTTTTGCACTTTATCCCAATAATATATTATGTCTTAATCAGTTAAACATAATAGAAATATAGAACATGTAAGATAAAACATTAAGACATTTCCAACGCTCTATAAAACTGATCATGAAGCTAGCTAAAAAATAAAGAGCTAGCAAGTGTTAAATATAATGATCACATCATCAGCTGTAGTCTGAATAACATAATATGTTGGCCCATTACTAAATGGTCACATCCGATTTTGATAAATCAACAATGACTTAAGTCAATACACAAAATACAAACTGCTGCTA